>CM055116.1:586851722-586931722 GCA_029206835.1 Rana muscosa
TTATTTTCTGCCAAGGTGGTCAATGCACGAATTTGTTAGTGTAATGCACAATTTCATCTAGGTGCTGCTGTTTTGAGTAGTTACTGGAGTGTGCAGGGACAGCTGTGTTGCGATGTCTCATCTCTGTGCAGTTTTGTGCTACAGAATCTCAGTTGAAGAGAAAATCTATAGTCCTATATAAAGACTCTTAGGTTATTTTAGGATTAGTGCACTTTAAACCTAAGTTCACATACCTTTTCCCTGCCCTTACTTAAATTGTCAAACCCACATCATAAACTATTAATAAATGCTGTATTACGTGCTGTTCATACTCGGTCACTATGAGATTCCCTTTCTGTATTCTGCAAAAAATCAGGTTGATCCTGCTGTTCTTTATCTCCACCTTCTGTTCATGCCCCCAATTCAGCTGGGGATTTTGCAGCTGTGGTGGCAACTCTGCACATGCTCAATTTTCAGTAAGTTTCTATGCTGAGCATTTCCTCCCTGTCACTTTTGAGCATCCCATGTGACTTTAGAGTCACACGTGCGCGTATACACCGTGATAAATAACAGCTTACTCCCTGTCTCCTCATCCATGCCCACTAACCAGCTAAACACAATGGAATTGGGATATTGCACATAGAGGGAGGTGAAGCCACCATTAATCTTATTCTAAGCTAGACTGGAGGGGCATGATGCAGCCTGTGACTGTCAGAAATCCATCCAAACCATGTTGTTGCCACAAAATAATAAAGATTTAATTTCAAATATATATTTGTATGCCAATTTAATTGATTATTTTTTCCATGTATTCCTTTTTTCTTTTTTTTTCGTGACCAGCAGCAGTGGACTAGAAGCTCCTCCTGCTTATGCTTCCCTGCAGACAAGCTAGGAAAGATCTGGGTCACATGACAATCTTTTTTATCGACCAGGAAAAGGGTACTTTGGTATGTTTGTGGGAAAACGCATGTGTAGCGCTACAGTACAACCCCCCCCCCCCCTTAGTGATCACTTTTTATATTGCAAATGTAAACTCCAATAAACATCAGTGCAAATATGAAAACAATTCTGGTGCTACAATACACCACCTCAATGTTTTGTGCAACTTGACAAAAATCCATAATTCGCCTAAAGTGCTTGGTGCATAACCAAATTCATACTGTAAACATCGGGGTTATTAAACTCAAGTGGTGCAAGTGTTTTTAAGAAGTTGTGCCAGTCTGCATTTTTAAGGGCATGGCAGCCCACTTTTATTTAAAGGAACGGAAAACCTTAACAAAAGACAGCAATTTCCCACACAGATATTTCGCCGTAACTGTAACTTGCACAACACTTCAGCCTCCAGGCTTGCTCGCTTGCCGTACGACTGCTTCAGGTCTTAAGCCTAGGCCTTAGGTCTGCCTGTTAGACTAACACACAGGTTATTTTTCCAGTCAAGCTCTCTCATAGCTTAATTACAATCAGCTCGTTGCTGCTCTGTTGCGGACTACATCTGCCTCCTTAAGACATGTACGCTCTGGCTGCCCCGTGAAGCCACTCTGACTCCTAGAGAGAATGGGAGGGGGGGGAATCCTGACTCCCATACACAGACCTCCTGTCTGGGTGGAGTCCTGAGCTCTAACCCCGCGTCTATTATAAACCCAGCACACACCTGTGCAATCGGTGTGCCTGCCTTTCCAAAAATCTGGCTTTAGCCGTGGTTCACATTGATGCTACTTTGAAATCGGCTACTTCACTTGAAGTAGTGCAATTTCAAAGTAGCAAGGTCAGCGCGATTTCAGGTGCTACTCGATAGACATCTGTGTGGCTTCATACACAGTCTATTGAAGTTACACCTGAAATCGGTAAAAGTAGTGCAGGAACTACTTTTGCAAATTGGTGCTGCGCTGCAAAATCGTTGTCTCACCAATTGAAACGGCGTCATTGCCTCCAATAGGTTGCGACTTGTCATGCAATTTGATCACTCAAATCGCTCCAATGTGAACCTAGGCTAAAACTGCTAAAATAGTAGCAGGAGCTCGCATCTCCACAATACATATAGCATATTAGAGTTTAGTGCATAGCAGAAATTCATATCTATAGCAGCAGGAAAAGGAACAACCAGAAGTGACGTAGATGGCGTAAGGAAGCTTCCTTACGCCTTCTACGTCCCTTCTGGTCCATGGAACGCAGGAGCATCCTGGACATGTATAACACAGGTATTTACATCTACTGTGTAAGTGTTCCTACTTGTTTGTTTTGCTATTGCATTAACGTTGATTTGCAAAATCTGAGTATTCCATTGGTCTGTTATGTTATATGAGTGGTCCCTAGAAAGCAGTTACTTACAAGTACTAGAATTCGTAAAAGAGATCCCTGAACGCTTTTTGACCCGCTTAGCATATACAGGTCCTTCTCAAAAAATTAGCATATTGTGATAAAGTTCATTATTTTCTGTAATGTACTGATAAACATTAGACTTTCATATATTTTAGATTCATTACACACAACTGAAGTAGTTCAAGCCTTTTCTTGTTTTAATATTGATGATTTTGGCATACAGCTCATGAAAACCCAAAAATCCTATCTCAAAAAATTAGCATATTTCATCCGACCAATAAAAGAAAAGTGTTTTTAATACAAAAAAAGTCAACCTTTAAATAATTATGTTCAGTTATGCACTCAATACTTGGTCGGGAATCCTTTTGCAGAAATGACTGCTTCAATGCGGCGTGGCATGGAGGCAACCAGCCTGTGGCACTGCTGAGGTGTTATGGAGGCCCAGGATGCTTCGATAGCGGCCTTAAGCTCATCCAGAGTGTTGGGTCTTGCGTCTCTCAACTTTCTCTTCCCAATATCCCACAGATTCTCTATGGGGTTCAGGTCAGGAGAGTTGGCAGGCCAATTGAGCACAGTAATACCATGGTCAGTAAACCATTTACCAGTGGTTTTGGCACTGTGAGCAGGTGCCAGGTCGTGCTGAAAAATGAAATCTTCATCTCCATAAAGCTTTTCAGCAGATGGAAGCATGAAGTGCTCCAAAATCTCCTGATAGCTAGCTGCATTGACCCTGCCCTTGATAAAACAGTGGACCAACACCAGCAGCTGACATGGCACCCCAGACCATCACTGACTGTGGGTACTTGACACTGGACTTCAGGCATTTTGGCATTTCCCTCTCCCCAGTCTTCCTCCAGACTCTGGCACCTTGATTTCCGAATGACATGCAAAATTTGCTTTCATCCGAAAAAAGTACTTTGGACCACTGAGCAACAGTCCAGTGCTGCTTCTCTGTAGCCCAGGTCAGGCGCTTCTGCCGCTGTTTCTGGTTCAAAAGTGGCTTGACCTGGGGAATGCGGCACCTGTAGCCCATTTCCTGCACACGCCTGTTCACGGTGGCTCTGGATGTTTCTACTCCAGACTCAGTCCACTGCTTCCGCAGGTCCTCCAAGGTCTGGAATCGGTCCTTCTCCACAATCTTCTTCAGGGTCCGGTCACCTCTTCTCGTTGTGCAGCGTTTTCTGCCACACTTTTTCCTTCCCACAGACTTCCCACTGAGGTGCCTTGATACAGAACTCTGGGAACAGCCTATTTGTTCAGAAATTTCTTTCTGTGTCTTACCCTCTTGCTTGAGGGTGTCAATGATGGCCTTCTGGACAGCAGTCAGGTCGGCAGTCTTACCCATGATTGCGGTTTTGAGTAATGAACCAGGCTGGGAGTTTTTAAAAGCCTCAGGAATCTTTTGCAGGTGTTTAGAGTTAATTAGTTGATTCAGATGATTAGGTTAATAGCTCGTTTAGAGAACCTTTTCATGATATGCTAATTTTTTGAGATAGGAATTTTGGGTTTTCATGAGCTGTATGCCAAAATCATCAATATTAAAACAAGAAAAGGCTTAAACTACTTCAGTTGTGTGTAATGAATCTAAAATATATGAAAGTCTAATGTTTATCAGTACATTACAGAAAATAATGAACTTTATCACAATATGCTAATTTTTTGAGAAGGACCTGTAAAGGGTCATGGATGGAAGGTGAGTCTGGTGTTCAAAGGGGGAGCACAGAACACAGGCACTGGAGTGGATATTGCACCGTACAGCCAACTATAAGCACTGAACAACAATGTTGGCACTTTATAGACTTAATCGTTATATATTCTCTTATCGTCCATGGACTGACACAGCTGGATACTGTAAACGTGTGGGTATATGTCCCTGCTTGCAGGAGAAGATCTAGGCAGAATGTTAGAAACATACATTCTAGAACAAGCCAGAGCTGAACAGCCCCGCCCAGGGGGCGGTCCCTCCGGACATTACCCTCCCACCTGCAGCTAGCAGCCCCAGTTTTTTTCTGCCTAGCAGAAGAAGACGTGGCTCTCTCAGGAGCCAGTCTCCTGGAAGATTTTACTTTTAAATTGTATTCCTTTGGGAATTTTTGAGACCTTCAATCAACTGTCGGCTGGGCAACAGGTTGGGTACACTGGTATCCTCGTAGTCTTCCCTGTCCAACCATCGAGCGTGCTGATCCTCGCCTTGTGTGCGTGAGACTCAGTTCACGACATGCCCCATGACTCCAGGGGTGGCCGGGTTGCTTTTATGCTCCCGTGGTCCTCTCAAGATTGAACAGTACCTGTCTGTATCTTTCGCGGTGGACCGGGCCGACAGCTACGCAGTACTACTCTGTGATAGGTCTGTCTGAAGCCAGTGTGTCCATCTGGGATGGGTAAGTAGTCTCTCCTGCAGGTGAGTACATGCTGGCTGTGTTTCTTTATATGGGGGGGTTTCTCCCTGTCTCCCCCCTGTTATGCTGCTCTCTGCACCCTGTACTGGTGCTGTGCTTGGGGGTCACTCTGGCCTGGCTGGGGGCGCTCATGTCTGTTAGTGGAAGAGGAGCAGTGTTCTGGTGTGTGAGGTGGGGACTTATTGTTAGCGCTGGTTGTTTTTTAAATAATGCGCTCGGCGGCCATCTTGCCGTGGTTCAATGACGCAGTTACATCGGCGGCCATTTTCTTGTAGCCACCGCACTTTTACTTTCGGTTTTGGCCTCTAGCGGCGGCACTGCGGCGCAAACTTCCTCACAGTCTCCTCACAGATTCTTCACTCTCCTCAGGCTTAACAGTGTGGTTTCCTCAGCAGAACTGAGCGGTTCTTAAGGGTTGGTGAGTCCTCCGGGTTTCCCCTCCTCAGCGTTAGCCAGTGGGTGGACTGTATATTCACTGTAGTAGTGTGTAAGGTCTGAGGGTGGCAATATGGAGTCTGATGCACCTGCTTCTCCACACTTGCCTGAGGCAACTGGCAGTGCTCCTGCACCTGCGGTCCTTATGGACCAGTTGTTGGCAGTCCTGGAATCATTCCTTGTCAGAATGGAAGCGGTGTGCGAGCGCAAAGGAGCTATAAAGCCCCCTCTCCCCACAAAAATCTTTAGTGGAGGGGAGTGCTCTGATTCAGATATGGGCCTAGCTACTGTGCTCAGGACCCTAGCTCTGAATATTTTAATGTTTTGTGAACAGGACATTCCCTTGTGAGGAAGACTCCAGTTCTGTGTCAGTGAATGACAGGGCGCTTGTAAGTGAACTCATTGATGTGAGGAACACTCTCAAGCTGGATGCTGTGGCTGGGGGACGCTGTTTCCCTTGGTTCCTTCAAGCCTTTCTTTTACACAACTTCCTCACTGTTTTCCTCACATGCTGCGTCGAGAGCACCATGGATGATACAGTGGCACACAGTGTCGCCCTCCCCCCCCCCCCCGGTCTCGGTGCGCCATGGTGGGGGGGGGCTTAATTTATGTCTCTAGTCCCTGTGAGCCTTCTGTGTGTTGTCCTGAGGCAACAGGGTCTCTGCACCTGTGGTTTCCTGCCTTTTTCCTGGGGAACGCTCTGAGCTCTGGCAGACACACGGTCTGAGGATCAGAGGTTACCTGTTACCTGCATGCTACTTCGGCAGCACAGTTAAGCAGGTTGGAATGACACATAGAAGATTATGCGCCTCTGCGCCATAATTTAAACTCGTCCTATACCTCTACACTGCATACATTCACAGTGTATGTATGTGTTATTGGTCTCTGTGTCTGTGTGGGCCCCCCCCCCCCACGTTCCAATGCTGTGTTTCAGTGCCATACATGATATAAACGTACACAATATGTTTATGCACGACTCTAGATACATTCACAGTATATGTATGTATTATACTCTCTGGGTCGGCGCAGGTTTCCTCTGGGGGCTCCGGTGTCCTCCCGCACTCTCATGGTATGTGCGCTTAGGCTCTCTGCACAGTATAGACATGTATAGTATGTGCAATAAACATATTGAACATGTTTACAGTATGGGTATACTGTTTGCGTGGGGTTCCTCCGGGTACTCCGGTTTCTGCCCACGTTCCAATGGAAATGCACAGCATAAACATGTGCAATATGTTCACACGCTATCATTCCTACATGGTATCTCTGTGCTGTCTGCGTGGGTTTCTGCCGGGTGTTCCGGTTTCCTCCCACGCGCTGACGGTATGTGCGCCTTTGGCCCTCTGCACAGTTAAACATGTTCAATGTTTGTCACGCATGCTATAATACCTACACGGTATGTGTATGCAGTCTGTGTGGGTTTCCACCGGGTACTCTGGTTCCCTCCCACACTCCGTTTGGTATGGGCGCTATGCACAGTCAACATTTGTGCGATTTTTGATATCCACATACTAACATCCCTACCCGGTATGTCTGCGTGGGTTTCCTCCGGGTTTCCGCCCACGCTACATGACAAGCGTGCCTTTGGTGCAATACACGGTGTAAATATACACATTATGTTTATACACAACACTAAATACATTCACAGTAGTTGTATGTATTGCATTCTCTGGGTATGCGTGGGGTCCTCCGGGTACTTCGGTTCCACCCATGCGCCAACGGTGTGCGCGCCTTCGGTGCTATGCACACATAGGCTTGTGCAAAATGTTTATCACACATACTATAGTACCTACACGATATGCGTATGCAGTCTGCGTGGGTTTCATCCGAGTCCTCCGGTTTCTCCCCTGCACTCCAATGATGTGCGCATTTTCAGCGCTATGCACAGTATAAACATGTGCAATTTGTTTATTCGCAGGCTAATATACCTACACGGTTGTGTACGCAATCTGCGCAACTGGTTTCCGTCCAGGCCCCGATTATGTGCGCGCCTTCGTCGCTGGCACAGTATAAACATGTTTTTAATGTTTATCCACACATACAACCACATACGGCGTATGTAGTTTAGTATTATGCTCTGTAGCTGGGTGGGTTTCCTCCCACACTCTATTTGCGCGTTTTGACGCAATACACAGTATAAACTATGTGTTTGTACAATCAGCACTTATCCATGGGGTAGCTGCTGGATGGAGCATTGTCATAAGGATCCCTGGTATCGGGGGTACCACTTTCCACCTGCCTTCAGTGGTGATCAGAAGCGCTGGCTTGGACTGTTTGCCAGGCTGAGGTTAGTTAGCGTTGCGCCCGTTAGTGGCTGCGTCTGGCGTTTCTGAAGCTCAATGACTGGGCAAAAGTCTCTGCTTCATCTATCAGTCGACTAGCGGGTGCACTGCAACTGCTTTAGCCTTTAGGGTCTCTGTGCCCGGGGTGGGTTTGCGCCACCTGTGGAGGCTGAGTTACTGGTCCTCTGACCGAGTTTCTAGGGAAGCTCTGTCAAGTTGCCTTTATTGGCCGATACATTGCGGAGTCTCTTTGGGATTTTCATACATCTCGCTGCAGGACGGTCCTGTCGGCTGTGTGCATTGCAGGGGAAGGATCCTTGCATCCGGAGGTGTTTCCACCTCCTTTACCGGAGGTGGGGCACCGGATGTGGACCTTATGGCCTCTCGACTCACTCGCAAGGTGTCAAGATTTGTGGCCAAGTCCAGGGACCCCTGGGCAGACACGTCAGACGCGTTGGTAGCCCGTGGGGGCAGTATCACCTGATATATGCTTACCCTCCGCTACTGTTGTTGCTTCGCAGAGTAGGGGCCAAGGCCATTCCGGTGATCCTCATTGCTCCGGAAGGGCGACATTGGTACGCCGATCTACTTCGGCTAGTCTCAGACGTTCCTTGGCGACTGCCTATTGGGGTGGACCTTCTGTCTCATTATCCCATACTTAATCCTGCTTTACAGTCCTTTTGGTTTTAATGGCATGGCTGTTTAAAGCCAGGTGCTGAGGGACCGAGGTCTCTCGGATTCGGTCATATCATCTATGTTGTTGGCATGGGAATCTTCCTCCAGAAAGATATATCACCGTACCTGGGAGGCTTACATCGCTATGTGCGAGGAACTTTATTGGCGTCCTCGGACATGTTCCGTTCCCAGGATTTTGCTGTTCTTACAGTGTGGTGTGACCCAAAAGCTGGCCTTGCATACCATTTTGAGGGTCGGATTTCGGCCCGGGCTGTCTTTTTCAACGACCGCTACCGGGCCATTCCTTGATTAGCACCTTTTGTGCAGGGGGGTTCGCCATGAGATCCGCCCCCCCCCCCCCCCCCCCGTCAAGCCTCCTCTCCCTACTTGGGATCTGAATTTGATGCATCTCGGTTCTCTAAGAACAACCCTTTGAGAATATCAGAGAGATTCCTCTCTTGACCTTGTCCCAGAAGGTGGCCTTCTTAGTGGCCATTACTTCGGTTAGACGGGTGTCTGAGTTGGCGACCTTGTCCTGCAAGTCGCCTTACTTGGTCCTCCAAAAGGATATGGCGGCGTTGCGCCCACGACCGTCCTTCTTTTCAAAAGATGGTCTCGGCCTTTCACCTTAAGGAAGACATTGTTCTTCCGTCCTTGTGTCCTCACCCATCGCATCCCTGAGAGTTTGCGCTTCATACATTAAGCTGGGTACGAGCCTTACGGGTGTACCTGTCTGCTACTGTTTCCATTCGGAAGTCTGACTCCGTTTGTGTCTGCCTCTGGTCCAAAACAGGGCCGAGCGGTGTCGTCTGCCACCGTCTTTAGGTGGATCAGGCAGACCGTCATACAGGCCTATGCCCTTAAGGGGCGGGCGCCTCCCTTTCCGGTTGCGGCGCATTACACCAAGGCAATTGGTGCTTCCTGGGCTTTCCGACATCAAGCGTCGGTTGCACAAGTGTGCAAGGCGGCGACCTGGTCGTCCGTTCATACCTTTCCTAAATTCTATAAGGTTGATGTGGCTGAATCTTCGGATGCTCCCTTCGGCCGCAAAGTGTTGTAGGCCGCTGTTTAATGTTGCAACTCCTCCGTTGAGCTCTGCTTGTTTGGAGTGAAGTTTTGGTTGTTCCTTTACTACTGCTCCCACCCTTCTGATACTGCTTTGGGACGTCCCACACGTTTACAGTATCCAGCTGTGTCAGTCCATGGACGATAAGAGAAAATAGGATTTTTGTACTCACCGTAAAATCCATTTCTCTGACGTCCATGGACTGACACAGCACCCACCCTTCTTTTAAGGTTTGTTACGAACTGAGGCTGCTAGCTGTAGGTGGGAGGGTAATGTCCGGAGGGACCGCCCCCCTGGGCGGGGCTGTTCAGCTCTGGCTTGTTCTAGAATGTATGTTTCTAACTAACATTCTGCCTAGATCTTCTCCTGCGAGCAAGGACATATACCCACACGTAAACAGTATCCAGCTGTGTCAGAGAAACGTATTTTACAGTGAGTACAAAAATCCTATTATATATAAACAACTATTTTTGTGTGTGTGTGTATTTCCGCTATGCACTAAACTTTTTAATATGCTGTATGCAGGAATTTGTTTATGCACTAAGCACGGTATGCGATTTATAGAATTTTGATAAGTTGCACAAAACCTATATTATGGTGTAGGAAGGGGAGGTGTATTATAACACCAGAGTGGGTTGCATACTTGCACTGATGATTATATTAACATTTATATGGTTGCATATTGGTGTTTTACATTTGCATTATGAAAGTGATCACTAAGGGGGGTGTGTTGTAGCGCTGCACCAATACATGTTTTTATATTTGAGTTATGTTTTCTGATATAATTGGGGTGGAGGCAGCTACTTACTATAACATACCATAGCGCAGGATTTATATATCTTTTACTTAGATTTTTTATTTTTTTTGGTTGCCGTGCCATCGTCCACATACAGAAATGGAAGGGACAATGTAAATTCAACGGTGTGTGTTTTTAGTACCACTTTAACCTGCCCTGTCCATCCATGGATGCAATTTCTTCGATCAGATAGCCATGGCTTTGTTTACAACTGGTGTCGCAAGTCTCCACCATAGACATCTGAGGCCAGAGATGCCCGTAGATGGTCCTATAGAAGTCTATAGGGCTGTAATGTGCAGTCACAGCCAGGATAAACAGTAGATCAGGTGTTATTTGTGACAAAACTGGGATGGGGAAGAATCAAGTGTCTTATGGTGCTCTTTAGGATAGCAGCTTTTGTTCTTTTGATATGTTTGCCAGTATGCGGTTCATTGGACCTTTCTGCTCAGAGGTCAGGCATGGACAGCAATGTTTTGTCAGTGGTACAGCATTCCTAGAAAGCAAGAGCAAACCTTTGTTTAATTTTTAGTCAAGTTTGCAAACTGCAAAATTAATTGAATATATATGAAGATGTTTGGTGTAGTAACCTGTGTGGGTACATGGAGGTTCTTTAGTTAACAGACGTGTTTTGAAATGTTAATTTTTAGATTGGAATCCTGGAAAGTTTGGTTAGTTATGTAAGACTACAAATGAGTAGAGTCCAGGGCCATTATAGCAGCAAGAATCCACGCACACCATTTCTGTCTGTCAGTGGAATAGACCAGCTGTTATGTTAAATTTTGTTTTATACTCTACTCCAGACTTTAGAGTATCCTTATTCCCTGGTGTATATGAAGTGACCAGGAGCCTCAGATGGCTACTTTGTTTCCAACTTTGCAGGAGCACATCTCCTAAGGTGTATCCTGTGGGATGAGCATGGTGTTTGAATTTAAGGAATATAACACTTTTACGTCAGTGGCTTGCACAATCCTCTTCCCCCATCTTTCCAAAACTGCATCTTTGGGCTGGGGTGAAGCAACCTTTTCAAGTCCTGGTTCACACTGATGTGAATCTGATGCCTCTCAGAATGCATAGATTTGCATATCAACTGAAAAAACATTGCTTCCTATGAAGGCTGTTCACATGCTGTGGCATTTTGGTTTGGTTAAAAAAAAAAGTGAGTTTAGTGCGAAGCTGTGCCATTTTAAGCTCTACAGTCTAAGAATCGCATTGCCAAAAAGGCAGACTTGGACGGTAGAACACGAAGCAGCTTAATTAAAAAAATTCTATTTTTTTTTTTTTTCTCAATAAGTTAAAACTTGAATAAAAAACAAGTGCAACACCCTCTATTCACAATATACCAACAAATACCCAATCCGGAGATTCAAAATATGCATTAGATCTAGGACAATTGGATCACATGTAGGTAGTTGGTGTGATATCAGCATAAATCCTCTAGCTTATTGTCCAAAATTACTCCATTCTGAAAAATTAACTTGTTTCGCAAAGATTTTCCTCAGGGCTGGTTGGGTGGGTATTGCGATATAGGATATAAAATATAACGATCATATAAGTATCCAAATTTACAATATCATGATAGACTTTGTGTGTGTGTGTGTGTGTGTGTGTGTGTGTGTATAGCATGCTTGCCTGATCAGAATATGTGTAGGAGATGGATCGTAAAAGGTCTTGGGGTCAGACACGGGAGCCCCACAAGAAGGGGGAAATAATCACCCCCAGGCCTTGACCCGGACTAGTGGGCAACCTGCAAAATGTATACGTTTTCAAATCTCATGGAGTCTGCTATATAGGAACACAAGATAGAACGGCGTGATATGAATTCTCCTATTCCATGATGGTAATTGCACTAACTCACGATTTCCAAATCTACCCCATGGAGTAACATTAAGGTCATCCATTCCCAACAGGGTGAAAGTCAGACTAGCCCAATGGTTCATCTACATATACAATTGGGAATTGTTTCACTGTTCTAAACTTACCCCATGGTGTAACATTAAGACCAAGGTTAGAGTTGGTGGAATAGGAGTATTCATATCACATTGTTATATCTTATGTTCCTATATAACGGATGCCATGAGATTTGAAACGTATACATTTTGCAGCTCGCCCACTAGTTCAAGGTCCAGGCCTGGGATGATTTCTCCCTTTTGTGGGGCTCCTGTGTCCAACCCCAAGAACTTTTAATGTCCATCTCCTACACATATTCTGATCAGGCAAGCATACTATTTTATACACACTAATATGTAAAGTCTGCCATGATATTGTAAATTTTTGTATACTCATGATTTGTTATATTTTATATCCTATAGCAACACCCACCCAACCAGTCCTGAGGAAGGGAGAAATCTCAGCAAAACGCGTTTTTTCTGAATGGAGTAATTTTAGACATTTAATCTCAAGGATTTATGTTGGACTCGCACTAATTAGCTACCTGCATGTGATCCACATGTATGAAAGGACATTGTCCTAGGGCAGCACAGGTGTAGTGGTTGGCACTTGACTGTGTCCCCCAAGCGTGTCGAGATCCTACAGGGTAAATTGACCGCACCAGCCAAGCAGACACTGGCTGCAAAAAGCGCCTAGAGGCAATTTAGTTTGCATGTGTAGCGCTATACAAGTCACTCTTTCACTCATTCTTTCAATTCCTGTTTTAAATCTCCATCTCTGGATTGGGTATTTGCTGATCACATATTGTAAATAAAGGGTGTTGCACTTGTTTAATTTATTCACGTTTTTAACTTTTGGAGAAATAAAATATTAGCTTTTTTCATTTAAAGCGTATCTCCACTTTTGTTGAGGGAAAAAAACATCCCCCCGGTTGATCTATGTACATTGCAAGGATAACAAACGTTGTTGCAGATTCCTACCTTTTTGTTATTCTGGATAAATCCCTCCCTTTTTTTTTTTTTTTCTATGTGCCAAGTGGGTCTAATCGGAGTGGTTTCATTATCCATCAGCTGTGCACCCTCAGCACTAATGAGGAAATCTGCTGGGCCTGCATCACTTTAGACGTGTTCCTAATTAAAAGCATATCTCCAAAAATGACTTTTGTTGCAGGGGATGCCTGAAATCTGACTTGTATCTTGGCCCCTTTCACACTGGGGTGGAGGTGCGTCGGCAGTTAAGCGCTGCTATTTTTAGCGGCGCTTTACCGTCAATTTCGCTGCGCTATTCGGCCACTAGCGGGGCGCTTTTACCCCCACTAGCAGCCGAGAAAGGGTTAAAACCACCGCAAATCGCCTCTGCAGAGGCGCTTTGCCGGCAGTATAGCCGCGGTGCCCCATTCATTTCAATGGACAGAAGCGGTATACACACCGCTCCAAAGATGCTGCTAGCAGGACTTTTTTTTTTTTTTTTAACCGTCCTGCTAGCGCACCGCTCCAGTGTGAAAGCCCTCTGGGCTTTCACACTGGAGAGACAGCAGCGGCTGTTTCAGATCGGTTTGCAGGCGCTATTTTTAGCGTAGCGCCTGCAAAGCAACCCAGTGTGAAAGGGGTTTTGGTGCAGACTTCTTGGAAAATTGGTGAGCCAATCACAAAAGCAGGAAATGTTTCTGGGGTGTGTCCAGTACACCTGTGTACAGAACACTCCAGGTAGCCATATTGCACTGCATTTTCAGAAAATGACACCGGTGGCAAATGGAAAAGGAAAGGTAATTTTTAATATTCAATTACAATATGATTTCTGTCGCAGTTGTATGCGCTATATATATTTTTTTTTTATTTGCTTTTTTTCCCCCAAGAAAGTGGAGTTGCCCTTTAAGCTGCTTCGTGTTGTGCCAACAAAATATGCCTTTTTTTTTTTTTTGGTAACTATGGTTCCAAATTTTGTAATAAATGCAGGTCATCTAAGCGGGTGGGGCCGCTGGTAATTGGACAGCTCAAATTTTTTGGGGGGAAATTTTGCATTGAGGAGCAGATTTGGTTTACTTAAAGTGGAGTTCCACCCAAAAATGGAACTTCCACTTTTTGGAACCTTTCAGGGGGGAGGGGGGAGCAGATGCCTGTCGAATACAGGTATTTGCTCCCACTTCCTGGCATAAATCACCTTGGTGATCTACCCCACTTCCGGCACCTACTCTGTCCCTCCCGCTGTTTTCTGGGAGACACACAGGTCCCATAACACAGCGGGAACCAGTGAAGATGCGCAGTAGGGAACCGGGAAGTGAAGCCGCAATGCTTCACTTCCTGATTCCATTACCGAGTATGGCGACGGCAGCAAGCTGATCCTCGAGCGACAGATCGGCTTAGGCTGCCGACATCGTGGGCGCTCTGGACAGGTAAGTGTCCATATATTAAAAGTCAGCAGCTGCTGTATTTGTAGCTGCTGGCTTTTAATTTATTTATGTTGTAACTGCTGGCTTTTAATTTATTTAAAAAAAAAAATATTTTTTTTTTTTGTGGGACTTCCGCTCTAAAGGTGTGGTTTTTTTTTTTTTGGTTTTTTTTTGGGGGGGGGGGGGTTTATTTCTGTCAGTTTTTTTAATCTGTGCCTCATTTGGGAGATTGGGAATTCCTGGTTGTCACCACAACTAGTGTTCCAGTTGGAAGACTCCCCCCACTGTTCCTGTTCTGGTGACAGGCCAAAATGGGGGGTTCTCTTTTAATTTCACTCTGTGATTACCGTAAACAGAACAGTGTGAATCTCCCTAAAGAACAAAAAAAATAATTGCCTTTATACTTTTAAGCAGGAGGTTTTTTTTTTGGAGTTGGGATGAGTTCAGTGACATCTGGTAGAGTGGTTAGCCTTGTGCTGCTGAGGTTCCTAATATGCATTGTTTGTATGTATGTATGTATATCTCGTTTTGTTTTTGGTTTCATCCCAAAACCCAGTGCAATCTACTTTGGGAGTAGAAAATATTGTAAATGGGTCTATGTATGCAGTAAAGTACAAAGTAATATGTCGGCACTTTATGAATATTAATAAATGTCAAAGTTCCCACTGCCAGTTATATCATTCCTTCAAGAATTGCTAGTGTTTTGTATACATTTTCTGTGTTCTGTTCAGAAGTAAAACAAAAAAAAAAAATTAAGTGTTAAAATCTTGCCTGTGGATGCATATATTTCCAGCAAGCTAATAAAATCCTTGGTTTCTTTTCACATGTAAATCTATTTTTAACTGAACTGTTGGGGGGGAGGGAAGGAAGAAAGGAAATGTTAGGGGAGGGTGTAATTTTATTTAATTTATATTTTGCCCAAGCTCTAGTTTTACAGACCTCAATAGTTCAAACTTCCATCTACAGTATGTGTGTGTGTGTGTGTGTGTGTGTGTGTGTTTGGAACATTGCACTGATCCCAACTCTGCATGTAATATTTGCATGCACTATGCCAATAACGTCAGTGGTAGGCCTGTTTCACACGGGCTTCAGCTTGTTTAAGAGCAGTGTGAACAGCAGGCTTTGACAAAGCATTTGCAGAGCTTTCAACACGCCCCCTAAAGACTTTAATCAAACGAAACGTACGTCGGCAGCGTAACCTGGTCACGTGTACTATGCCCAATGCCACATCCGGTCTATTTGGTCAGAGCTAGCAGTCGGTGGAACGCACGCCGCCACGGAGGTGGAGGAGCCCACTACATTTGAGCCTGCAAGCCCCAGTGCCGGGATGGGCACTTTTTAACGTAAGCAGCCATTTGGCTAATGTTTTATACTCAAGATTTTAAATAAACAGTTTGCACTAATGGAAGTTTTCTATTTGTGTTCCATGTCTTATCCTTTAACTCGGAGGAAAGAGGTTACCGCATTACCTCCTGTCAATTGCTATGTGTGCAGGCACTATCCTGTATAAGCGTTTTTGACCATCTTTTTAAGTAAAGTGGTCCATAAAGTCTGGTAAGCACAATCTACTATTTGTGCACTTTGGGTGTCATAACATACAGCATATGGTGAAGGATTAATATTGCACCTTTGGAGAAATCGTTCTTTGCAGCAAGATTTCCGTGTGTGTGTGTTTTTTTTTTTTTTTTTTTTATATTGGATTTGAAGCACTCATTTGTTTTATTATATCTGACACAAGTTGGGACTATTTATAATCATTGCACCTACGGTAATTGATTATGGACATTATTTGATTATAATAGTTCACAGATTTATCTCACTATTCAAATTAATTATTTGTTTGCACTGGGAATTACCTGATTGTAATTGTTATAACATTTAGCTATATGTGTATAGCGCCCCCTACCATTTGTACTTTTCAGCAAGCTTTGTTGAAGCTTTTAAAGCAGCCTTTCTCAACCTTTTCAACACAGAGGAACCCTTGAAAAAGTTCTCCAGTCTCAGGGAACCCCTGCTAAAAATCAGAAATCTACAACTCATGATACATTAGTGTGATGGTCAGTGGGAAGAATGGTCCTTAAACTTGTGGTCATTGGGAAGAATTGCCTCCTTACAGATAGATAAAAAGATAAATGGTGTCAGTGGGAACTTATCTGAGGCCAAAATTGCCCAATGCTAAAGGAACCCCTAGCAACCTCTGGAGGAACCCTAGGGTTCCACGGAACCCTGTTTGAGAATCACTGTTTTAAAGTGTCATGCAGCTCCAGTTTATAAATGCTGAAAACCAAATTGGAGTGTTTGCAACTTTAAACAAGCTGCTAGCACACTTCAGCACTTCTTGAAGCTTGTTGAAAGCCTTCTAGCAGCTTGCTTAACGTGGCAATCAGCACTCCATTAGGTTTTGTGTTCAATATTTAGAAACTGGAGTTGAATGGCACTTTAACCACATCAATACAGGGAACTTTACCCCCTTCCTGCCCAGGCCAATTTTCAGCGCTGTCGCACTTTGAATGAAAATTGCGCGGTCATGCAACACTGTACCCATATTTTGTCGTTTTTTTTTGGAAACGGCTTTCTTTTGGTGGTATTTACTCACCATTGGATTTTTTTATTTTTTGCTAAACAAATGAAAGGCCAAAAAGTTTTCTTTATCGTACATCATGGGACACCGAGCCTCAAGTAATTAATGGGTTATAGGCCACCTTCAGGTGATGGACACTGGTTTAAACCCAATCCAGGAAGTTCACTCCCTATATAACCCCTCCTCCTTCCGGGAGCACATCAGTTTTTTTCGCCAGTGTCTAAGGTGTTGGTCACGAGTGAAGATGTGCTCTACGGGAGGGATCCATGTTTGATTTAAATAGCCTCCATAAAGACCAGATCCATCCAAAGTGCCACGAAGGCCTAAAAGGATGATACCTGGGGCCTTGTATCCGAAGCACGAGGTTTTGCCTGCAAAGCCTCTTTGAAGGGCAGGAACCCAGGGCTTTGGTCTTGCTACATTACCTAGCCTCCTGGTGGGGTGCTTTCTACAGGTCCAAGGGAGTTGGAACCCCGACAAGGGACCCAGTCCTTGAAGGTTTGCTAAAACGGAACCCGCTGTGATGGGTGAAGGTTGGATTGTCTGTTAATTCAGCAACTCCTGCGGCGAGGATAAGGTAAGGGAAGAAACGTGGGTATTAAAAACACCTATGTATTCTTCCATTATGGGAAAATTGTTGTCATGCCTTTTAAATCTCGACTAGAGGGAGTCTACGCGCATACCTTACTCTGTTGTCTTCACTGTAAAAGCTCCGTCTGTGTATGGCCACAGCAGCGTGTGCAAGGGAATTCCTCTCGGGTAAAAAGTCTGCCAAATGTCTGTCTTTTTTCCTCCCTGAAGGGACCAGAGGATAGGGGGACATCAGTGATGTACCCCCCGCTGGTACTGCTAATGTTATTGACTGACTGCTGTTACTGTTGTTGTATGCCTGCTACTAAACAGGTCTCGACCTGACCCCCCCCACCCCCCCTTCGAAGCGCCGTGTCAGTCTCTCCTCGGCTGACGAGAAGGAAACGAGCAGTCTGCACACAAAAGCTGTGGGACACATGAGGGTTGCAAACTAGCATTCCTGATACAGCACTAGGCTGAACTTTATAGCGGCTTTGTGTCATAACTATATTCAGCAATTAAGTGCAAATTGTATAGTGCCTCTGTTTATGTACTTAGGACTATGCCTACCAAAAAAGACACCACAAAAACCAAAGGGGTTCCACCCCCAGGCGTTAGGATCTCGAGTCGCATTTCCACGCTGTCATTCTCGCCTGAATTACCAGTTATGGCAAGCCAGGGTGAGCCATTGGAACAAATTGTTGGTGCAACTGCTTCTCACATCTCAGCTCCTGTATACGTGACTGAAGATGTCCTTTCTTCTTCCCTGCAGGGTCTGGACGAGAGATTAGCGGCTTTAATTGCATCCGCCATTCAAATGGATAGGAAGCGTGCTAGATCCCCCTCCCCACTGCAGAACCTTTACAAAGGGAACAGTGGGTACAGGATGAGGTGTTGCCCTCAGGCGATCAGGGGGAAAAGCAAACCGAGGATTCCTCTGCGGAGGAAACAATGGTAGATGAACCTTTTTCAGCATCTCAATCTGAGAAATTGCAGATACAATCTCTTACGGAGATGGTTCGTTCTACTTTCATGCTTCCTTTAACGGTCTCCTGAAAGCTCAGTCTCTTCCTTGGGTTCCTTAAAACCTTCTCAGCCTTTGCATGCGTTTCCTGCACATGCATTACTAGAACAGCTTATTTTTGCTGAATGGGATCACCCGCATAAGCATTTTCTCCCTCCTAAGAGATTTTCTATCCTCTGGAGGAGAAATTGTCCAAAAAATAGAAAGTACCAGCAGTTGACGCTGCGATTTCCAGTGTGAATAAAGGCCTAACTTGTCCTGTAGACAATGCACCAATGCTTAAAGGGGTTGTAAAGGTACATGTTTTTTCACCTTAATGCATCCTATGCCTTAGGGTGAAAAAACATTCGACAATACCGCCCCCCCCCCCCCAGCCCCCGTTTTACTTACCTGGCCCCTCGAAAGTCCCGCGCTCGCTCCCGTCATCCGAGTTCCTGAGCCCGGCCGTTGATTGGCTACACTGGATGGATTGAAAGCAGCGCAGCCATTGGCTGGCGCTGCTGTCAATCACATCCAATGACGCGGGGGGCGGGGCCAAGTGATACAGTCGGCGGCTATGGCCGCCGCTGTATCACGGGAGCGCGCCCGCAGTAACTCCACACCATGCGAGCTCGCTCTCATTATGGTGTGGAGTCCTTGCGGGGAGGAGCTGAAACAGCCGCCGAGGGACCCCAGAAGACCAGGATCGGGGCCACTGTGTGCAAAACGAGCTGCACAGTGGAGGTAAGTATAACATATTTGTTGTTTTTTATTTTTTTTAAACGGGAACCTATTAGTGTTCCTTTAAGGATCCAACAGATAAAAAGTTGGAATCCCTGTTAAAGGCTACCTTTTCCATGGCAGGTGCCGTTGCTCAGCCTGCAGTCGCTGCAATAGGCGTCTGTCAATCCCGAAAAGGACCAATTTAAACAGGCCCTTGGAGAGCTTCCTGCACAACAAGCTCGGGATTTGGCTGAACTACCAAAAGCATTATGTTTTGCCATAGATGCTATTAAAGATTCTATTCACCAGGCTCCCGTCTTACGCTTATGCTTGTGCATATGCGTAGAATCCTGTGGTTAAATTGGTCAGCTAAAGCACCATGTAAAAACCTAACCGGGTTCCCTTTTTCATGGGGAAGCGACCATTTGGAGAGGACTTGGACAAATGTATCTAAACAATTTCTAGTGGGGAAAAGTACTCTTTCTCTTGCCATCCATGGACTGACACGGTGTCTCTTTACACTTTACACGTGGGTTATGTCCCTGCTTGCAGGAGAAGACCTAGGTAGAATGTGAAATGTTATACATACATTCCAAAAGCCAGAGCTGAACAGCCCCACCCAGGGGGCGGTCCCTCTGTACATAACCCTCCCACTACAGTCAGCAGACTTCAGTTTTTTTCTGCCTAGCAGAAGGAGAAGACGTGGCTCTCTCAGGAGCCAGTCTCTGACCTATTTTTATTCCTTTTCTGGAATTCTTTTTTATTTTATTTTTGAGAATCTTCTATCAACTGTCGGCTGGGCAACAGGTTGGGTACAAGAGATCCTCGTAGTCTTCCCTGTCCGACCATCGAGCGTGCTGATCCTCGCCTTGTGTGCGTGAGACTCAGTTCACGACAGGCCCCATGACTCCAGGGGTGGCCGGGTTGCTTTCATGCTCCCACAGTCCTCTCAAGACTGAACAGTTCCTGACTGACTGTATCTTTCGCGGTGGACCGGGCCGACAGCTACTCAGTACTGCACTGTGATAGTCCTGTCAGAAACACCAGTGTGTCCCTCAGGGGATGGGTAAGTAGTCTCTCCTGCCTGCAGGTGAGTACAAAAAGCTGTGTGTTTCTCTGTGGGGGATTTTCCCTGTCTCCCCCTGTATTTCATTGTCACTCTCTGTCACCATTGCTGGCGCTGTGCTGTGTGGGGTGCCTGGGGGTCACACTGTTCTTGGAGGGGCTGATGCTGGTCTGCAGATATGCTTGGGGTCTTTTTTTGTGTGTTTTGGGGCCTGAGCGGCGCTGTGTGTGTGCAGTTTTTTTCACTTTTGCTGAGTCATGGCGGCCATCTTGCCGTGGATCGCCTCAGTGAAGTGCGGCGGCCATTTTCTTGTAGCCCGCGCGCTCTTCAGCACTAGTTTTGGCCTCTAGCGCTGCTGTAACAGCGCAAATCTCCTCACAATCTCCTCACAGCTCACCAGCGCTGACACAGCGCGGTACAGACAGCGGAACTGAGCGGTCCCTGGTCCGGTTTGGTGAGTCCCCTGGGCGCCCCCTCCTCAGTCAGCACAGCCTGTGGGTGGACTTTTTATCTGAGGAGTCTCAGAGGGGGGCAATATGGAGTCTCTGTCACCAGCTTCCCCTAAATGTCAGTGGACAACAGGCAGTGCTTCAGCACCTGCGGTCCCTAGGGACCAGTTGTGGGCAGTCCTGGAATCATTTCTGACCAGGATGGGAGCTGTGTGCAAGCGCAAGGGAGCAAAAAAGCGCCCTTCCCCCACTTTACTTCATGAGGGCAGTGCGCTGATTCAGATATGGGCCTAGCCACTACCGCTCAGGACCCTAGTTCTGAATGTATTGGATGGTTTTGAACAGGACATTCCTTATGAGGAAAACTCCAGTTCTGAGTCAGTAAATGACAGGGCGCTTGTTAGTGTACTCATGACTGCGGTGAGGGACACTCTCAAGCTAAAATGCTGCGGATGCAGAACCTCAGGCGGATACAGTCTCCTTTTGGTTCTTTTAAGGCCAGGCCTTCTAAAGAGGTTTTTCCATATGTACTTTCTTTGACCAGCTCATTGATAAGGTCTGGGAAAAGCCGCAGAAGATTTTTTTTATGGTCCCGCGGCGTTTGTCTATCAGATACCCCTTGAAGATGCCCTACTTAAAAAGTGGGCTTCTCCCCCAGGGTCGACCCTCCAGTTGCCCGGTTGAACAAGGCCATCACTCTCCCGATGGAGGGGACTCCTGCATTTGAGGACCCCACTGACAGGAGGTCAGAAGTGGTGAGCAGAGCCATGTTTGCCTTGTTGGGATCCGCCCTACGGCCTGTGGTAGCGGCGACCCTTGTGTCTTAAACACTTACAGGTTGGGCAAAAATGTTGCACCTAGCTGTACAGGAGCATAATCTTCCTCCAGACACAGTTGCTCTGGCCCACCAACTGGTTCAGGGCCTGGTTTATGTGTGTGACGCCACGTTGGACGCGGCCCCTTTAATATCCAGGGCCTCTGTCTCGGCAGTGGTATTGCGTCGTCTTATCTGGTTGAAGTGCTGGTCTGCTGACCTAGCCTTAGGAAGCTCCTGACAGATCTACCATTTAAAGGTGGTAGACCTTTCGGTGCTGCTCTGGATGACATCGTCATGGATGTCATGGGAGGTAAAAGCACTCTTCTTCCTTAGACTAGCAAGAGTGAGGAGGCCCGCCGAAAACAGGGGCCTTCCTTTCCAGCAAAACGGGGTTTTTTTCGTCAGAGTCCACGGGTAGGTCCTCTCAGACTGACGGCAGTGCGGCTGGTGGGCACAAGTGCCCCTGGGTGCGTAAGCCGAACAAGCGGCTCCCAAGCCCGCCTCCGCGTGAAGTCTTGCCTCCGCCCGACTCTGGGGTGGGGGGGCGACTTCGCAGGTCACGAATCGGTGGTCCTCCCGAATCTCCGACTGGTGGGTGTGCGAGGTGGTCACCTCAGGATACAGGATAGTATTCCGATCCTGGCCCCCAGACAGATTCTTTCCCTCGAATCTTCCTCTCCTTCCTACCTGTCGGGCAGCCCTCTTGGGGGCTGTACAGGATTTGATCAGGTCCGGAGTGATTGTGCCGGTTCCGTCACAGGAGAGTTTTCAGGGATTCTACTCGAATCTGTTTGTCGTCCCAAAAATAGGACGTGGTTCGACCTATCCTGGACCTCAAGGCCCTGAATGCCTTCGAGAAGGTGCAGAAATTCCGCATGGAATCCATTCGCACAGTGATCGCTACACTCCACCAAAGGGATTTTCTTCTGGCGTCCTTGGACTTCAAGGACGCCTACTTGCATGTTCCGATCTGCGCAAGTCACCAGAAGTTTCTGCGCTTGCGATCAGCAAAGTCCACTATCGATTGTGGCTCTTCCTTTCGGCCTAGCCTAGGCACCAAGGGTGTTCACCAAGGTGCTTGCTCCGGTTCTAGCCTTCTGTTACAGTGAGGTATTGCTGTCGTGGGCTATCTGGACGATCTTCTGCTAAGAGCAGAAAGTGGCTCAGACTTAGAGGAAAGGTGACTATCGTCAATTAGACCCTCAGGGACTTCGGGTGGTTCCTGAACATTCAGGAGTCAGTCCTGGTCCCGACTCAGTGTCTGGAGTATCTAGTTCTGATTCTAGACTCCTTGGAGGCAAAAGTATCCTACCTCTGGAGAAGTTGCTGACACTTCAGTCTGCGGTGCGGGTGCTGACATCCCGAAAATGGTTGTCAATCCGTTTTTTTGCATGAGAGTCCCGGGACTCGTGGTGGCCTCCTTCGTGGCCGTTCTGTATGCCCAATCACACACCGGGGCATTGCAGAAGGAGATCTTGTCCACCTGGGACAAATCCTTGTTGTCCTTGGATCTTCAGATCCAGGTGATTCACCTGGTCAGGGCGCCCCTGACATGGTGGTTGAGATCCTCGGCTCTTCGGTCCGGAAAGTCGTTCCCCTCCCATCCAATGGACGGTACTCACGACGGACACCAGCCTGACGGGCTGGGGTGGAGTCTGGGGAGTCCTGTCGGCTCAAGGCCTTGGACTCCGGACGAGCCCGTTTACCAATCACTGTTCTGGAAATACGGGCCATCGGACTGTGTCTCTCCTCAGGTCGGAGAGAGTACGGGGTCGCTCCATCAGGAGCCAGTCGGACAACGCCACGGCGGTGGCGTATGTAAACCATCAAGGGGGGACTCGGAGCTCAGCTGCGGCTTCCGAGGTAGTCCGTATCCTGAAGTGGGCCGGAAGAAACGTGCCGGCTCTGTAGGCCATTTACATTCTGGGCATAGACAATGGGCAGGCGGACTATCTGAGTCGCCAATCGCCGGACCAAGAAGAGTGGCCCTTGCATATTTCAACTCCTTTGCCGACGGTGGGGCACGCCGGATGTGGACCTGATGGCCTCTCGACTCAATCGCAAGGGTCGAGGTTGTGGCCAGATCCAGGGATCCTTGGGCGATGCCTCGGATGCGTTGGTGGCCCCATAGGGTCCTTATCGCCTGATATAAACTCTGGTGATCCTAATTGTTCCTGATTGGCCTCAGCATCACTGGTACGCTGATCTGGTACGTCTTGTCGCGGACGTTCCCTGGCGGTTGCCGATGAGGGAGGACCTTCAGTCTCAAGGTCCTATGTTTCATCCGGCTTACAGTCTCTGGCTTTAACGGCAGGGCTGTTGAAAGCCAGGTGTTGAGGGTCCGAAGGTCTCTCGGACTCGGTCATTTTGACCATGTTAAGGACACGGAAGTCTTCCTCCAAGCAGATCTATCACCGTGCCTGGAAAGCTTATATCGCCATATGCGAAGCGCTGGACTGGCGTCCTCGGACGTATTCCGTCCCCAGAATCCTGCATCCTCTGCAGTGTGGAGTGACCCAAAAGCTTGCTTTGAGTACCATCAAGGATCAGATTTCGGCCTTGGCCGTCTTCTTTCAGCGACCTCTAGCGGGTCATTTCTTGGTTAGCACCTTGTGTTGGGGGTTCGCCATGTGCTCCCTCCTGTCAAGCCTCCTCTCCCACCGTGGGATCTGAATTTGGTGCTCTCGGTCCTCCAGGAACCTCCTTTTGGGAATATCCGGGATATTCCCCTCTTGTCTTGTCTCAGAAGGTGGCCTTTTAGTGGCAATCACTTCTGTTTGACGGGTGTCTGAGTTGGCGGCTTTGTCCTGCAAGTCGCCATATTTAGTCATCCATAAGGATAAGGCGGTGTTGCATCCGTGACCTTCCTTTTTGCCAAAGGTGGTGTCGACCTTTCACCTACATGAGGACATTGTCCTCCCGTCCTTGTGTCCTCACCCATCGCATCCCAGAGAGTTTGCGCTGCACATATTGGATGTGGTACAAGCCTTACGGGTGTACCTGTCTGCTACTGCTTCTATTCGAAAGTCCGACTCACTGTTTGTGACTGTCTCTGGTCCATAACAGGGCCAAGCGGTTTCGTCTGCCATCATTTCTAGGGGAATCAGACAAACCATCATTCAAGCCTATGCTCTCAAAGGGCGGGCGCCTCCCTTTCCGGTTACGGCGCATTCCACCAGGGCAATTGGTGCTTCCTGGGTTTTCCGACATCAAGCGTCGGTTGCACAAGTGTGCAAGGCGGCGACCTGGTCGTCTGTTCATGCCTTTTAAGTTTTATAAGGTTAATGTGGCTGCATCTCCGGATGCTTCCTTCGGCCGCAGGGTGCTGCAGGCCGCTGTTTAAAGTTGCGACTCCTCCATTGAGGAGCTCTGCCTTCTTGGAGTGAAGTTTTTGGTTTTTCCATTCATACTGCTCCCATCCCTCTTGACACTGCTTTGGGACATCCCACGTGTAAAGTTTAAAGAGACACCGTGTCAGTCCATGGATGGTAAGAGAAAATAGGATTTTTTGTACTCACCGTAAAATCCTTTTCTCTGACATCCATAGACTGACACGGCACCCACCCTTCCTTTTAAGTTTGTACTGCTTTGTTACGAACTGAAGTCTGCTGACTGTAGTGGGAGGGTTATGTACGGAGGGACCGCCCCCTGGGTGGGGTTGTTCAGCTCAGGCTTTTGGAATGTATGTATAACATTTCACATTCTGCCTAGGTCTTCTCCTGCAAGCAGGGACATAACCCACGTGTAAAGTGACACCGTGTCAGTCCATGGATGTCAGAGAAAAGGATTTTACGGTGAGTACAAAAAATCCTATTTTTGCCAGTCAAAAAGTATAAACGCCCTTCATTTAAACAGGCTCTTTTCTCCACACCAGGGTCTTCTGCCTCTAAGCAGTGGCGACGACCTCCGCCGTCTGACTCTAGAAGGAAATCCCAGAGTCAGACCCAGGCTCAAAAGAAGTCCTGGGGTCGGAAACCTGCAAAGCAGAATCCTAAAGCCTCATGAAGAGGCAACCCCCCTCACGAAGGTGGGGGGGAGACTTCTGCATGTTTCAGAAGTCTGGAAAGAGGAAATTCAGGACAGATGGGTCATCTCCACGGTAATGCTGGAATTTCGGGACTTTCCACCATCTCGTTTCCTGAGGTCAAGCGTTCCCAAAGGTCCAGAGAAAAGACCATCTCTGTTTTCAGGCACTAGACAGATTTAATAACTCAAGGGGTGATCATACAGATTCCCGCAAAAGAACAATGTTTGGGGTTTTATTCAAACCTTTTTATGGTACCAAAACCAAATGGAGATGTTGGACCCATTTTGGATCTCAAAAATCGAAATCCGTTTCTGAATATCCGCTCCTTTCGCATGGAGATGATCAGGTCAGTAGTCTATCCTTCTAGGAGGAGAACTTCTGGCATCCATCGACATCAGGGAAGCATTCCTGTATGTCCCTATATTTCCCGCTCACCAAAGGTTTCTGCGGTTTAAGTTGGAACAGCAGCATTTCCAGTTTGTAGCCACAGCACCCCGGGTGTTCACAAAGGTGCTGGCCACACCTCTAGCCAGGTTAAGGGCACAGGGCATAACAGTCGTAGCATACCTAGACGATCTATTACTAATAGATCAGTCGGTAGCTCGTTTGGAGAGAAGCGTACGCACTACAACCAACTATCTGGAAAGTTTGAGTTGGATTCTCAACCTAGAGAAATCTTCCTTAATACCGCTAAGAAGGCTGGAATACTTGGGTCTTATCATAGACACAGCCCAGGAAAAGGTGTTCTTGCCTCAGGCAAAGATTAACTCCATAAGAGAGCTAGTGAGGTCAAATGGCGATCCCTCCATTCGCCTTTGCATGAGGTTGCTAGGCACCATGGTGGCTTCATTCAAAGCAGTTCCCTATGCCCAGTTCCATTCAAGACTGTTGCAAAACCGTATCCTGTCTGCTTGGAACAAAACCATTCAAGCTTTAGACTTGCCAATGCGGCTGTCCCCAAGAGTATCCCAAAGCCTCGCTTGGTGGTTACTAACCCAGAATCTGCTGAAGCGAAAATCCTTCAGACCAGTCCTCTGGAAAGTGGTAACGATGGATGCCAGCTTTTCAGGCTGGGGAGCAGTATTAGAAAAGACATCTGTCCAGGGACAGTGGTCAAGAACTGAAAGAACCTTGCCCATCAATATCCTAGAGATTCGGGCAGTGCGTCTGGCTCTAAAGGCCTGGACTTTCAGGTTACGGGATTGTCATGTCAGGATTCAATCCGACAATGCCACAGCTGTGGCCTATATCAATCACCCAAGGGGGCACCAAAAGTCTCAGCAGAGAGAGAGGTGAACCATATCTTAACTTGGGCAGAAAGGAATGTTCTGTGCCTATCGGCAGTCTTCATTCCGCGAGTCGAAAATTGGCCTGAAGTACTATTAAAGGCCAAGTCTCGGCTTTATCGGTCTTCTTTCAAAGACCACTTGCTACACATTCTTTAGTCCGGGGTTTTATGCAAGGGGTGATGCGGCTTAAACCGCCCGTCAAACCCCCCTTGAACCCTTGGAACTTGAACTTCGTTTTGTCTGTGTTACAAAAACAGCCATTTTGAACCAATACAACATATTCCCCTTGTTCTTTTGACAAGGAAATTGGTATTTTTGGTTGCTATATCCTCAGCAAGGAGGGTTTCGGAATCTGCTGCTCTTTCTGCCAAAGAGCCATATTTGATTTTTCATGAGGACAGAGTGGTGTTGTGCCCTCATCCAGGCTTTTTATCAAAAGTGGTCTTAGGTTTTCACCTGAACCAAGATATTGTCCTGCCATAGTTTTTTCCAAAACCATGTTCAAGGGAAGAAAAGTCACTACATTGTCGATGTGGTGAGAGCAGTGAAAATCAATTTAAAGAAAACAGATTCGTAAGACTGATTTTCTTCTTTATTGTGTCGGAGGGTCCTAAAAGGACAGGCAGCGTTGAAATCCACTGTTACGAAGTCAATTCGGCAAGTGATAATTCAATGCATCCTCCGACAATACCAGCCCCCCCCCGCCCGGGATACTTGCCTGAGAGCCCTGGAAAGTGCTGCGCTCGCCCCTGACATCCTCTTCGCCTCTCAGCCTGGCTGTTGATTGGCTACAGTGGATGGATTGAAAGCAGCGCCGCCATTTGGCTCACGCTGCTGTTAATCACATCCAATGACGCGGTGCGTCGGGCCGAGTGATGCAGTGAGCGGCTATGGCCCACCGGCTGTATCACGGGAGCGCGCCCGCAAGAACTCCATCAACCATGCGAGCTAGCTCGCTCGCACGAAGGTGTTGAGTTCTTGCGGGGGGAGCCGAGACAGCCGCCGGGGGACCCCAGAAGACCAGGTTCGGGGCCACTCTGCAAAACGAGCTGTACATTTGGAGGTAAGTATAACATGTTTGTTGTTTAAAAAATAAAATTAAAATTGTCTTTAGTGATCCTTTTTTAAGGCGCATTCTACCAGGTCAGTTAGTGCTTCTTGAGCAGTGCATCATCAGTCCTCCCATGGCTCAGATCTGTAAGGCCACAACTTGGTCTTCAGTGCATACATTCACAAAATGTTATCGGGTGGATGCAAGGAGCTATGAGGATATCGCCTTTGGGCGCAGTGTGCTGCAAGCAGCAGTATAGATCCTCAAGTCTGGGTGTACCCTGCGGGTTGTTTCTCCCACCCCTCAAGTGGCATTGCTACGGGACATCCCATTAAGTAATTAAGGCTCGGTGTCCCATGATGTACGATAAAGAAAATAGGATTTTTATTGCAGCTTACCTGTACATCACACAGAGGTCCCTCCCCTCTTTTTTGGGATTTAAGTACAGTAAATCCTTGGATTGCGAGCATAATTCGTTCCAGAAACGTGCTTGTAATCCAAAGCACTTGTATATCAAAGCAAATTTCACCATAAGAAATAATTGAAACTCAAATGATTCGTTCCAAAACCATTTATTCATAAGTCGTTCAGTTTATAGTCCATATAAAAAGATTATAGAAAGGTGATAGGTTGTGTAACCATTAAGTGACCTCCACAAGGGGATTAGAAGCAAAATCCAGCAGGAGCTCCAGAGTATAAAAGAGAAGAGGCGCCTCTCAGTGTAGCAATATGTTGTTAAATGTTGTACCTTCATTAAATATAACCATATGGCTACACTTGGAGGCGCCTCTCTTCTATTTTATACTCTGTTGTGACATGACACTACTTGTATATCAAGACATCGATTGTATATCAAGTCAAAATTTATTTAAAAAAATTGCTTGTCTTGCAAAATGCTCTCAAACCAAGTTACACTCAAACCAAGGTTTTACTGTATATTGCTTTGCTACAAAAACGGATGTGCTCCTGGAAGGGAGGTGGGTTTATATAGGGAGTGAACTTCCTAGATTTGGTATAACCAGTGTCCATCTGAAGGTGGCCTATAACCCATTAAGTAATTACTTAAGGCTCTGTGTCCCATGATGTACTCCAAGAAAAGGATTTTAAAGGTAAGCTGCAATAAAAATCTTATTTTTCTTTAGTCTGTTACAAAATTTTACAAATTTTTCTTCACTGACGGGCGCTGATGTGCAGCACTGATGGGTGATCACTGATTATCTGCGCAAATACCCCTGTCAGGAGAGCTGCTCATCGGCTCTCCTCTTCTCACATGCTGTCAGCATGAATAGACGTTAACCGGCACTTCCTATTTGCACTGTGATCAGTTGTGATTGGACACAGCTGATCACATGGTAAAGAGCCTACATCATGGGCTCTTTATCGTGATCAGAGATGCGATGTGTCCAAGCGACACACCACTGATTGCCACACTGTGTGCACGAACAGCATGTTGTGAAGTACGTCATATGACTTCCACTCACAACATTAAAATTGCCACCTGGCCTATAGCAAAAAGATGGTGCTAAAAGCTTCAACAAACCTTGCTAAAAAGCTCTGCAAATGCTTTGTCAAAGCTTGCTGTTCACACTGCTCTTATGCAAGCTGAACCCCATGTGAATCGGCCTAAATGTCTCTTGTCAGAATGGGCTAAACGGAGCCTGCAACACATGATGCTGGATATTTTTATGCATACATCACCCTTTTAAAATGTACCTTTTTTTTTATTTTTTTTTTTATTTTTTTTCCTTTTACACTTGGATCTAGTGAGAACCCAAACAAGTGCAAATTAAAATGTTTCTAGTGAACATTTTAGTAGAACTTGGCATAAGGGGATGTCAGATCATAGGGAACTTGCAATATGAAAATAGAAAACTTGCTCAATGTCAAATATTCATGTCTCAATAACAAAAATCTGCCCCCATCCATATTTCTCCTAACCCTCAGTGTGGTATGGGGGCCTGCATGACTCATTGAGATGTTATGTGCTTTGCATTATGTGGAGGTATTTCCTATGCTCCAACTTTAAGAATTGGTAGCTTTTGGCATATTGCATGTGCTATACTGCACGTGTGGTAAGATAGATTTCCTGGGGCCTTATTGTGCCTTATGTTACACAGTTCTTCTCGGTTTTACAGCCTGACATGCTTTAAGTTTATTATGTGCCCATGGAAATTTTGTTTGTTTTTTGGAAACTTTAGTGAATATATCACCTGGATAATGTTGTAAAACATGGGCAATGATTTTAGTAAACCCTGAATATGACTGATATTTGTAATTCAGGCTGTGTAATGTTTGCCAAGGAACTAATGAGAAAATACAATAAAATGTTATTGTGATTACTTCTTTTACAAGTGTTCAAACTGTGACTATGGTGTACTGACTGCTTGGCATTAACTGCAGTGTGCTGTGAAATTGCCCATGTGTACAAGTCCCAGATGCATACGATGTCTGAGTAAGTGTTGAACACAGCAGATAACCCTGGGGTATCATGATCAGAAGAAAGCTTCATGAGCACATTCCCAATTCCTTGGCATTATAATATGTCATGGTTTTTAGAGACAGATATAATTTTTTTTTTTTTTAATAGTGCTTCTTAGAAATGGATCAATTTTAATGGTTGTCATTGCCTAATGAAAAGCCTATTTTTAGCATGAGCTTTCACAAGCCTGAACTTAATCCCATAGTGTTTAAATGGTCAGTTTCCTTTGAAAAAAAAAATTGTTTTGGATAAGTGCTAATTTGGTTTTAACTCCCACTTGATACCTTATCTGTTGAGGTGTCTGGAAATGAGATGGAGTTCCCTGCTAGAAATTCCCACCTCCCATCAGTATCTGGCTCGCTGGTGGGTTGTACATTTTGTATTTATGTATGAGAATCATTATGTAGCAGCAGTAGTGAGTCATTCATTGCCAGGAGCTTGGAATTAAAGCTGTATCTGGTGGAATCTCCAAGACTTAAAGGAGAAGTATAGCCAAATCTCGTTTTAGCTGTACTTGTCCTATGGATCACAGGAGTGCAATTTTTTCTTTTTTGCACTCCTGTGACCGTTTTCAGCAGAGAGCGGGCTGAAGTCTTCTCTGCTGACGTCACGGATGTCAGTCCCAGGCACCGCGTCATCCCGACCAGAGTCTGGACCCGTCAGGTGCCTGGACTGACACCCCTCTCAGTGAGCCTCTGAGAGCCTGAGACGGCTGCTCCACCCCCTCCACAGCCCAGCATTCCTCCAATGAGCAAGGAGTGAGAAGAGCAGAGAGCTGTGACTGACAGTCTACAGCGCTCTGCTTAGGGAGCTGTGAGAACCAATTGATCGTCGATGTTCGATCGCTCGGTTCTCAGAGGCACCGGGGGACAGATACAGTATCAGACTGATTCTGCATCCACCTAGGCAAATCTAAAACGGCAAAAAAAAAAGAATTCAATTTCTGTACTTCTCAACTTTGAATGGACCCTTTTTGGCTCCATACATCCAAGAGTTGCATCACCTGCTGCATCTTTGATTTCCAAAAGACTGATGTTGGGGCTGCTAATATAGTTGATCACATAGCAGTCACCAGAGACTCCTAGATACAGTGTTCTAACAAAATGTTGAAACTGGCAGAATGAGAAACCCGCGTCACTTCCGTTTTTTTCTTTAAACCATCATGAATTGCAGATTTTGACAAATTGCTGTTTGGACACAACTGAATACAGTCGGTCCCCTAGTTACAAACATCCGACTTACAAACGACTCCTACTTACAAACGGAAGGAGACAACAGGAAGTGAGAGGAAATTTACCCCTAGGAAGGGAAATTCTCTCCTGTAAGAGTTATTATGGGAAATGGGTACCTCCACTGATGCTTTATCACCAAGGCTTGTTTCCACAACAGCCTGAAATTTTCAAAATCCAATTGTCATTGGGACAGAAAGAGGTAAAATCTTCTGAACAGGGGCACAGACAGCAAAACAATCATTACAGGGGTGTTAACCCTTTCCTACGCTATCCAAAAAACGTAAAGATTGTTTTTTTGTCTGGAGCTACACTTACAAAAATGTACCTGTTCCGACTTGCAAACAGATTCAACTTAAGAACAAACCTACAGACCCTGTCTTGTTTGTAACCCGGGGAACCCCTGTAGAGTCCGGTGTACGATATGAGTGGAGATTGTTACTCCGCTCCAAAACTAACCAAGATGATGGCCGCCTTCGAGGCGGCGACAACTTTGTCCTTGTTGGCCGCTGTGCTGTGAAAACTGCAAAATCTTCCTGTACCGGACTGTATTCGGTTTCTGGTGTTGTCCAAACACCAATTCATCCAAATCGGCAGTTATTGATGGTTTAAAGAAAGCGGAAGTGACATGGTTTAAATTTTCTGCCGGGTTCAACATTTTGTCAGAACATCGGTCGGCTTCTGATGTCGTTGAAAACAACATCTCGGGGCATAGCTTATAGCACTGCATTGCCTACATTCAAACTGAAATGCATTTCCTAAATTGTTGACACACTTTCAGACTTGGTTAATCTCTATAGAACTAGCTGTTTAGCTAGTTTCACATGGATAACCAGATGAAAGCGGAAGTGCATCCATTTTACATTCGGGTCCATTTAAGCTTGTTGAGCTGAATGCAATAAATATGCATCCAGGTCCTATTTTGTGGAACTGACTGGATAAGCGTGGATGTACAAGTGTTTGCATCCAGCCATTCATACGGATTACATGGGTCCGTTTTTTTCTAAATGGAATAGACACAGGTGCCACATATGTTTTCCATTTTGATTGGAGTCAGCAGGGCCTTTGTTGCACTGAAATCCTAGGCGGTTTGTAAGTCCTGCCCCCTTCTCATACTCCTAACATTAGTAGGAAGTGTTTTATAGAAGCATACTATCAGTAACTGTGAAGAGGGAGTGTTGGTTTGTATGTGTGTCTAGACTGCAGGAATATGTATATCCTGCTCCCACATACTTGGCGTTTTCAGTAGCCATGCTAGCAGTGAGGCTTCTTCAGCACACTAGCCACTTTTCAGCATATGCATTAAGCTATTAGTGGCCAGTTTGCAGTGTATGTACATTAACCCTCATCAGTGATCACAGCCCACAGAATAAATACCCATCTCCAGCTTGTATGGCCCCTTATATGCCCTGTCTTACCTGCCACACTGCTTCAGAGACACTTGTTCAGCATTGTCTTTTAATATGCCCACCCTTGCCTGTTCTGGGACAGACACACTTTAAGCCACTTCATAGCTCCCTACTTACCCAAGCATCACTGTTGTCTTGCACTGTTACATGGAAAGTACTGTCACTGCCCTAGATTGTTGGTTGCAGTAATAAGTCTGGAATTGGTTGATTAACAACCAGGGCATATATTCACTGGGCTACAGCATTCAATACAAAGATGTATTCCTCAGAATAGATGGGTTGCCAGGAAACCTAGGAAGCACTGTAATAGAAAAGGGAAGAGCAGATTTTGTGCTGCAGAAAATCCTCCTGGATCTGAGCTATTTATGCCTAGGAAGAGTCTTGATTGTAGATCCTAGAACCATTCTCTAAAAGGAAAGGTGACAACCATCCAGCCTTTCCCATGCTACATATTGGCAACCTATTAGCCTGTTTTAAATGCATCTTGATTGCTCCTTCTGCTTTAACTTTTAGTGAAATCTTCTAGTAATCCTAAAGGAAATCTATACTGGTAAATATAGAGCCTCCATTATTGGCTTATTTCTGTGCACATTGGTAACCTAGCTGCCTCCTGGTTTTAATCATTTCTGATAATTTCCTGCAGGCTTTCATGCAGGCTGTGATTCATTTTGGTGCAGGTGAGTGCAGTAACTCATTGCAACCAGTCAATACTTCTTGTATTGGCCAGACTTCAACAGGGAGTTTAACAGGTTGTCAATGGTTACTGCACTTAATAGGCTCAGAAGGTTACACGTGCGCTTTTTTTTTTTTTTTTTTTAATCACATGTAAAAAAAAATTGTGTTTTAAAATGCTTGAGACACAAAAGATCTCAATAGTTTTAGGATTGTTTTTTAAGGGTGTCTAAACTTTTTGGCAAGCATGCTGTTGGTTGTGAGGACACCGCCTAATTGCAGACCGTATGTGGCCCGCAGGCTATAGTTTAGATACCCCTGTTTTAGCACATGAAATGAATATTTATATAGTGAAAGCATTTCTTTGATGAACCAGGTTTTTTTAAATAATGACTTAATTTTTTATCTTTACCTGGAACAGCTCCTTTATCTGGTCTCCACACTAGACAACTCAAGGAGACACATTGTTAACGACAGCCAGAAGGTAATTTTAGGATTGTAAGTCTGTGAAATAATCTGTAAATTGACTTGTCTACAGAATGCCCCAAATATTTAATATAACATGTATGTGGTAAGTTAGCTGATTTGTACAACTAAAGGCTCTTGTATGACATTCTAAATAAATTCCAAATCCAGTTGCTATGTTATGCACAAGCCTTATAACGTTAAAAAAAAAAAAAAAAAAAAAAATGTCCTTTACCGCCTCCGAGACACAAATCTTCTATGTTTGGGTAGATTTAGATGTGCGTCTAAATCTCCCTTTAGTCTGGGGCACAATCCAGGTTTGGATGTTTCTTTAACCCCATGTTTGCTGACAAATGCACCACAATCGTGCGTGCATTGCGGGGCATTTGCAGCACTTCCCCATTTGAGTGTGTAGTCTCGCCAACATGTCAGGTGAACTTTGCCATGGGCTTAGAGCGAAGCATCGCGACCACAGAATGTAAAACACTGTCTATTGCATCATTGGGGGGGGGGGGGGGGGGGTGTTTGACGGGAGGCAAAAATGCATGTTTAAATGAAGCCTTTGTGTTTCACATGCTTACCCTCCCAGACACTGCAGCGCTGCAGGGGGGTTCAGCAACAACATACACCTACAAAAAAATTTCATCCTACTGTAGCAGACGACGCATCCTACATGAGAATAGCAACGCTGCTGTAAATTCAGGAGCTTAAGATGACATCCGCTCACCTCTTCACCTCAGCCAATCAGAGGAAACCTATTATTCGTTGTCAGAAATGCAAGGCTTCTTCAGAATGGCTGGACTCCATTTTGTTCTGGCAGCAGATGGGAAGTCATACTGTTGCGGGATACCGTGCTGAATACTCTCTGTAGTTAATGCTTTTACGTTATACCATGCTTACAGTTGCCGAATTGCTTAGTAATGAAAATGACAGACTATTTTAAAGTGACAGGAAGCCTGGAATTCTGCTTTAAGTGAAATCCTCCATGATGTTTATATACTGTAGGAGGTCTGCAAGTGGTTAAAGTGAAATTCTGACTCCTGTGTAGCAGCATTCTTTAGTCCCTTTTTTAAAATCATCTGTTGCACTGAAGCACACCTGTTTACATATCTTCAGATTTATAGACCGTACTTGTGGAGCAGTTTCAAACTGCCCTATGTTTGTACGGGAGAATCACTTAGGCCTTTTATGTATGTGGCCATACTGGTGGAATTGTAGTCTCTGCTTAGGAGTTTTGGAAATCAAGTACACATGCATAATTTATATGGCTGTATAAATCATCTGTTCCAGCGTGTCTTTTTTTTTTTTTTTTTTTTTTTGTCATTCATTTGGATTTTTCAGCTCTACGAATTCTTTAAAGGGCAAACTATAGTCTCCTCAATGTGTTGTGTGTTTTTTTTTTTTTTTTTTTTTTTTTTTACAATTCTACACTTTTTTTTTTTATAGCTTGATTAAAATTCTATTTTTGATTTTAAAACTTTCTTTCTGTGAGGGCAAATTTTTGCCTGCATGGGATACACAGGTGTTCCCTGTGTCTGCATGCAAGCAGTCCCATTCATGCCATTTGGGATGCAGCAGCTGCATGGACTCAGTCTCTGTGCTCCCAATCTGACATCTGTGTGGGTGCTTGTCCCTGAACACACTGCTAAGTTCACCTTTTGAACCATGGTATTCGGGGTGTAACTTGGTGCAAATGACTCTGGCTGCTCAGGAAATACCTGTAATGTCTGTATGTATTTGCATTTCTCTGTAATTCTGCAAGGCCAGAGATTCCCACTCCCAAAGCTATAAAGCTGTAGTGTGGTTTTATACCCCTGAATGTTCCAGAAAGGATAAGGGCCTCTTGTTGCACTATTCTGTAGTTTACAAAACAGCAGAAATGTATTTTTATATTCTGAGTTGGGCCTATCCACTAAAAGCCAATGAATAGGGGATCCATTCCCCATCCATCTGGTGGACTGTTTACATATAACTGCTCATAGAAGGGTGGGCTGTTTCCGTGTCCGCTCTGCAAAAGTGGAGCAAACGTGGACCTGTCATTCGCCCACTCAGCGGACAGATCCCCCAGTGAGCAAGCACATCTGCTGGTAGAATCCGACTGTATGCAAGAGCCCTTAGGCCCCTTCCACACAGGGCGGCCTCCGTTGGAGTCTGCCTGCTCAGTGGGGAATCTGTTCACTGATCCCCGCTGAGCAGGCGGATGGCTGGTCCATGTCCGGTTTATGCCGAGTGGAATTGGACACGGCCCACTCTCCTCTGAGCGGTCGGATGTAAACAGACTGCCTGTCCACCAAGTGGATAGGGAATGGATCCCCATCTGTCAGTTTTAGCGAATAGGATCGGATGTCGACGGGTGTCAAGGGACTTGTCTCTCTCCATAGAGGAGACTGCAGGGTCCGCCTGAAAAACTGACAGGTGGACCTCATCGGTCCACTAGTGTGAAAGGGGTCTTATATGTTCATTCTTTCAGCTTTCTTGACCTTTCAAAATAGGCATGTCCATTTACAGATGCAAAACATTAACTTAAAGTGCTGTGCAGAGAAGACTTTCTTTTTACGCTAAAGGGAACTGCGCCAACCTTTTTTAGAGCCAACCTTCGAAAGCTAGAACGACATTTCTAGTTATTCAATACAGTATGATACATTCTTCCAGACTATCCAGATGTGTCATTAGTATAGCATGGTGAAACTAAATGGTAGATTTGTGTAACCAGTCCCCTTTTTTTTTTTATCTTGACAGCGCAAGCTTAATTTGGTGTCCGCACTGTTTACATGGTTCTTTTTATGATAGAAAATGCTTTTGCATTGATGATGACTTCTGATGCATGGCTTTTCACAGACACACTTGCAGGCAGCCGTGGCAGCTGGAACAGCATCTGGCCCTCCGCAGAGCCTTAAACTAACGTACCCAGAGACTTTGGATCGTATTAAGGAAGAATTTCAGTTTCTGCAGAGTCAGTATCACAGGTAAGACTTTCATTTTCCATTTTGGTATGTTTCTTCTTGAAGCATTTTAAAGTGACTTGGGTTCTGTTGAATTCATATTCTGCAAACTCCGTAGCACAATTGGGAGATATTATTTTTTTGGACAGAACAGGGAAGGTTAGATTTTGTTGTGGTACTTTCTGCAGCCTGTGACACTAGAACAGGGAATGGTTGTCACTAGGACAGGAAGCTGATAACAACCCAATAAACATCACAGTACATCTATCCATTCCCCAGTTTATACTAAAACATGGTGTGTGTTGCAGTTGGAGCTATTTCCCCTAACATCCTGTCCTTCTGACACCCTGTCTCAGGAACAATTGAGAGGAATATTCCAAATAAGGGCACAGCTCAGCGTACAAATCTACTAATATATAAAAAAATAAATATATATTGAGCAAGTAGAGGAAACTGATAAAAACACCCCTCCATAGCTTCTTAAATATGCTAAACTGAGCCAGAACCCACGGGTGTGCACTTGCCTCTGACAAGGGCAGCCTCCGGTTTTGTCTAGAGCCTGACCAGTAGAAATCTCTTGTAGGGCTTCCCTCATCTGCCCACCCCATACACTTGAGGTCAAAACAAACACAATATAAGTTGTTACTGTTTTTTTAATAACCTGCTTGTTTTAACTTAAGCCAAGTATATTTTGTCACATAGCCTTGATGAATGTATGTTTTTATTTGCAGTTTAAAATTGGAGTGTGAAAAACTTGCAACAGAGAAAACTGAGATTCAGCGACATTACGTCATGGTGAGTTGACCTAAAATGGAGATACACTAATGGTTATGTTTGATTCAGTTAATGCATGCATGGATCCCATCATTTCAAACCTGGGTGAAATAAGCAGAGGAAGTGTGCCAAACCAACCACTTTCCACATGTCATTATTTTAGAGCACGTTGGCAAATGAAGCATGTAATTGGCTGCTATTTGCAACACTTCAACTTTGTTTTTTCTTATTTTGATAATCAAGATGCATTCAGAGCCCATTCACACAGGGGCGTCTTTGGATCCGACTCCAAATCGCCCCTAGTCGCCTCAGGTCGCCCTGGCTGAAGAAATCAATGTAACTTAATGGAGCAGTTCTTATGCACACTACTGCAGTCGCTCCGACTTCAAAAAAGGTCCCTGTACTACTTCAATCCGACTCCTAGGTGACCTGTACCCATTCATTTCAATGGGAGTCGCCTCTCACTGTCTTAATAGGAGCAACTCTCCAGGAAGAAAACATACATTTATCAGGCAAACCTCTCCCTCCCTCCCACAGAGCTGATTCTTGTTTGGCCACTGGAATGTCTCCTGTCCTGCAGGCAACTTGGAGTTGCCTTGTAAATAGCTCCAGGTCACGCTGTGATTCATTCTCAAGTCGTGTCTGAGTTGCCTCATAAAATTGCGCTGGAAGTCGTGTTGCCCCTGTGTGAATGGGCTCTCACTGCAATGTTGATGAGAGTATTTATTTGAATTGTAAGCCATATGGCAGTGTAGAACTTAAAGCAAGCACTTTGATTGGGTAAGCATTGTGGCAGTTCATGCCTGTTTTGATAAATGGGTTGGAGTTAATGTCCTGGAAATCTATTATAGTGGAGCTGATGCATTTGGTCCCATCAAAAGTACCGTATATACTCGAGTATAAGCCGAGGCACCTAATTTTACCACAAAAAACTGGGAAAAACGTATTGACTCGAGTATAAGCCTAGGGTGTCCATCTGCATGCCTCACTGTGTCCATGCCTAGACTGACTGACGTTTAACATGGGAGTCTATGGAAGGGGTGCCCGGGTTTGAACATGTGTGCCAAGTTTGGGGTCCAGGGGACCTACGGCCGGCCGGTACCAGGTCCCCAAAGTCCGGGAGATCAGGCACAAAAAGGTGACTCGAGTATAAGCCGAGTGGGGCATTTTCAGCACAAAAAATGTGCTGAAAATCTCGGCTTATACTGGAGTATATACGGGTAGTTATTTTTTCTTTTCTTTTTTTTTTTCTTTTACTCTTTTAAATTATAAGCTCGCCTTTTCATAAAAATGATGCACATTTTCTCTTTCGTTCATGGACGGACACAGCACTTTAGTCTTGACCTTAGGGTTATACTGCCTCCTATCAGGAGAGGACTAGGCAGAACATGTAAAAACAGCAAAGCTGAACAGTACCGCCCAGGGGGCGGTCCTACTGGCTATAACCCCTCACACTGCATCCAGCAGCTCAGTTTTTTTTTTTTTGCCTAGCCTAGGAGAAGAATCTGGCTCCCTGTGGGGGACCATTGGTCCTGGAGATTTTTTTTTTTTTTTTTAATCCACTTTTTAGATCCTGAGATCTACTATCAACAGCTGGCTGGGTGACAGGCTGGATAATATAGATCCTTGTAGTCTCCCCAGCCCGGCCATCGAGCGTGAGCAGACCTTTAGCTACGCGCTGGGTCGGCCACGACATGCCCCATTTGCTCCAGGGGTGGCCAGTGAGCTATATGCTCCGGGGCACACATATGACCGGGCTACTGCTGTCCGAGTCAGCGTGGCAGACAGCCACCCCGTACCGCTCGAGTGATGGGTCTGTCCGGAATGCGTCCAGCAGTCCCCGCAGGACGGGTAAGTACAGTTCCACCTGTCTCGGCAGGATGCAACAGCTGGGCATTCCTGGGGAGGTCGACTAGGGGGTCTCTCGCTCTCCCTTTCTTCTCTCCCTCTCCTTTCCCTCCTCCCCATGCTCTGTGGTGCATAGGCCTGCTGTGTACCTGACCGGGGGTCCTCCGGCGGGGCTCCGAGTCCTGGCTGGGGGCTGCGCTGGGTTTTGCAAGGCCTCTGCGTGGTGGGTCAGCATGCCGCGGCCATTTTCTTTTACCTCCGAGATAGACCGGCGCCCATTTTCTTGTAGCCCGCGCTTTTTACGGAGGTGGCCGGTGGCCATTTTTCTTGTAGCCCGCGTTCGTTTTTGCTGAGGTGACTGTGGGCCATTTTCTTGTAGCCCGCGCTCGTTTGGGGTGGCCGGTGACCATTTTCTTGTAGCCCCAGCTTGGTTTTTGCCTCTAGCGCTGGGAATGTTCCTTCTGAACGGCGCACACTGCACAGAACACCTCTTGACTGACGGGAGAGTGGACGGCAGCGCCATGCCTGGGTCAGGGTGGTGAGTCTTGGGGGGGGTCCCTAGGTCTGTAGCAGCTAGGAAGGTGGACGTTTGTGGCGCCCTGACTTTGTCCCAGAAGGGTGTCAGGCGAGCGCAGGTCAGCATGGCGTCAGAAGCTGGCGCTTTTTCCCCAGACATCCCTGTGGTGGCAACCAGTTCCCCTGCACCTAGGTGCCTATGGACGCTTTGTCGGCGGTCCTGGAGTCCTTGTTGCCAGGGTGGAGGAGGCTTGCGGGCGCAAAGGGGGGTAATGGAATGCCCCTCCCCCACATTCCTCTGGGGAATGATCTGATTCAGACTCGGGCCTTGCGCTGGTAAATGGCCCCTGTTCTGACGTGTCAGATGCGGACCAGGACCGTTCGGACAGTGAAGAGACTGTGTCCAGGTCAGCGCAGGAAAAAGCTTGTTGGAGCACTTATCACGGGGTGCGGCATCCCCAAAAAAATGGAAGATACGGCGAGGGCATCTCCCAAAATGTCGGTCCCTTCGGGGTCCCACAAGCCGGCCCGCTCTGCTAGGGTTTTTTCCCCTACCTAGCTTATTTTGATAAGTTTTTATATACAGAGGATGGGAACGGCCGCAGCCCGAAACGCATGGCAGTCCATTATCCCTTTTGAGGAGTTTCCTAAAAAAAATGGACATCTCCCCCGATTGTGGGTCCCCCAGTATCCAGGTTTGATAAGATTACCACGATTGCGGTGGAGGAGACCCCTGCTTTTAAGGACCCTGCAGACAGGAGGGCTGAGGCGGTGGCCCGGCCCATGTTCACAGTATTGAGGTCAGCATTGCGGCCACTGTTGGTCATGACCCTGGTGTCACTGACGCTTCCTGAATGGGCAAAAAAATTGGCTGCTCCGTGAGTTGAAAAGCAACAGGCTCCCCCGGTCTGCGTGAAACTAGCAGACCAGTTGGTGCATGGCCTTAAGTATGTCTGCAATGTGGCCTTAGATACAGCTCACTTGCTGTCCAGAGCCTCAGTATCTGCTGTGGGGCTACGCCGCCTCATTTGGCTGAAATGCTGGTCCGTGGGCCAGACGTCCAAGTAGGCTCTGGCGGATTTACCCTTCATGGGTTAGAGGCTATTTGGAGCCTCGCTGGATGACATTATTAAAAATGTCATTTGGGGTGAGAGCACGGTGCTCCCGTAATCCAAAAAGGTAAGGTGCCACGCCGTAGGCCAGGGTCCTCCTTTTCCGCTCACAATCGTTTTTTTCGTCCGCCTGGGCCCGCAGGTAAGCGTTCCCAGGCAAACAAGGTGCCCGCTGAGGGACAAAGCATCCCTGTTTTTCGCAAGCCAATACATGCCTGCGAGCAACCCAGTGGCAGCATGGAGGTTTGCCCCTGCCCGACTCTTGGGTATGGGGGGGGGTCGCCTTCGAGAGTTTGCAGCTCGGTGGATCTCCCTACTTCCGAGCAGTGGGTCTGTGAAGTTGTCTCAGCGGGATACAAGATGGAGTTTATCTCTTGTCCACCAAACAGATTTTTTTTTTCTCTCCAACCTTCATCTCCTTCTGGCTCGCTGGGACGCCCTGTTTGGGGCAGTGCAGGACCTGCTGATGCGCAGGGTGATAGTGGCGGCGCCGAAAAGGTTTTCAGGGATTCTGCTCCGATCTGTTTGTAGTCCCAAAAATGGGAGGGGTCGGTCCGTTTCTGGATCTCAAGACCCTCAACAGCTTTGTGAAGTGCAAAGGTTCAGGATGGAATCCGTTTGCTCTGTGGTTGCTGCACTCCGTACTAGAAGCAGCAGATGACGAAGAATCATGTCTCCTGGTGCTGCTGGACCTCAGTGCAGCCTTTGACACAGTAGATCACAAAATCCTACTTGCGCGTCTCACCGAAGTAGCAGGAGTCTCAGACACGGACCTACCATGGTTCGCATCCTTCTTAGAAAACCGATCCCAGACAGTGAAACTGGGAGCCTTTACCTCGGCACCACGCACAAATACATGCGGAGTACCTCAAGGATCACCCCTGTCACCGGTACTCTTCAACATCTATCTTCGGCCACTCCTCAAAATCATCAGTGAACAGGACATGCGTTATCACTCCTATGCAGATGACACTCAACTATACTTTCGCATCAACAACAAAAAAGATCAATATTACGGACTGGAAAAATGCCTTACATTGATCAACAATTGGATGACAGAGAGCTCCCTCAAGCTTAATGGATCCAAAACAGAACTGCTCATTTTCCACGCTAACCGAAAGAAAAACACCAGGACCACATGGACGCCGCCCACCATCCTGGGACAAAACATAACCCCAGGCACCAAAGTTAAAAGCCTGGGAGTTATCTTTGACTCAGACATGACTATGGACGCACAAATAGGATCAGTAGTCAGTGGATCCCACCACCTTCTCCGCCTGCTACGAAGACTCATCCCGTTCATCCCGGAAAAAGACAGAGCAGTAGTAGTCGGAACCATTATCAATTCACGGCTTGACTACGCGAACTCACTTTACCTAGGACTACCCAAATACCAAGTTGCACGTCTACAAGTCGTCCAAAACACAGCGGCCAGACTGGTAATAGGGAAAAAACCCTGGGAATCAATCGCACCGTCCCTGAAAAGCCTCCATTGGCTAGCCGTAAAGGATCGGATCACATTCAAGACCCTCTGCCTCACCCACAAATGCGCACAAGGAAACGCTCCTGAATACTTATGTGAGAAAATAAAACACTACACCACTACTCGTGACCTTCGATCAACTAACCAAAACCTCCTCCACATCCCCAAGACCCGCTACAAAGCCAAGGGAGAACGAAGGTTTGCTGTCCAAGGACCAAGGCTATGGAATGCGCTACCCACGAATATCCGCATGGAAGACAACCATCGGGCCTTCCGGAAAATACTAAAGACCCATCTCTTCTAACGATCTCAACGACACTGGATGCAAAGCGCCTTGAGGCGATTTAGTTTGCAATTGCAGCGCTATACAAGTTACTCACTCACTCCATCCGGGGGATTTTCTGGTATCCTTGGACACCGAGGCCACATATAATGCAGTCCCCATATGCGCCGGGCATCAGATTTCTGCGCTTTGCAGTCGGACGAGCACTACCACTTTGTAGCTCTCTTTTGGCCTGGCGTCGGCACCAAGGGTTTTCACCAAGGTGCTCGCCCTGATCCTGGCCTTGCTGAGGCAGCAGGGGATCGCAATCGTAAACTCTCTGGACGACCTCCGTCTGAGAGCAGCTCCGCCTCAGAATTAGGAGAGGTTGTGGAGCTCGCCAGTTAAACTCTTCAGGAGTTTGGGTACTGAACCTCCAGAAGTCGGTGTGGTGCCGGGTTGATTCCGGACTCCTCAGAGGCAAGTTGTTTTTTTTTTTTTTTTTTCTTCCTTCGGACAAGTTGCAGACTCTTCAGGCTGCGATGAGGCTGTTGGCGTTCCGCAGGTGGTCGTCGCTGCGCTTTTGCATGCGAGTCCTGGGTCTCATGGTAGCCACTAGAGTCTTGCAAATAGGATTTTTGTACTCACCGTAAAATCCTTTTTCTATGAAGTTCATGGACGGACACAGCACCCACCCCTCCTTTTTATGTTTGTACTGCTTTTTGACGAACTAAGCTGCTGGATGCAGTGTGAGGGATTATAGCCAGTAGGATCGCCCCCTGGGCAGTACTGTTCAGCTTTGCTGTTTTTTTACATGTTCTGCCTAGTCCTCTCCTGATAGGAGGCAGTATAACCCTAAGGTCAAGACTAAAGTGCTGTGTCCGTCCATGAACGAAAGAGAAAAGGATTTTACAGTGAGTACAAAAATCCTATTTTTTTGTAGGTAAAAAAATGTACAATTTATTTTCTAGGGAGAATGCAAAGCATTGCACTCGCAATCAGCAGATCGTGGTTGCAATGCAGGGTTCATGCAAACTCCCAAGATGAGCTGCCTACCTTTTGCCTGGTACAGGCAGTCAATTTCTTGAGAACAGGAAGAATTAATCAATTATGAAGGCACTCACCAGCGCCCTCGCAGTTCATTGAGAACTACAAGCCATCAGCTGCAATGGCTGACAGAAGTTTTAGTTCATTCATTCACAGGAAACATGCTTGTCAAAAAGCGACAGCGAGTGGGAGCAGAAGATCCCCTGTCCGCTGTTTCAGAGCAGGGGAGATTGGCAGAATTGGTGGCAGGAGCTGGAACGTGTTAAAAGTTCCTCCCTAAATACGGGTGGAAGAAAAGTCCTGGACGGCCGCACACCGTTGAAGGCATCTTAATTAATAATATAAAATACAGTCACTTCAAAAGTAGAACGGGACAAAACGGCTTTCTACTTTTGAAGTGACTGTATTTGGATTTTATATTATTAATAAAGACGCCTTCAACGGTGTGCGGCCGTCCAGGACTTTTATTCTTCCTTCAAGTTTGTGCAGAGCCGACACCCGTGAGTTCCATTTAGAGCGTGTGATTGCACAGGTTAGAGGTAATGTAACCTGTTTAAAAAAGTGAACTTATTCTTTAACATGTTAGACTGAAAATACCTTTTTTAGGCCCCTTTCACACTAGCGATCCGATCCGATCAGGTCAGCCTGTCCGTTTTTGAGACGCGCCCCGATCAGATCCTCCATTATGAAGCTTGCATCCAATCTGCTAAAAACACAAGGATGGAGATCTGTAGCGCATCGGGATCAGATTGCAGTTGGGGTGTAAACGGATGGATAAGAGAGAGAACAGGCTGTGTTTGTGTCTGCTCAGCATAAGCAGATCAGACACAGACCAGTCATCCGCCTGCTAAGTGAGGATAAGTGGAGTTCACCCCATGTGCTCACGATCTTTGTTGTAACATTTATTAAAGGCTTCCTGCAATCCTTTTTCTAAATGCACAGATGAATATACAGTGGGAAAATAATTTAGTACCCTGCAGATTTTGAAAATTTGCCAACTTACAAAGAAATTAAGGGTCTAATTTTTATCATAGGTGTATCTTAAATGATCGAGACAGAATATCAACCAAAAATCCAGAAAAAACGCATGCTACAATTGTTATAAATTAAGTTGCAGTTCAGTGCGTAAAATAAGTATTTGATCCCCAAGCAAAACATGACTTTGTGCTTGCCAACAAGGGTTTCTCCACCAAGTACTGAGGTAAGATGTTTCTTGTAGTTGGTTACCAGGTTTGCACACATCTCAGAATGGCTTTTGGTCCACTCTTCTTTACAGATCCTTTAAAGCGGAGTTTCCCCTGGGGGAAAAAAAAAAATATTAAAAGTCAGCAGCTACAAATACTGCAGCTGCTGACTTTTCATATTAGGACACTTACCTGTCCTGGAGTCCAGCGACGTCGGCAGCAGAAGACGAGCGATTGCTTGTCACTCTGCTGCCCCCACCGCCATCCTCGGTGAGGGAACCAGGAAGTGAAGCCTTGCGGCTTCACTGCCCGGTTCCCTATGGCGCATGCGCGAGTCACACTGCGCCATTCTGACTGGTCCCTGCTGTGTCCTGCGAGCCGAGTGACGGAAGTGACGTACTACCCGCAGAGAGGACTCCCGTAAATGGGTGCAAATACCTGTCCAAGATGGGTATCTGCACCCCCCTCACACCTGAAAGGTGCCAAATGTGACACCGGAGGGGGAAGGGTTGCGATGAGCAGAAGTTCCACTTTAGGGTGGTGCTCCGCTTTTAAGGTTTCTTGGCTGTCGCTTGGCAACTCTAATTTTCAGCTCCCTCCCTAGCTTTTCTATAGGATTAAAGTGTTACTAAACCCAGAACCTGCATTCACTATATCTGGTCTCCCACAGTACACAGAACACGGAAATGCAATTATTTTAGTAAACATAAACTGATAAATACCTTTTTATCAGCAGTATATAGCACCATTGTGACTTTTATCAGTTCCTAGTAAACCTTGTAGGAGGAGTTTTCTTAATGCACTGATCCTCTGTCTGGACAGTGCCGATTGGCCCTGTGTTGATCACATGCACCCTCCCCAAGAAAAAAAAAAAAAAAAACTAGCAATACACACTAAATTGAGCAGGTGCAGCCCATCCACTGGCTCTGTAAATATCAGGTTATTTTTTTGGGACAGTGGAAGAAAAGGAGGATCAGAGAGCCTGGATAAATCAGCCTTTATACAGAGGGTTAACCCCTTAGGTTCCACAGTGAGTATAACCAGCATGCTTTACTGCATATACAGACTGATTTTACTATTGTGGGTTTAGTAACACTTTTAGGTTTGGAGACTGGCTAGGGTAGTCCATGACCTTAATGTGCTTCTTCTTGAGCCACTCCTTTGTTGCCTTGGTATGTCTTGGGTCAATGTCATGCTGGAAGACAAATCCATGCTCCATCTTCAGTGTTCTGGCTGAGGGAAGAAGGTTCTCATCCAAGATTTTACAATACATGGCCCCCTCAAAGCGGCATAGTCGGCCTGTACCTTTTTTAGCAGAGAAATGGCCCCAAAGCATAATGTTTCCACCTCTGTGCTTGACTGTAGGGATGGTGTTCTTGGGGTCGTAGACGGCATTTTTCTTCCTCCAAACACGGCGAGTCGAGTTAATGCAAAAGAGCTCAATTTTGGTCTCATCTGACTACAGCACTTTCTCCCAATACGTCTCTGAAGTTTGTCAATGAACACCTAAATGATTCAGACAGGCCTGTACATGAGCCTTCTTGAGAAGGGGGACCTTGCGGGCGCCTCAGGATTTCAGTCCATGGGGATGTATTGTTACCAATGGTTTGTTTGGTGAATGTGGTTCCAACTGTCTAGAGATCATTCAGAAGCTCCTCCCTGTGTGTAGTTCTTGGCTGATTCCTCCCTTTTCTCATGATAATCCTTACCCCATAAGGCAAAATCTTGCATTGAGCTCCAGGCCGAGGGTGATTGATGGTTATTTTTTTTGTATTTCTTCCATTTGCGAACAATCGCTCCACCAGTTGTCTCCTTCTCAACAAGCTTCTTGCTGATGGTCTTGTAGCCCATTCCAACATTGTGCAGGTCTACAATCCTTGTCCCTGACGTCCTTTTGTAAGCTCATTGGTCTTGCCCATGATGGGGAGTTTGAATGGTAGAAAGAGATTCTGTGGACAGTTGTGTGTGTTTTTTACAATAACAAGTTGTCATTGGGAGCACCTTCTTAAATTGACAGGACTAATCTGTGTAGCACGTTTTGTACCCAGTCTGTGGGAGCCAGAATTATTGGTTGGTAGGGGATCAAATACTTATTTTACTCACTGAACTGCACCTTTAATTTGTAACATTTGTATCATGTGTTTTTTTCTGGCTTTTTAGTTGATATTCTGTCTCTATCATTTAAAATACACCCATAATCTAAAAATTATAGATCCTTTATTTCTTAGTAAGTGGCCAAACTTACAAAATCTCTCAGGGGATCAAATAATTTTCCCATTATACATAGGAAGGACGTTCTATTTGCCAAAAGATTTGTATGCCTGTCTATCCTTCTCTGAGATTAACACAGCTCTTTCAAAGCAGTACACCCAGCTTGTAGTACTGTACTTTTTCTTTTTCGTACATCACGGGACACAGAGCGACTTAGTCATTACTAATGGGTTATATAGATTACCTTCAGGTGCTGGCACTGGCCACTTCCAAACTGGAAGTACCCTCCCCTATATAAGCCCCTCCCACCCGGGAGCACCTCAGTTTTTTGCCAGTGTCTAAGGTGTTGGCCAAAGAGTAACATGTGTTTTCACTGGGCTTGCGTACAGGTTCTTTTGGGCCTTAGTAAGCTGTTCCGGATCCCACCAAAAAAGCTTCATAGCTAAACGGTCGGTACCCGGGCCTTGCAGCAGAAGAGCAAGGTTTTGCCTGTAATGCCTCTCTTAGGAGGGCTGGACCCTGGGATCCAGAGCTCTGGTCATACCCACGACCAAGATGTTGTCTGTGCAGGGTGCTATACAGGTCCAGGGGAGTGGAATCCTTGGGAACCCGGTCCCTGAAGGTTTAATTACAATGCCTGCCGTGATAGGTGAAGTTTGGGCTTCTGTGGACCAAACAAAGTCCTGCGGCGGGGATCAGGTAAGTGGGGGCCCCCAGGAACTTGGTTCTATTGGGGGACCCCCAAGCCTAATTTGTCTTTCTGTCTGTTACCTAACGGTATTCCCGCTAATATCTGTGTATGCCTGTAACTACTGAAAATGTAAAATTTTAATAGTAGTCAAGAAAAAAAAAAGAGGACCGCGGTACCTGTGTTAAACCACTAGAGGCCGCTGTAGTCCATTTTTCTTGTCATGTGGATCTTTGGTTTTCTCAAGTCAAAAGATCCAGGCAGTTGGTAAGTTTCTCTGTGGGAATCCACTTCCTCTGCCCTGTTGCTGCGCTCATCCACCGCGCAGGCCCTCCGGCAAAAAGGGCCCTGGCTCCTAGTCCCTGTTTGATTTCGAAAACGGCGCACGGGCGGGCGCGCGGGCGCGTGCACGCGCCTCCTATGAAAAAAAAGGGGCGGGGCGGGTGGATGACGCTCGATGCGCGCCACGGCGCTTCTGCGCATGTGCAGGCGTCCCAGCTTGTATAAAGACACAGTACAAGTGTCAGCTGGATGCAAACAGAGCTAGCAACAAACAGTGGCACACAGAGGCGGTTGATGCAGGCATCCCCATAGAAAGGCACTTTAGTGGACACCAGCTGGTATATAGCAGCAACTGTGTTAGACTATTACCAGCAAAATTGGTGTATGACGACGGGAATACCTCAGCTTTGTGCTTAAAGGATATGTCGTCCAGACGCTCCGGAAATAGGTCTTCCAGGAAGCCAAAGGGGTCTCCATCGGGCTCTGAGGATATTGGGCATGCTTGTACTGCACAAATCTCCCCTGAAAATTCAGAGGTCAGTAGCCGTAGAAACCCCGCAGGAGTGCCTGGTGCTGCGGCTGTCCCCAGTCCACCTGCTCCTGTATATATAACAGAGGAGGTTTTATCCTCAACTCTGGGAGGATTGGAAGAGAGATTAACAGCATTGATCGCTGCTTCCCTGTCACAGGGAAAGCGCGTCCGATCTCCGTCTCCTCCTTCAGAGTGCCTGTTAGTGGAGGAACAGCCCCACACAGGGATCGACCTACCTGAAGGGGATCAGGATGAGGTTGATTCAGTTATGGAGGAATCAACAGTGGAAGAACCTTTCTCAGCATCTCAGGCTGAAAGATTATGGGTTCAGTCTCTGACTAACATGGTCCGATCAGCATTTAAAATGCCTCTGGCGGAACCACCATCCACTACGGTTTCCTCGCTGGGGTCGCTAAAAGCTCCCCAGGCTGTCTGTTCCTTCCCAATCCACCCTTTATTAGAAGGGCTTATTTACCAGGATTGGGAGCATCCTGATAAAATATTTGCTTCCCCCAAGAGATTTCCGGTGATCTATCCCATGGAGGATAAGTTCATAAAAAAATGGAGGGTCCCTACAGTGGACGCAGCCATCTCTTCTGTGAACAAATCACTGACATGTCCAGTAGATAATGTTCCAATGTTCAAAGACCCAATAGATAAAAAATTGGCGTCTTTACTAAAATCTGCTTTCTCTACAGCAAGCATGGTGACACAACCTGCGGTAGCAGCGATTGGAGTCTGCCAAGCAGTGAAAGATCAGTTGAAACAAGTCTTAAGGGACTTACCAGATCAGCAGGCTCTTGCCCTAGCTGACCTGCCTAGAGCCTTGTGTTTTGCGGTGGACGCCATAAAGGATACAATCCAACAGGCCTCCCGCTTTACGCTGTCTATAGTACATATGCGTAGGCTTCTGTGGCTCAAAAACTGGTCTGCTGAAGCTCCCTGTAAGAAACTGCTGGTTAGCTTCCCATTTCATGGAGAACGCTTATTTGGAGAAGATCTGGACAAATATATCCAGAAAATTTCTGCCGGTAAAAGTTCACTCTTACCGGTTAAGAACAAGAGTAGAAGTCCTTCTTTTAAGAGGCCTACTTCTCCAGTCCCGGGCACATCGGCTGTGAAGCAGTTCCGACGGCCTCCGCGGTCAAATTCAGGGGGCAGAAATCAGGGACAATCACAGGGTAACAAGAAGCCCTGGATCAAGAGAGGTACAAAACCTCCCCCCAAGTCATGAAGCGTTGCCCCCACTCAATCGGGTGGGGGGAAGGCTTCAGTTGTTCACAGAGACCTGGCGGGACACCATCAGAGACAGATGGGTGCTCTCCGCAGTAAGTCTGGGATACAAGCTGGAGTTAAAAGGCACTCCTCCTGCCCAATTTATGAGGTCAAACGTGCCAAGAGATCCCCAGAAGAGAGGATCCCTCCTTCTGGCACTAGAACAACTATTGCTCCAAGGTGTAATCATGAAGGTTCCCCTGGAAGAAAGCGGATTCGGGTTTTACTCGAACCTTTTCACAGTCCCCAAACCAAATGGGGACGTGAGGCCCATATTAAATCTAAAAGGGCTAAACAAGTTCCTAAATATCAGGACTTTTCGGATGGAGTCGATCCGATCGGTGGCCACCGCCCTACAAGGGCAGGAATGGTTAGCCTCGATCGACATAAGGGATGCTTATCTGCATATTCCCATCTTTCCGGCCCACCAGAAATTTCTACGCTTTGCAGTAGAAGGGCGCCATTTTCAGTTCAGAGCCTTACCTTTCGGTCTGGCCACAGCACCACGAGTGTTCACAAAAATTCTGGCCCCATTATTGGCCAATCTAAGAACACAAGGTGTAACGATAATGGCATATCTAGACGACCTGCTACTAATAGACCACTCAGTGGAAAAGCTGGAAGTAGCTATTCACAAGACAATCAAGTATCTGGAATATCACGGTTGGATTATCAACCGGGACAAGTCAGCTCTAAGACCAGTCAAAAGTCTGGAATACTTAGGGCTAAGGCTGGATTCAAATCGGAGAAAGATTTTCTTACCTCCAGAGAAGGTGTCGTCTTTAAAAGATTTGACCCACTTAGTGGGTACAAAAAGAAAACCATCCATACGCCTGTGCATGAGGCTGCTGGGAAAAATGGTGGCTTCATTCGAAGTGGTACCCTACGGTCAATTCCATTCAAGGAATTTGCAAAGGGCCATACTGTCAGCCTGGAACAAAAAAGTTCAGGCTTTAGACTTACCAATGTCCCTGTCCCCTTCCGTTCGCAAGAGCCTCCATAGGTGGTTGGTGCCCCAGAATCTGGAAAAAGGGAAACCCTTCAGTCCGGTTTCTTGGAAGGTGGTCACTACAGATGCCAGCCTCATAGGCTGGGGGGCAGTACTGGAGCAATGGTCTCTCCAGGGCAAGTGGTCAGAAGCAGAGAAGGCCCTGCCCATCAATCTCTTAGAGATACGAGCAGCCTGGTATGCCCTAGTAGCATGGACATCCAAACTCCAAGGGTCACCTGTCAGAATTCAATCAGACAATGCCACAGCAGTGGCATATATCAATCACCAGGGTGGCACCAGGAGTCGTGCAGCCCAGAGGGAAGCGAATTGCATCCTGGAATGGGCAGAAAGGTATGTCACAGCCATATCCGCGGTTTTCATCCCAGGAGTGGAAAATTGGAGAGCGGACTTTTTAAGTCGCCAGCAATTATGCCCGGGGGAATGGTCTCTTCACCCCGAGGTTTTCCAGGCAATATGCCAGCGGTGGGGAACACCGGATGTAGATCTGCTAGCATCCAGATTCAACGCAAAGGTGGACAGATTTGTGTCTCGCACAAAGGATCCCCTAGCTTGCGGTTCGGATGCCCTAGTGTTCCCTTGGGATCAGTTCAAGCTGATATATGCATTCCCACCGCGATTAATCCGCAGAATCGGGGTAGAAAAGAAACCAGTGATTCTGGTGGCCCCGAAGGGCATGGTACGCGGAGATTGTAAAAATGTCAGTGAGGAGTCCTTGGACCCTCCCACATCGTCCGGACCTGCTGTCGCAAGGACCGATATAACACACTTCCTTACCAGCCCTAGGTTTGACGGCCTGGCTATTGAAGCCCACATTCTGAAAAAGAGAGGGCTCTCTAATTCTGTGGTATCTACCATGATCAATGCCAGGAAGCCGGTATCCAGGCAGATCTATTATAGGATCTGGAAGGCGTACATTACGTGGTGTGAGGCCAAGAAATGGCATCCACGTAAGTACGTGATAGGTAGGATTTTGGACTTCCTACAGTGGGCTGTAGATAGGAAGCTGGCCTTGAGTACTATCAAGGGTCAGATTTCGGCCTTGTCAATATTTTTTCAAAGGCCCTTGGCTTCGCATTCACTAGTCAAAGCTTTCATACAAGGAGTGATGCGTATTAGCCCTCCGGTTAGTATTCCCATATGTCCATGGGACTTAAACCTGGTTCTGTTGGTTCTACAGAAACAACCGTTTGAACCATTGCAACACATTTCCTTGGTTCTTCTCACCAGGAAATTGATTGATTTTCTTAGTAGCCATTTGTTCGGCTAAAAGAGTATCGGAATTAGCCGCCTTGTCCTGTAGGGAGCCATATCTGGTTGTCCATAAGGACAGAGTAGTATTACGTCCTCATCCAGCCTTTCTTCCCAAGGTGGTATCGAGGTTTCATTTGAACCAAGATGTGGTTCTTCCTTTTTTCCCCAAACCTAGCTTGGTAGAGGAAAAGTTATTACATTCTTTGGATGTAGTAAGAGCAGTTAAAGCTTATCTAAAAGCCACTGCTCAGATTCGCAGAACGGATACTTTGTTTATTCTGCCGGAAGGCCCTAGAAAGGGTCAGGCAGCATCAAAATCTACTTTAGCCAAGTGGATTCGACAGGTCATAATACAAGCCTATGGCTTGAGAAAGAGACCGCCTCCGTTCAAAGTTAGGGCGCACTCCACAAGAGCAGTTGGAACTTCATGGGCAGTGCATCACCAGGCCTCCCTGGCTCAAGTATGTAAGGCCGCAACATGGTCTTCGGTACACACGTTTTACTAGATTCTACCAGGTAGACGTTAGAAGTCAGGAGGATGTCGCCTTTGGGCGCAGTGTGTTGCAGGCCGCAAAAGATCCTCATGCCTGATGGCGCCCAGCTTATGTATCCCTCCCCTCATTTGGCATTGCTTTGGGACGTCCCATTAGTAATGACTAAGTCGCTCTGTGTCCCGTGATGTACGAAAAAGAAAAAGGGATTTTTATAACAGCTTACCTGTAAAATCCTTTTCTTGGAGTACATCACGGGACACAGAGCTCCCACCCCTCTTTTTGGGACACTTATTGCTTTGCTACAAAACTGAGGTGCTCCCGGATGGGAGGGGCTTATATAGGGGAGGGTACTTCCGGTTTGGAAGTGGCCAGTGCCAGCACCTGAAGGTAATCTATATAACCCATTAGTAATGACTAAGTCGCTCTGTGTCCCGTGATGTACTCCAAGAAAAGGATTTTACAGGTAAGCTGTTATAAAAATCCCTTTATTCTATTGTAATTTTATGTAATACGACTAGGTTTTGTTGCTTCTCTTGGCCTGTGATTGGACAGTTGAGGAGAAGCAGCAGACTAATGAGCTCATCTCTAATCAGTCTGCTTCCTCCTGAGCACTGCAACAACAAAACGAATTGGCTCCTATATATACGAGCACTTGCCTAAATGAGTTGGGGTGTTTTTGTTCTGGGTTTTGTGCTGAGTGGCTGGTCTGCTGCATTCTGTACACAGGCGGTTGGCCGCTCGGCATGGTGCTGTCAAGAGCGCTTTGCAAGCCAGCCACTCAGCACAAGACCTGAAAGCAAGTGGAGATTACTAAAGTCGTGATGTGTGCTACAGTGATTTCCAGCTTCTAGGGGCATCGGCCAGGTTTAGTATGTGCATGGTTACATTGGTCCAAGCTGAACCAGTGTAACTGTTTAACATATCCATACATAGAATTCTTCCATTTTAAAGGTAGTTTATGCTGGTGAAAAGGCTGATAAGCATAAGCAGCTGGTGGAATTGCCAATAAAACAAAGCTGGTTTGCTCTCAATTGGCAAAGCAGTGATTCACTTTAGTGTTTTGTATTTGTCATTAGTACACACGTATTGATAAATTTGAATTTTTTTTCTTGCAGTATTATGAAATGTCCTATGGTCTGAATATTGAAATGCACAAACAGGTAACCTTTCCATTCTCTGTGTGCTTTTACCCACTAGTTTTCCTCGTAGCTCTTCCTCCTCCTCTCACCATGCCAGCAGCTTACTCCTTCCTCATGCTGTGCATATAAAAGTAGCAGTAAATTGCACAGTAATGAGTGGGCCTGTCCTCCCTCTGTTGGGAGGTAAAATCCATCACATTCCTTTTTAAGGTGGCTTTACTCAGCAGCAATAAGGAATTGTGAAGGGCCTGGAGAGTGTTGGTGCCATTAGGTGAGGAGGAAAGTGCCAACATTCTGTCATTTGATGTCACTTTTTATGCTAAACCCTAGTATCCTTTCCCATTTTTGTTTGTCTTGTAACTGTGCTACCCTGCTTTGCTGACATGGGATGCTCCATCCTAAGAGATACCATTCATTTGCCTTAGAGAAAATGTATTGTGTGATAAGGCAGATGGTTTATATTTGTTTAACTTTAGTAAAGCTGACTATACAGCTGCAATTCTCGCTGGTTGAGAAGTCTGATTGTTGAGGTTCAACCATACGTGCATATCATTAAATTTAACAGATTCAGCTGTTCTGTGCCAGAGTCGTGAGGGCGGTAGATAGATATTGCTTTCATAGGACTGCATTTCCTAATTTAGCCATTTAGTAATTGATCTGGTTTACACAATCTTTTGTGTATGCATTTTAAAGTATATCGGGAATGTGTAACTGTAGCTGATGGGGTGTTTATAAGAAGATTATTTATTTTAAATACCCATTCTGCATCCACCAGGAGTGAGGTCATGACTTTGATTGGATCCAACGATAAAAATGAATTGCTCATTGACAACCATATTGAAAAGTTAGGCATATCACTTAATTTAACTGAGCTGCATCCTAGTTTTGTTCTGCAATTTTAAATAGATGCTGTTCATAGTGTGAAGCGTGACTTGGAGGAAAAAGGCTGCTTTTAAAGCCCCACCCTGGAGCCTGAAAATTGTCCCTTGCAGTGGGACTCTGCCTGCACTACAAGGGTTAACTGTTTAGGAGGCACGATACTGCTAGACTGGTGCCTGCAGCATAATCTCCCCATGTTCCAGAGTTCTAAGTTCCTGACATGATCAAGAACAATGCAGGGTCTCTACTCCCAAGGGTCAATTTACTGCCAGTGCATAGAGGATTGCTTGTGTGTGGGTGCAGCCCCATTGCAAGGAAGTGTTTTTCAGATTTCCTGAAGTTGGGCTTTAAGAGCAAGACTTAACCATTTTCTTACCAAGTACTGTATTTATTGGCGTATAACACTCACTTTTTTACCCTGAAAATGGAGGGTTAACTGTGCCTGCGTGTTATACGCAGGGGGCTGTGGAAAGTTTTTTTTTTTATTTTTTTCCTGAAACTTTCCTCTAAAAGTTAATAGATAAATACGTAATTCCATGTACCATATAATGTGCAATACATTGTGCTTTTATGTAGTTTAACCTCTTTAGCCCTAGAAGGATCACCTTAATCACCAGGCCATTTTTTTTTGCGATACGGCACAACGTTACTTTAACTGACAATTGCTCGGGCGTGCGACGTTGTACCTAAATTTTCCCACAAATAGCTTTCTTTTGGTGGCATTTGATCACCTCTGCAGTTTTTTTTTTGCGTGTTAAACAAAAAGACTGACCATTTAAAAAAAATATATATATATATATATATATATATATATTATTATTTATTTATTTATTTATTTATTTATTTTTTTTGCTATAATGCATATCCAAAAAATAAAAATAGAATATATATTGGCCTAAACTGGTGAATACATTTGTTTTTTGCTTTAAATCATGGTTAAAAAAAAATCGCAATAAGCATATTGATTTGCCCAAAAGTTATAGCGTCTACAAAATGAGGGAAGATTTAGGGACTTTATATTTTATTTTTTTAATGGTTTTTACTAGTAATGGCGGGGATCAGCGATTTTTAGCGGGATTGCGGCAGACAAATCTGACCCCAAGTGACACTTTTTGGGGACCAGTGACTCCAATACAGTGATCAGTGCTATAAAAATGCACTGATCACTAAAAATGGCACTGGCAGGAAAGGGGGTTAACACGAGGTGTTTCTAACTCTCAGGGGGATAGACTGACTGGGAGAAGAGAGCGATCACTCTTCATGATCACCAACAGCTGATCCATCTCTCTCCTCCCCTGTCAGAACGGGGATCCTCGGACGAGCTTCCGCGTCGTGTGCTGTATCTAATGCATGGACCAATGTACAGGTACGTCATATACTGCGCAGCAGGGCCACCCTGGCGCAATATATGTGCGGGTCAACGGTCCAGAAGTGTTTAATGTGCTCTGAGCTCTTTCTGCTGGGTTTGTGTGCTCCTTTACAGGAATGTTTGTTCTCTTATTGCAAAATAAATATAATGTATAATATTAAAATATATATATATATATATATATATATATATATATATATATATATATATATATATATATTTTAAATTTCTCACTGTGCAGCCTAAGCTACAAATACTGAAATGTCTGCCTAGCAATTTTAGGTGGTTTTTCATGTTTCAGCCCAAACTAAACCTCTTTGTGGATGTTGTCCTTCTAGACTGAAATTGCCAAACGCTTGAACGTCATCTGTGCCCAGTTGGTGCCTTTTTTATCTCAAGAGGTAAGTCTTGAGATTGTTATCTGTGCAGCATATTATTGCCTTTTGCCTATGTAGCCATAATCCTCATCTTTTTTCCTCCTCCCATTACACATCTGCACCTTTCTATCCATTTTATTAATATAGCACCAGCAGCAAGTGGTCCAGGCTGTGGAGAGAGCAAAGCAAGTCACAATGGCAGAGCTGAATGCAGCCATTGGGGTATGTTTTATGGTGATGTAGTGCTTTCTGTCTTCATATACAAGCAGAACGGTTGATGACAAAGCTTTAGCAACTTTGTAGATGTTCTGTTACTATAGCAGAAAAAAAATATGACTCTTATAGCTTGAGGACTTGGTTTCAATAAAAAAAAAAAGGTGGGGGTTAGGGGGTGCACGAATTTTGTGTCTACACATCCGATTTCACTTTTTTTTTTTTTTTTTATATAACTGGTTGAGGGTGGGGTATGGAGAAAACGCGTGGATGGTCTGCGTTTTTCAGTTTCTCAGGCGCTTCCCTTGTGATGCTTTGTGGCAAAAAGTCTCCCCTGTTTCTATGCAGGCAGTTGTGTGTTTTTAGAGGTTGAAACAGCTGGTGAGGAGGCCCCATAATGCCTCCTCACTGCCTGTGAAACGGTTTGCTGTGGACTGCTCTTTAGAGGGCAAAGGTAGAAATGAACAACCCCAATTCCAAAAAAAAGTTGTAATGCTGTGTAAAATCTACATAAAAACAGAATGCATTGATTTACAAATTTCATAAACGCTAATTTTATTCCCAATAGAAAACCTATCAAATGTTTAACCACTTTCTGACTGCGTTATAGCCGAATGATGGCTATTGTGCAGTCGTCCAGTTCTGGGAGGTTGTCTGTTGACATCCTCGCGAAACTGCGGCACGCTTTGTGATGGCAGTGTCCTTCAGACACAGCTGATCACAGATCGGGGTAAAGGGCCAATCACAGCAGCCCTTTACCACATGATCAGCTGTGTCTAACCACAGCTGATCACAATGTAAACACACTTGCTAGTTATAGGCATTCCATTCCTCACGCTGTCGCAGCCTGAGGAGAGCGAGTACCTGCAAGTGTGAAAGGGGACAAATACACCGATAATCGCTTCACTGATCGGTGTCCTGATTATCAGTAATGCCCCATCAGTGCTGCCGCATCAGAGCAAATCCATGAAAGAGAAATATTACCGGTTTGCAAAATTTTATAGCGAAATCTTAAACTACTTTTTTTTTTTTTTTTTTTTTTTTTTCTTGTGGGGGTTTTTTTTTTATTTTTTTTTTTTTAGCAAAAGAAAACTCAGGGGTGATTTAATACCACCAAATCTCTATTTGTGTGAAAAAATTATAAAAATGTCATATGGGTACAGTGCTGCATGTCCACGCAATTGTCATTCAAAGTGTGACCACGCTGAAAATTGGCCTGGGCAGGAAGAGGGTAAAAGTGGCCAGTGGGCAAGTGATTAAACTGAGAAAATGTACAATTTTAAGAAAAAAAAATTTAAGTTTTTTTAAAAATTGATGGCAGCAACACGTGTCAAAATTTTTTGGGACTGGGCCATATTTACTACGGTGTAGCATCCCCTTTTTCTTTTAACACTCTGTAAATGTCTGGGAACTGAGTTGCTGGAGTTTGGGAGAGGAATATCATCCCATTCTTGCCTGATTATAGGATTCTAACTGCTCAACAGTCCTGAGGAGTCTTTATTGTATTTTCGTTTCAAGGTGCACCAAATATTGTCAGTTGGTGAAAGGTTTGGGTTGCAGGCAGGTCAGTTAAGCACCCGAGCACTTTTACTATGAAGCCATGCTGTTGTCATAGATGTATTGTCCTGCCTAAAGTGATATTAAAGTCTTGTGTTATTAAAAAAACAAAACAAAAAGAAAAACATACTTGCCTGCCCTGCACAGTGGTTTTGCAAAGAGCAGCCCTGATTCTCCTCTTCTCGGGTCCCTTGCCAGTGCTCCTGGCTCCTCCCTCCTGCCCCCCACAGCAAATGCCTTGCTATGGGGGCACCCTAGCTGCTGCTCTGTGTCCATTCAGATAGGGAGCCACGGCTCGGCCTCGCTCCCTCTACTTATTGGCTCATTGACCTTGATTGACAGCAGGAGCCAATGGCACTCGCTGCTGTCTCAGCCAATAAGGGACAGCCAAGGCTTTTGTGAAATATCGCTGGATTGAAATGGGGCTCAGATAAGTATTAGGGGGGCTACTGCACACAGAGTTTTTTTTTATATATATACAGCTTCATGCATAGTGCTTGAAGATGGGGGAAAAAAAACCCTGCATTTTTAACCACTTTAAAAATGCAAGAAAGAGGTCATCTGTATGGGAGCATATACCGCTTTAAAACCTGGATATGTCTTTCACCATTGACGGTGTCTTTCCTGATGTGCCAGCTGCCCATTCCTTTTCTCTGGCCAATCTCAAAGCCGCGTCCCGGTCTTTGAAGTTCACAAACTTGGCGATAAATGTGTGGGGATGAGCCCCCTACAGAGGAGCTCTAGCCGGCATGCGATGGGCACTCTACCGCCAGGGTCGGAGAGAAGGACTCACGCCCGCTGCTCCAGGAAAGTGGTTGGAGCTCCCTCAGGCATACGATAAATCGAAGATTGCATCTCCGAAGTCTGTATCCATGTTGTCCTGCTTAAGCTGGGAAATTTGCAACTGCATCTGGTCGGAGCTCACCTGGAGTGGAGGAATGGCGTCCAACATTTCCAAGGAGAGTCACCGCCTCTGTGATCCTCTCCCGGAGCTTTTGAAGATCTTATCGCATGTGAGAGATGTCGATTTTGACCTCAATTTGAGCTGGTAATGAGGTATGGCAGAAGGTGATGGCTTCCAGGAGCTTTTCTGTGTCCCTTCCTGGTGCGGCCCGGTCAGCACTCGTGGCGCCGCCATCTTCCCCAGGAGCGTCTTTTTCCTGCCGGCGGTATTGTTCCAATTTGGCAATGGCAGCACTCTGCGGTTTCGGCGGAGACATGCTGGGGCTTATGCCAGATCTTGTCCCTACCGACTGGGGTCTGTTGGGATGTCCTGGGGTGACAGGATTAATGGACGGAGCTATTCTCTCGTGTGTCCTACGCCATGCCTCGTCAGGCCATGCCCCCCCCCCGCAAGCTGTCCATTCCATACACACTAATGTACCCCTATACCATCAGAGATGCAGGCTTTTGAACTATGCGCTAATAACAAGCCGAAATGTCCTTCTCTTTAGTCTTAAATTTGTTAAATTTCAATGCGCTTGTTCACAGAGTGTACTTTGCACAGAGTTTTAAATGAGCTTTGGCCCAGAGAAGATGGCAGCATTTCTGCATCGTGTTCAGACATGGTTTCTTTTTTGCATGATGGAGCTTTCTTGCATTTTTGAAAGGAGTGGTGAACTGTGTACAGACAGTGATTTCTGGAAGTATTCCTAAACCCCAAGCAGTGATGTCCTTTACATGCCTGTTTTTAATGCAGTGCCATCCAAGGGGCCTGATGGGCATCCAATGTTGCGTTCCGACCTTGTCCCTTGTGCCCAGAGCTTTCTTCAGATTCTCTGAATCTTTTAATGATATGTACTGTAGATGACACATTAAGTCTTTGCAATTTATTATTCTCAAATAGTTTGATAATTTTTGACACATCTTTTCAAATTGGTGAACCTCTGCCCATCTTTACTTCTGAGACTCTCTGACTCTTAGGCTTGTTTCATATGAGCTTCAGTTTGTATAAGAAGAGTCTGAACCGCAAGCTTTTCTGAAACTTTCAGCAAGCTTTTGGTGAGCTTTAACCACCCCGGAAGAATTGGCTGCCCAATGACCGGCCCATTTTTTGCGATTCGGTACTGTGTCGCTTTAACTGACAATTGCGCGGTCATGCGACGTTGCACCCAAACCAAATTGACGCTTTTTCCCCACAAATGGTGCTTTCTTTTTGTGCCATTTGATCACCTCCTGCGGTTTTAATTTTTTGCGCTAAACAAAAAAAGAGCGGCAACTTTGAAAAAAATGCAATATTTTTTACTTTTTGCTATAATGAATATCCCCCCCCCAAAAAAAAAGTGTGTGTGTGTGTGTGTGTGTGTATATATATATATATATATATATATATATATATATATATATATATATATATATATATATATATATAATGTGTGTGTGTGTGTAATATATATATATATATATATATATATATATATATATATTAGTATGTATGTGTATATGTATTATTACAGTGGGTACGGAAAGTTTTCAGACCCCCTTAAATTTTAATGTACCAAGCCCATCACCTCACTCACTGCCCTTTTTTAATAATTTTATTGTTATGTGATCACTTTTTATGTTGGTTTAAATAAACCCACATTGACCTGCACCATTGGAGCTTTCCGTCCTTTTTTTCTCCTTACATGGGTGGCTGGTCAAGTTAAAGCTTCCTTTGGCCACTGGTTGTTAATATTTACAGTGGTAAAGAGTCTTCTTGTCGAGTGGTGGTTCCAGTTCCATCAGAGGACCGTTCAGGTCGGTGTGAAACCCAGAGTCTACTGTCAAGTTCGGGTGCCTACCGGGCAGTCCACATTGGTGACCCATCTGATCCAGTTTCCAGATCAACTGATGAGTGCCACTGGGATCTCGTATGTCTATTTGACCTGCTTAAACCACAGGTCCAACGTTCCGGTAAGAGTATTCTACCTCTCTCTTTCTACAAGAGTTGTGATGACCCTTCAGTGCTTCATGTTTTTTCCTTTACAACATATTATATTGATATCATTTATCACTTTGGTTGTATTGGAGGCCCGATTTATTTGGCTTCATTTTTCACATAGCGCTACATCATTATCCCAGGTCAAAGGAACTGCCTGAAGAGCTCAGAGACAGAATTGTGGCAAGGCACAGATCTGGCCAAGGTTACAAAAAAAATTCTGCTGCACTTAGGGTTCCTAAGAGCACAGTGGCCTCCATAATCCTTAAATGGAAGACGTTTGGGACAACAAGAACCCTTCCTAGAGCTGGCCGTCTCGCCAAACTGAGCTATCGGGGGAGAAGAGCCTTGGTGAGAGAGGTAAAGAAGGAACCCAAAGATCACTGTGGCTGAGCTCCAGAGATGCAGTCGGGAGATGGGAGAAAGTTGTAGAAAGTCAACCATCACTGCAACCCTCCACCAGTCGGGGCTTTATGGCATAGTGGCCCGACGGAAGCCTCTCCTCAGTGCAAGACACATGAAAGCCTGCATGGAGTTTGCTAAAAAAACACCTAAAGGACTCCAAGATGGTGAGAAATGAGATTCTCTGGTCTGATGAGACCAAGATAGAACTTTTTGGCCTTAATTCTAAGCGGTATGTGTGGAGAAAACCAGGCACTGCTCATCACCTGTCCAATACAGTCCCAACAGTGAAGCATGGTGGTGGCAGCATCATGCTGTGGGGGTGTTTTTCGGCTGCAGGGACAGGACGACTGGTTGCAATTGAGGGAAAGATGAATGCGGCCAAGTACAGGGATATCCTGGACGAAAACCTTCTCCAGAGTGCTCAGGACCTCAGACTGGGCCGAAGGTTTACCTTTCAACAAGACAATGACCCTAAGCACACAGCTAAAATAACGAAGGAGTAGCTTCACAACAAATCTGTGACTGTTCTTGAATGGCCCAGCCAGAGCCCTGACGTAAACCCAATTGAGCATCTCTGAAGAGACCTAAAAATGGCTGTCCACCAACATTTACCATCCAACCTGACAGAACTGGAGAGGATCTGCAAGGAGGAATGGCAGAGGATCCCCAAATCCAGGTGTGAAAAACTTGTTGCTTCTTTCCCAAAAAGACTCATGGCTGTATTAGATCAAAAGGGTGCAAATACTAAATACTGAGCAAAGGGTCTGAACTTAGGACCATGTGATATTTCAGTTTTTCTTTTTTAATAAATCTGCAAAAATGTCAATTCTGTGTGTTTTTCTGTCAATATGGGGAGCTGTGTGTACATTAATGAGGAAAAAAAATTAACTTAAATGATTTTAGCAAATGGCTGCAATATAACAGTGAAAAATTTAAGGGGGTCTGAATACTCTCCGTACCCACTGTGTGTGTGTGTGTGTGTGTGTGTGTGTGTGTGTGTATACACAAACAATTTTCTTCCTCAGTTTAGGCCGATATGTATTCTTCTACATATTTTGGTAAAAAAAAAATCGCAATAACCGTATATTGATTGGTTTGTGCAAAAGTTATAGCATCTACAAAATATGGAATAGTTTTATGGCATTTTTATAAAAAAATTTTTTTTTTACTAGTAATGGTGGCGATCTATCTTTTTTTTTTTTTATTATTATTATTATTGTGACTGCGATATTGCGGCGGACACCTTTGACACTGTTTTGGGACCATTGTCATTTATACAGCGATCAGGGCTATAAAAATGCACTGATTACTGTGTAAATTACACTGGCAGGTAAGGGGTTAACCACTAGGACGAGGAAGGGGTTAAGTGTCCTAGGGAGTGATTCTAACTGCGAGGGGGCTGGGCTACCAGCGACACGGCCGTGATCACTGCTCCCGATGACACGGAGCAGTAGATCCCTGTCCTGTTACTAGGCAGAACAGGGAAATTCCTTGTTTACATAGGCATCTCCCCGTTCTGCCGGTCCGTGACATGATCGCGGGACCCAGGCAGACATCGAGTCCGCGGGCACAGTCGCGGAGATCGCAGCGGGCGCACGGTAGGCGGCAGATTCAAAGCAACGTACCTGTACGTTGCTGTACCATTCTGCCAACGTATATGTACGTGAGGCAGTCGGCAAGTAGCTAAGCAGCTTCCCCTTGTCCTTTTTGAAAGTGCCCTTCATCTCTTGTTTGGAAATGTTGCACACAGATCTTAATGGGAGTGCTAATTGTCACTTTAAGCTGCTAGCAGGCTTCAGAAAGCTTTAACAAGCTAGTGCTGAAGCCTGCTATAGCTTGTTTAAAGTGGCAGTCAGAGCTCTCATTACACTCTGTGTTCAAACTGGAGCTGAATGATATTTTAAAGGGATTGTAAAGGATCAAATAAATTTTTTATTTTTTATAAAAAATAAAAATGTTTTGCTTGCCTCCACTGTGCAGCTCGTTTTGCACAGAGTGGCCCCGATCCTGGTCTTCTGGGGTCCCTCTGCGGCTGTCTCTGCTCCTCCCCGCATCAGCTAACCCCCTTCATGGGAAGCTCTCTCCCAAGAGGGTTGGCTTGCGGGCCCGCTCCCGTAATACAGCGGGCGCCGCCCGCTGTATCACTCGGCTCCAGTGCGCCGTGTCATTGGTTTGACTGACAGCAGCGGGAGCCAATGGCTGCGCTATCAATCATTCAATAAATGAGCCGAAAAGGCAGGTTGAGAAGCCTGCTCGTTCACGACGCTGGACTTTCGAGGGCTCAGGTAAGTAAACGGGGTGGGGGGGGGGGGGGCTTGGGGGCCAGCAAACATCAGATGTTTTTTCACCTTAATGCATAGAATGCATTAAGGTTAAAAAACATGAACCTTTACAACCCCTTTTTAAAAGCTTCAATAACGCTTGCTGAAAGCTCTGCAAATGCTTTATAAAAGCTTGCTGTTCACACTGCTCTTATACAAGCTTGAAGCCCGTGTGAAACAATCTTTTTAAGATGCTCTGACTGACCTGTTGCCAACTAACACAATCCATTGCAAAATGTTTTTGCTCTTCCTTGTTAGTATCGCTTACCGTAGTTTGCCAGCTTTTTGTTCCCCTATCTAACTTTTTGGAGACGTGTTGCTGCCATCCATTTCAAAATGACCACATTTATTGCTTTAAAATGGTACATTTTCTCAGTTTAAACATTTTGATATGTTTATTTTCTGTTGTCAATAAAATGTGTTTAATATTGGCAGATGATTATGTTTTATGTAGATTTTACAAAGCGTCCCAACTTGTTTGGAAATGGGTTTGTATTTGAGCACATGTAAATCATTGACATGCCAGGTTGTATAACTGGCTTTTGAGATTTACCATTCATTATATGTAAACAGGTAAATTTTTGTGACCTATTGATTTCTTATCCAGTAAAATTTTATTTTTTTCCTCCTTTCATCCTTTTTGTTTTGTTCACCCTCTTTCATATATTGCTCATAAACTTCTATTACTCTTCCTACTCCTTCTGAACCCGAAACCAGCATCAGTTACAGGCTCAGCACCTTTCTCATCATGCGCCTCCCATTCCTCTTACACCTCATCCATCTAGCTTGCAACCACCTGGCCTAGCTGCTGCCACTAGTGCCTCCAGTTTGCTGGCGCTTTCGGGTGTCCTTGGTCTGCAGACTCAGCTGGCAGTTAAAGAGAGTCTCGCCGACTCAGACCACAGAGGTAAGTTCAGGATTTAGTTTAGCCGTTTTGTTGAGAAATGCCTTCTTTAACCACTTCAGCCCCTTAATGACCATATTTTGCGATGCGGCACTGCTTACTTTAACTGACAATTGCGCGATCGTGCGACGCTGTACCTAAATAAAATTGGCTTTTTTTTTTCTCCGTTTTAGATTTTTTTGCGCTATAAACAAAAAAAATTGCGACAATTTTTAAAACCAATATATTACTTTCTGCTATAAAACATATCCAATAATTTTTAAAATCACATTTTTTCATCAATTTAAGCCAATATGTAGTCTGCTATATATTTTTGGCAAAAAATAATCCCAATAAGTGTACATTGATTGGTTTGCGCAAAAGTTATAGCGTCTACAAATGATGGGATATTTTCTTTCTCGTACATCACGGGACACAGAGCGGCATAGTCATTACTATGTGGGTTATATAGTTTACCTTCAGGTGCTGGCACTGGCAACTTCCAAACCGGAAGTACCCTCCCCTATATAAGCCCCTCCCATCCGGGAGCACCTCAGTTTTTTGCCAGTGTCTAAGGTGTTGGCCAAGAAGTAACATGTGTTTTTCACTGAGCTTGCGTACAGGTTCTTTTGGGCCTCAGTAAGCTATTCCGGATCGACCAAAAAAGCTTCATAGCTAAACGGTCGGTACCCGGGCCTTGCAGAGAAGAGCAAGGTTGTGCCTGTAATGCTTCTCTTAGGAGAGCTGGACCCTGGGATCCAGAGCTCTGGTCATACCCACGACCAAGATGTTTTCTGTGCATGGTGCTATACAGGTCGAGGAGTGGAATCCTTGGGAACCCGGTCCCTGAAGGTTTAATTACAATGCCTGCCGTGATAGGTGAAGTTTGGGCTTCTGTGGACCAAACAGAGTCCTGCGGCGGGGAAAAGGTAAGTGGGGGCCCCTCAGGAACTTTGTTCTATTGAGGGGACCCCCAAGCCTAATATGTCTTTCTGCCTGTTACCTAACGGTATTCCCGCTAAATATCTGTGCATGCCTGTAACTACTAAAAAATGTAATAATTTTAATAGTGGTCAAGAAAAAAAAAAATATATAGACTGCGGTACCTGTGTTAATCCACTAGAGGCCGCTGTGAAACGTTTCTTGTCATGTGGACTTTTTTCTTTTCATCAGAGCAAGTCCAGGCAGATGGTGAGTTCTCTTGTGGGAAACTGCCTCCTCTGCCATGTTGCAGTGTTCATCCATCCCCCAGCCTGCGGCAAACATGGCCCTGTCTCCTGTCCCTAGTTTCCCTTTTCAAAAAAGAGCGCCGAAGGCGCACGTGCCCGTGCGCGTGCACGCGCCTCTCTATTTAGAGGGGAGTGGAAAAGGGGGCGGAGCTTGGTGGATGACGCTCTGTGCGCGCCGCAGCGCTTCTGCGCATGTGCGGGCGTCCCAGCATGTTAAAAGGCACAATTATATGTTGTGAGCTGGCTATGGTGCAGAAACAGAGCTGGCAACATTTAAAGAAAGGCATACAGCAAGCGGTTGATGCAGGCATCCCCATAGAAAGGCACATTAGTAGACACCAACTGTTGTTTATATAGCAGCATTTGTGCTAGACTATTGTCAGTAAGTGGTGTATTTCGGCTGGAATACCTCAGCTTTGGGCTTAGGAATATGCCGTCTAAAAACTCCGGGACTAAGAATCCCAGGAAGCATAGGGGGTCTCCATCGGGCTCTGAGGATCTTGGGCATGCTTGGGCTGCACCAATCTCCCCTGAAAAATCAGAGGTTAGTGACCGTAGAGCACCCTCAGGAGTACCTGGTACTGTGGCTGTCCTCAGTTCACCTGCTCCTGTGTATGTAACAGAGGAGGTTTTTTCCTCAGCTCTGGGAGGGTTGGAAGAGAGATTGACAACATTGATCGCTGCTTCCCTGTCAGAGGGAAAGCGCGCCCGATCTCCGTCTCCTCCCTCAGAGTACCTGTTAGCGGAGCAACAGTCCCATACAGGGATCGACCTACCTGAAGGGGATCAGGACGAGGTTGATTCTGTTGTAGAGGAATCAACAGTGGAAGAACCATTCTCAGCATCACATGCTGAAAGATTATGGGTTCAGTCCCTGACTAACATGGTCCGATCAGCATTTAAAATGCCTCTTGCGGAGCCATCATCCACTTCTGTCTCCTCGTTGGGGTCACTAAAAGCCCCCCAGACTGTTTGTTCCTTTCCAATCCATCCTTTACTGGAAGGGCTCATTTACCAGGATTGGGAACATCCTGATAAAATATTTACTCCTCCCAAGAGATTTCAGGTGGTCTATCCCATGGAGGATAAGTTCATCAAAAAATGGAAGGTCTCTACAGTGGACGCAGCCATCTCTTGTGTAAATAAATCACTGACATGTCCAGTAGATAATGTCCAAATGTTCAAGGACCCAATAGATAAAAAATTGGAGTCCTTATTAAAATCTGCTTTTGCTACAGCAGGCTTGGTGACACAACCAGCAGTGGCAGCTATTGGGGTCTGCCAAGCAGTGAAGGATCAGTTGAAACAGGTCTTAAGGGACTTGCCAGATCAGCAGGCTCTTGCCCTAGCTGATCTACCTAGAGCCTTATGCTTTGCGGTTGACGCTATAAAGGATTCAATCCATCAGGCCTCCCGCTGTCTGTAGTACATATGCACAGGCTTCTGTGGCTCAAAAACTGGTCTGCTGAAGCTCCCTGTAAAAAATTGCTGGTCAGCTTCCCATTTCATGGTGAACGCTTATTCGGGGAAGACCTGGACAAATATATCCACAAAATTTCCAGCGGTAAAAGTACACTCTTGCCGGTTAAAAACAGAGTTAGAGGTCCCTCTTTTAAGCTGTGAAACAGTTCCGACGGCCTCCTCGGTCAAATCCCGGGGGTAAAAATCTGGGACAATTGCAGGGTAACAAGAAACCCTGGGTCAGGAGAGGTACAAAACCTCCCCCAAAGTCAAATGCATGAAGGTTGCCCCCACTCAATCGGGTGGGGGGAAGACTTCAGTTGTTCGCAGAGACCTGGCGGGACACGATCAGAGACAGATGGGTGCTCTCCGCAGTAAGTCTGGGATACAAATTGGAGTTAAGACTCCCCTCCTTCCCATTTTATAAGGTCAAACGTGCCAAGGGATCCCCAGAAGAGAGGATCCCTCCTGTTGGCACTAGAACAATTATTGCTCCAAGCAGTAATTATAGAGGTTCCCCTGGAAGAATGGGGGTTCGGGTTTTACTCAAACCTCTTTACAGTCCCGAAGCCAAACGGGGACGTGAGGCCCATATTAAATCTAAAAGGGCTAAACAAATTCCTACATATCAGGACTTTCCGGATGGAGTCAATCCCATCGGTGGCCACTGCCCTACAAGGGGAGGAATGGTTAGCCTCGATCGACATCAAAGATGCTTATTTGCAGTAGAAGGGTGTCATTTTCAGTTCAGAGCCTTACCCTTCGGTCTGGCCACAGCACCACGAGTGTTCACAAAAATTCTGGCCCCATTATTGGCCAATCTAAGAACACGAGGTGTAACGATAATGGCATATCTAGACGACTTGTTGCTGATAGACCACTCAGTGGAAAAACTAGAAGTGGTTGTTCACGAGGCAATCGAGTATCTGGAATATCACGGTTGGATTATCAACCGAGACAAGTCAGCCCTAAAACCAGTCAAAAGTCTGGAATACTTGGGGCTAAGACCAGAGAAAAAAATTTCTTGCCTCAAGAAAAGGTGTCGTCTTTGAGAGATTTGATCCACCTAGTGGGTACAAAAAGACAGCCATCCATACGCCTGTGCATGAGGCTGCTGGGAAAAATGGTGGCATCATTCGAAGCAGTACCCTACGGTCAATTCCATTCAAGGAATTTGCAAAGGGCTATACTGTCAGCCTGGAACAAAAGAGTTCAGGCCCTAGACTTACCAATGTCCTTGTCCCCTTCCGTTCGCAAAAGCCTCCGTTGGTGGTTGGTTCCCCAGAATCTGGAAAAAGGGAAATCCTTCAGTCTGATTTTTTGGAAGGTGGTCACTACAGATGCCAGCCTTAGGCTGGGGAGCAGTACTGGAGCAATGGTCTCTCCAGGGCAGATGGTCGGATGCAGAAAAGGCCCTGCCCATCAATCTCTTAGAGATACGAGCAGCCCGGTATGCCCTAGTAGCATGGACATCCAAACTCCATGGGTCCCCTGTCAGAATTCAATCGGACAATGCCACGGCAGTGGCATATATCAATCATCAGGGTGGCACCAGGAGTCGTGCAGCCCAGAGGGAAGTAAATTGCATCCTGAAATGGGCAGAAAGATATGTCCCAGCCATATCCGCGGTATTCATTCCAGGAGTGGAGAATTGGAAGGCGGACTTTCTAAGTCGCCAACAATTATGCCCAGGGGAATGGTCCCTTCACCCCGAGGTTTTCCGGACAATATGTCAGCGGTGGGGAACACCGGATGTAGATCTGCTAGCATCCAGATTCAACGCAAAGGTGGACAGGTTTGTCTCTTGGACAAGGGATCCCCTAGCTTGCGGCTCGGATGCCCTAGTGTTCCCTTGGGATCAGTTCAAGCTGATATATGCATTCCCACTGCCACAATTGTTACCTCGATTACTCCGCAGAATCGGGGTAGAAAAGAAACCAGTGATTCTGGTGGCTCCAGCGTGGCCCCGAAGAGCATGGTACGCGGAGATTGTAAAAATGTCTGTGGGGAGTCCTTGGACCCTCCCACATCGTCCGGACCTGCTTTCGCAAGGACCGATATACCACCCTTCCTTACCAGCCCTAGGTTTGATGGCCTGGCTATTGAAGCCCACATTCTAAAAAAGAGAGGTCTCTCTAATCCTGTGGTATCTACCATGATCAATGCCAGGAAGCCGGTATCCAGGCAGATCTACTATAGAATCTGGAAGGCGTACATCGCCTGGTGTGAGGCCAAGAAATGGCATTCACGTAAGTACGTAATAGGTAGGATTCTGGACTTCCTACAGTGGGCTGTAGATAGGAAGCTTGCCTTGAGTACGATCAAGGGTCAGATTTCAGCCTTGTCAATATTTTTTCAGAGGCCCTTGGCTTCGCTTTCACTAGTCAAAGCCTTTATACAAGGAGTGATGCATATTAGCCCTCCGGTTAATATTCCCATATGTCCATGGGATCTAAACCTGGTTCTGTCGGTTCTACAGAAACAACCATTTGAACCATTACAGCATATTTCCCTGGTTCTTCTCACCAGGAAATAGATTTTTCTAGTAGCCATTTGTTCGGCTAAAAGAGTGTCGGAATTAGCCGCTATGTCCTGTAGGGAGCCATATCTGGTTATCCATAAGGACAGAGTAGTGTTACGTCCTCATCCAGCCTTTCTTCCTAAGGTGGTATCGAGGTTTCATTTGAACCAAGATGTGGTTCTTCCTTCTTTTTTCCCCAAACCTAGTTCAGTAGAGGAAAAATTATTACATTCTTTGGATGTAGTAAGAGCAGTTAAAGCTTATCTAAAAGCCACTGCTCAGATTCACAGAACGGATACTTTGTTTATTCTGCCGGAAGGCCCCAGAAAGGGTCAGGCAGCGTCAAAATCTACGTTAGCCAAGTGGATTCGACAGGTCATTATGCAAGCCTATGGCTTGAGAAGGAGACCGCCTCCGTTCAAAGTTAGGGCGCACTCCACGAGAGCAGTTGGAACTTCATGGGCAGTGCATCACCAGGCCTCCCTGGCTCAAATCTGTAAGGCCCCAACATGGTCTTCAGTACACACGTTTACTAGGTTCTACCAGGTGGACGTTAGAAGTCAGGAGGATGTCGCCTTTGGGCGCAGTGTGTTGCAGGCCGCAAAAGATCCTCATGTCTGATAGCGCTCAGCTTATGTATGGTGTGTCCCCCCCCCCCCTCATTGGGCATTGCTTTAGGACATCCCACATAGTAATGACTATGCCGCTCTGTGTCCCGTGATGTACGAGAAAGAAAATAGGATTTTTATAACAGCTTACCTGTAAAATCCTTTTCTTGGAGTACATCACGGGACACAGAGCTCCCACCCCTCTTTTGGGGACACTTATTGCTTTGCTACAAAACTGAGGTGCTCCCGGATGGGAGGGGCTTATATAGGGGAGGGTACTTCCGGTTTGGAAGTTGCCAGTGCCAGCACCTGAAGGTAAACTATATAACCCACATAGTAATGACTATGCCGCTCTGTGTCCCGTGATGTACTCCAAGAAAAGGATTTTACAGGTAAGCTGTTACAAAATTTCCATAAAAATAGGATTTTTATATTTATTTATTTTTTGCTTGTAATGGCGGCAATCAGCGATTATTTTTTTAATTTGGCAGGACTGTGATTTTGTAATGGACTAATCGGATCCCTAACTGACTGACTTTTTTTTTTTGGTGGGGGACCAGTGACACGAATACATTGATCAGTGCTAAAAATATGTACTGTTAATGTACCAATGACACTGGCAGGGAAGGGGTTAATACCAGTGGAAATCAAAGGGTTAAGTGTGTCCCTAGAGCAGGGATATGCAATTAGCGGACCTCCAGCTGTTGCCAAACTACAAGTCCCATGAGGCATAGCGAGACTCTGACAGCATCAAGCATGACAACCAGAGGCATGCTGGGACTTGTAGTTTGGCAACAGCTGGAGGTCCGCTAATTGCAGATCCCTGCCCTAGAGGGTGCTTGCTTTGTGGGGATTGCTGTGATTAGGAGAACACAGATCAGTGTCTCTGCTTGGCAGGAACACAAGATCTCTGTTTTCCCATGTCAGAACGGCAATCTGCCTTGTTTACATATGCAGATCGCCGTTCTGCCTCTCTGGGGAACGATCACGGGGGGCCGGCAGACATCCTGTCTCCTGGACCCACTGATTGGCTCCCCTTCTGTCCAATCAGCACGCCCCCCAGAGGCTACTGCACTAAGTGACGCACAGGTACGTAATTTCATGCAGCCGGGCCCCTTTGCCACAGTAAATGTGCGGAAGGCGGTCTGGAAGCGGTTAAAGAGAACCGTTCACGATTGTGCTTATGCTAGAACTGGAATATTAGGTCTTGTATTCTAATTGAGCATGCTACTTATGAATTTGTTTTCTTTTTTTTTTTCCATTCTGGTTTCACACGTTGAGGTCACCTGACGTTTGATATATTTGTGCATATAGTGTGTGTATGTTGTGGTGGTTGATGATTTGTGTGTTTTGAAAACCCATGCTTTAAAGAAACCGGATCCATTTATTTATTTTTGGGAACAAATGCTTTAAATCAAGAATAATAGTCTGATTAGAGGACCAAAAAATGTACCGAGTAAAAAGATAAGCAAAGAGAGAAAAATGTAGGAGAGTGAGAACATGCCCACCCGTGAGTCCGCCTGGCCACCAATCCAGTGTCGATCTCAAGTGTTCGATACCTGTGAGCACAGTAGTTTTTATCACCTTTTCCATTTGGTCCAGTCTAAGTGAGACTTTGAGTCTTCTAATGAGTCGCTGGTCCAGTAACTCAATTATCTGGTGCTATTGTTATCTAAATAAAAGTCAAAACCAGGTACCTGCTCCCCTCCAAAAAAAAATTTGCTAAATATGAAGAAAGTGGGAAGTGGGACAGAGGAGGAAGAGCAGAACGTCCCTTTTTTGGGTAAAGTTCCACTTTAATATCCTTTTTACCTCTGACCATAATAAAGGAATATATGTGGAAAACCATCATACCTTATTTTTTTTAATTCCAGGTGCCTTTGCCTGAGTATATAAAAACTATTAACTGGTAACCTGTTTCCAAAGTGGTGTGAGACCTGTGTAGGCTATGAACAGATTTGGCAAAATTTAATTGATAAGCTATTTAGTCAAATTGATGGCCTCATACGTATAATGAATTGTATACATTTTTTTTATTGTGAGGATAAATACAAGGCCTTCTTCGTATGACCTTTTTAGCTGCATACTCTATATTCCAGCAGCAAGAATCGGTGGATTCTTTTGGCTTGAATGACAGGTGCATGCGAATAGTGGTGGCACTCAACTTATATAAAGTAATGACAGGCTGGCAACCGCTGCTGTTTGCATGTAGCTGCACACCAAGCAATTACCTGAGGTTACAGACAGATGTCCAAGCACAGACACAACTGACTGCATCCAGCCTCGGACATTCATCCCTAACCACAGGTAACCCTGTGGTATGAGTCTTCATGCAGACGGTGGCAGCGCAGCTGCTGTCAACCTGTCAGTTTTTATAGGCTAAGAAGCAACCGCTATTTGCATGAACCTCTCATTCAAGCCGCAAGAACTCACTAATTCTTGCTGCTGGAATCCAGTATATGCAGCTTAACAACCTTGTGAAGGAGGCCTAAAAGAACTGGACGCTCCAGGCAGGAGGCCTTAATGTACATTTCAGGGTGAAACAAACTGCAAGAAGGGCCTGTGACGTGTAATTATGCAAACGGACTGCTGTGCTAAGTTTAGGTTACGAACGAGACGAGTATATTGGATATTTAGTGCCGGTTTGCAGCTTTTGAGTATTGGTAAATTAACCCTATTGTTTGTGATAGCTTATATTTGGTGAGGAAGAATGAAGGGATCAATGACTGGGAAATGCAAACTGAACTGGTGTGGGTAGAGTGGGTCAGATGTCTGCTGAAGACTTGTGAAGATTTAGAAATGTGAGAACTAGGATGATTTTTGCAGTGGGGAAAGCGGGATGATAAATTAATAATCTTGACTAAAATTAACCAGCTATTTTCCTTTTCATTGCTCACTTGTTTCCATGGAGACAGACAGAGACCCAGGACCAGTGAGTATAACATGTTATATTGTTGGAGGGGTGGGATTGAATCTGGTTTTGGTTTTTAATTTTGGCCTGGAACTAACAATTTGTGCTTACAGTCTGAGATAAAAAAAATATCTATTATAAAAGGTGCTATTTTAAGGAATTCGGTTTGTGAATAATAGAATATTTGGAATGGCAGCTCTTTAAATGTTTGTTCTTTAAAGCTGTCTGTTGGCACATATTTAGGCTACCGTTGTATTACTTCCTGGCAGTCTGTATAATTTGGGTTCTGTGAATGTGGTTTTTATTTAATTTTTTTATTTCTTCTTGCCATAGGGTGTTGGGTCCTGTATTGTTAATGGACTGCCATTATGTTTTTGTCTACCCTTTTTTAGATGCTATATATGTGCCAGTGTGATTTGAATATTTTACTTTCTTCTTCAGAGCTGTGTTACTCTGCCAAATGGGGAACGTGTACGGACCTTGTCAGATTATCTAAACAGCAACAAGAAGCGTAAAACGGAAGAGAAAGACTTTGGAACAGACTATGTGAGTGTCTCACTCATTTTGTAATGGTTGACTCATTTATAGTAATCCATAGGTATGCATGCTCTATGTATGGTCAATTTAGGCATTAGCCAGTTAACCTACTGGGATGTTTTGGCATTCTAATAGTAAAGCAGTACCATGGCAGAAACACACATAAACAAGCTCAGTATGGAGATAATTCTGTCCAGGATCTCTGATTAGTGCTCATTTCTGACAATACTGTAATTTTCAGGGCAGTGATGCTGACCGAAGTGAGGACAATCTTGTGGTGGATGAAGTAAGTAACTTTAAAGTTCTCATCTTTCAGGCAAAGTTTTATTTGGTGGTTATTGAGGATAAAAAAAGGCAAATGGCTGAGAGGTACAGTGAGTGTGATATGTTTCTCCAGGATCCTGCTTCACCGCATAGTGTCCATTCCTACTCCTCACGGGAGAATGGTGTGGATAAAACAAACCTACAAAGGAAGGATCCTCCTCCCGCTAGCCCAAACTCCATGACCTCATCTAGCAGTGTGTCTCCTTCCAGGAGCAAGGACCTTCCAACGGTAATAGCATTGTAATATAACACTTTAACCCAAACCCAAGGCTTGGAGGCAAGTGTTTTGAATAGCATAAGCATGTTTTATTTCAATACCCTGCCTCAAAAAAAAAAAAAAAAAAAAAATCCAACGGTAATGCTGAAGTTCAAGCATTTTTAGATTCAGTATGTTGTTCCTATTTCAGCAGGTGGAAAAGTCAGGAACCCCAGGTTTAAAATCCAGTACTCCAAACTCCCAAAGTGACATGAGCACCCCAGGTCCCAGTGGTTCTAGCGCATCTCAGTTCCGGCCTCTTTCCAGCAAATCTGCTATTGATCCTCTTGGTATGTTACACTTTTCAGGGGTGGAGGGAAGCATGAAGTATTTGTGGTCTTTGCTTAAATTGGTTTCTGCAAGCTGTTACACTGGCTTTCCATTTCTGTGTCTACAGCTCTGGGACTGCGTGCACCTCTGGGGGCACAGGGAGGCTATCCTGCAGCATTTAGCATTGCTCACCCTTCCGCCAGTGCTGAGGGAGCTGGAGCCTATGCAGGCCTTCATCTCATGTCACCACAGATTAATGGAGCAGCAGCTGCTGGAACCTATGGAAGAACCTCTTTAGTGAGTACCAATTTTCAGCCAGTCTTGCAGATTTACTGAAAGGAGAAATCTGACACACAGAAAAGAAGAAATTGACAGGCGGCAGCATGTTCATTGTCCTCGGTCTCTGTCCTTTCCCAGCAGCACATAATCACTTGCCACTCTGTTCAGCTGCCTGATGTGAAGAAAATTTCCAGTACTTTAGGATATAGAGGAGCATGCAACTCACTCATTCCCTTTTTCTCTTGTCAATGCTGGTAGGCCTCATGTTGTCACTTGGGATGGGAAAGCAATCTTCAAGCCCTGTGTAAGCTCTGACTACAGCAACTGGGAGCTTACACAGGGTTTCTCTTCTTTGCTCCTGGTAATTGAAAGAGATGGCAGGAGAGTGAAGGATTGTAGAGTTAGTGCTGCTTTGTCCTACCTAGGCAAAGCAAAGGTTTGCATTAAAGTGTTACTAAAGGCTTATATTTAAATTTTTGCTTAAAAATAACATGTTATACTTGCCTGCTCTGTGTAGTGGTTTTGCAGAGAGCAGCCCAGATCCTCCAGTTCTTGGGTCCCTTGCCGGTGCTCCTAGCCCCTCCCTCCTGCCGAGTGCCCCCACAGCAAGCAGCTTGCCATGGGGGCACCCAAGCCGCTGCTCTGTGTCCCTTTGGACATGGAGCCACAGACCGGCCCCCTCCCTCTCTCTCCTGATTGGCTCACTTATTTTGACAGCAGTGGGAACCAATGGTGCCTGCTGCTGTCTCAGCCAATAAGGAGGGAGAGTCCCAGACAGCCGAGCTTCTTGTACAACATCGTTGGATCGAGATGGGGCTCAGGTAAGCATTAGTCTCCTTTCACACTGGGGCGCTTTGCAGGCACTATAACGCTAAAAATAGCGCCTGCAAAGCGCCCTGAAAGAGCCGCTGCTGTCTCTCCAGTGTGAAAGCCCCAGTGTGAAAGGGGCCTTGGGGACTGGGGGGGGGGGGTGCTGCACACAATTTTTTTTTTTTTTTTTATCTTGAGGCATAGAATGCCTCAAGATAAAAAAAAAAACTTATGCCTTTACAACCACTTTAAGCATTTGTTTCCACAAATGATAGGCTAGCTTTATTAAAACAAAAGGCTTGTCATTAGAAAGTTAATGCTGTCCCTTGACACACGTTTAAGCTGAAATTGATATTTGCTGTGAATATAATTAGGAGAAACGGGAGAATTTTACTGGTTGTCCATTACCATTTTTCTTTAGGTCGGCTATGATCCACATGCACACATGCGGAGTTTGGGAGCTGGTATTCCAGGGGCTGCATCTGGAAAACCGTGAGTTTTGTTCTCCAGTATCTTTGTGTGATATCTAGTCCAACAGGATCTTGGTGGTAAAATAATAAATGCAGTGATTGGTCTCTAATTCCATGACACTGTATTGCCTGTACACTTTACGATTTAACCCCTCTGTTATATAAAGAGTGATATTTGTAAGGCTGTTGGGTAGAAAGCAAAAAATTCTGAAAGATTAAGCCACACCAGGTTATTTTATGTTTCATTTAGAATTACTGTTAAAGCAGAGTTCCGCCTGGGGGAATTTTTTGTTTTATTTTTTTAAAGTAAGCGGCTACAAATACTGTAGCTGCTGACTTTTAATATAAGGACACTTACCTGTCCAGGGAGCCCGCGAAGTTCGGCACCTGTCCCTTGGTTATGGGTGTATGCGCCAGAATTTTTACTAAGGAAAACGGCCTGTTTCCTACTGCAGGAGTTGCGCTGGGCGTTCTGAATGGTCACTGCTGTCTTCTAGGACCTGTGTGTCTCCCAGAAGGCAGCGGTGGGAGGAGGAGGGGCGGGACAGTGGGAGCAGATACCTGTATTTGAAAGATATCCACTCCCCCTCACCGCTGAAAAGTGACAAATGTGGCCCCCGCAGGGGGGGAGGAATCCGATCTGCGAAAGTTCCATTTCTGGGTGGAACTTCGCTTTTAAGACTTTTTTTATATACACCCTGGAGTCCCTTTTTTATGGTCGGTAGGTTAATGTAAGAAGCTACACAGCAAATCAGAGTTCTTTCTGCAACTCATTACATTTAGCATGCAGATTTGGTCAAGTGGTTCTCGTTAAAATGGAAAAATTACTGATCTTGGTGACTTTGCTGATCTCCTGGGATTTTCACACTACGGTATCTGCAATTTAATGAAAACCATGTCAAAAATATCCATTGGTCATTTTTGTAGATGAAAGCATCTTGTAAATGAGTGGGGTTGGTAGAGAATAATCCAATTTTGTTCAAGCTGATAAGTGGGCTGTAGAAATAACTGCTGTTTGCTATGGTGTGCTGAAGGACATCTGTGAATGCACAACATGTTGAACATTGAAGTAGAATGGCATCACCAAAATGTCATTCAAAGATTGGAAAACTTTGCCACCTCTGACCAGTTTTGTTTTAGGCCCGGTTCACACTGATGCGCTGTGAATTTTGTCAGTTTTTTTTGTCCATTCTGAGGTGCGAATTTTAACGCGAATTTCAGGAGTGGGACATAGTTGCGATTAATGTTCTAGCCAATGGAGTCATAGTGTAAAAAAAAAAAAAGCTGTTAACTTCCTGTGTACTTCCTGTTTTTTGTCGAGAATCGCGTGGTGGAATTCGCACATATGTGAACCATCATTGCGATTCCAGAACGATTTACACTGATGTCTATGGAGACTAAATTCGCAATGCAGTAAAGTTGGACAAGACCCTTTTTTTTTTATTGCAACGTATTCGTAGAGGAATTGCAACGCATGTATGTGAACGACCGTCATAGAAAACAATGACTTTAGGGATGACATGCGAATTCAAAGTGTGTTTGACGCATCGCATTTGTTATGAACTCGCACAAGTGTGAACCGGGCCTTATGATGTAACGTGTAGGTGGTTGAGTGGGAATTTGATGTTAACCAAACAATTCTAAGAGTGTGGCATGGACCAGAATCCTTTTTAGGTACACCTGTCGTCGGTGAAGTATGGTTACTGCCATTGTTGGCCTTTTTCTGAGAATGTTAGTTGCTTGACTGTGTCCAATATTTTGGTGTCAATAACTTGGAACAAGCATGCTGTATAGAATTGTCAGATTTCCTTTTCTCTGTACTTGAAAGTCCGGTGACATTTCGAAGCCCTGCTCATGTTTTGCACATTGTGGCTGTATTGTTTGCTTGTGCATCTTTGATGCGCACAACTTATGAAGTACTATTTTCTCTTAACGGCACCTAAAACAAGTAAAGCACATATTCTATGTACATAAGATGCAACTCGCAAGTGTGAACTGGGCCCTAAAGTGGTTCAGAAATGAAAGTCTGCATAATTCTCTGTGTGTGCTTTATTGAATGCTTCCAGTCCTGGACAGAGAATCCAGGATTTTCAGAATACAAAGGGTGATCTGAATCCGTACTAGATATGTGTACATAATTGGCTTGTAAGTAGAATGGTTTACATATCATTCTACTAAATGTTGGGGAAACTTTCAACATGTGGCTATAGTACCCGGATACACTGGCTTTTCTTTTACTTGTTCGTTCTTGCAGTGCTTTAACCCCTATTACATAAAAAATCCATCTATATAATGTTCTCATCTATAGGTTGATAAGAATATTGTTTATTTCAAGCACCAAATCAAGCCTTTTCTCCTTTTTTAAATAAAATGGTCAGATTTTTTATTTTAAATGTGTCTTTTATTTGAGAGATTTTAGCTCAAATTCCAGTTTTGGTGGTAAAGGATGTGAGGGCAAATCTGTAGTAATAGATGAGGTATAGGTTCCAAGTTATTCCCACTTGCCAAAAAATGTAATAAAATTGGTGATTGCTGTGCAGCTAGTTGAGGCAGGTGTTTGGCCCTTTGTTTTTTCCTCCTATTAATGAGGTGAGCTTGCTTATGTGTCCTATGTAAGTCCAAAGTAGGCATTTTCTTGTTACCCACCTTATATTGTGGCTTTGTATTGGAGTTTTCTCGGGGAGCCTACAAATGTAGACTGCCCATTGATAGTTCAACTCCAACACAAAAAAGCTCATACACACAATTTACAATCTGACTGTACAATTTCCTCTTATGAGGATCAACCTAAACTGTTTAGTTTAGAATCAGGCAGCCCTTTGCACTGCGTAGTTAGTAGACCTAAAAAAGGCTGTACAGTCACATTGTACCACATTCAGTGAGCTTATTTTATATGCAAACAATGTTATGAGCCTTTTTATATGCTGTTTTAACATGTAAAAATCATTTAGTTAACATGCAAGTATGCATCTCTCTTTGGTTAGCTGGAACAGTGTTATTTTCCGTAGATGGCCGTTAGGGCTGGGAAAAAAATCGATTTTAATCTTGAATCGAGTTTTGAGTTCAAATCGATACAGATTTGAAGAAAATCGATTATTTTTTTAGATTTATTTTTTTTTCCTTCAAAGTTTCCATAGCAGGGCTGCAGGGGGCGTATCCGGAATGACACTGGGCGGCGTTACCCCAATTAAATCTACTCTCCGCAGCCGCCACGAGTAGATGTAATGTAACACTAACCGCAAGCTGCTGTCTGCCTACCTAATCAGCGTGTCATGCAGACAGACGGCGGCC
>CM055116.1:587536722-587763072 GCA_029206835.1 Rana muscosa
ACGACTGCAAGACAGGGTGGAAGATCCCCAAGGGTCGCTAAGGCATGTCTGATCAACCGCACCGCGTCGGCATACCAGGGATGGTGGGGCCAATCCAGAGCCACCAGAATGACTAGAAGGCCTTCAGCTTGCATTCTTCGCAGCAGACGGGACAGAAGTCCAAAGGGGAGGGAACGCATATGAGGATACTGACTCCACGATACCTCTAGGGTCTGTGTTCACAAGAGACGCTAGTAGATCCACAATCGTCTCCACTGGCATCATGGTGGCCTATTCAGCCTGGAAATAAGATGGTCCACGACCGGCAGTGCAGACCACTTCTTCAGAAGGGCTCCTTCAAAAACAGGCAAAACGCATGGCAAGCTATTTTTGGGACCACAAATGGTCCAAGGACACCCATCTTTGTAGACAATTTGTCAAAAAGAGGGAGATAAGGGAAACTGTCGCCTCGCGAGGCGGCTCATGCGTGCCAAAGGGGACAAACCTAACCACAGTCGCATCCTATATTGATAACGTTTTGCACAGAGGTGATAAGTGTGTCCAGCAGCACCTTTCCAGCAGACTCCTCATCCCCACTGTTGTAGTAGTCGGGTCACAGGCAGGGCTAACTAGACCATGCAGCAATCTGTGAGCCATAGGAGTCCAATGTCTTAGGAAGATTGCATCTGCCCCACTCTTATCACCGGCTGGACCCCAAAAACATGGCCACCAGCTGGGAGCATGCCAAATTGGATGCCGGTGCGGCCTCTTGTGGAGAGCCCCAGCTATATCCTGGCACTAGAAGGTGGAGGCTGAGCATCAGTAGCAACAGGCCAACGCCCTGCCCGCTGTCCCTCCCCCTAACTTTGTCCCACCAGGGGCAGAGCAGAGGTTCTGTTGAGTTGGGCAAAGAAGGGTGTATGCCTGAAGGCAAAATGGCGCAGGGCCGTGCCTGTCCAGCAAACCACAAAACAGTGGCCTAAAGTATCAGATAGCCCGACCACATGGCATACTGGCAACGCCATTGTACAGCTCCAAGACCTCAAAAGAGGTAGCCTGACACATCATGCCCAGCACAGGTTGGTACCCACTGTATATGCACGAGATTGCATCCTTCACACCCCACCACCATGCCTTTACCCACCGAGCCATTAGATAAGTGGGGTTTGTGCCATCTTGGCATTTCAGGACCTCCGAAACTGATAAGTAGTGAGGAAGTGAAATTAGCAATTTGTGCCTTTTGAAAGCCTGAAGGCGGTGATTGGTTTTTAGCACTGGTACGCAACAAGGCTTTCAAAAAGTCTCACACATGCAAGATTCCCAAACTCAAGAGAAGCAGCTAAATGTATTTTGTGGTGTAATTCCATATACCCATGACGTGTGTGAGCAATATATAATTTAAGTGACAACTTTGCATATAAAAAAAAAAAAAAAAAAACTAATTTTATTTACAATAAATGCACCTTGAAGATTCTGAGGCCACGTGGAAAAAGGTGTTATGATCAGATGAGCCTAAAATTATATTATTTGGCATCAACGACAAACCATATTTCTGGCAGAAATCCAATACAGCTCACCATCCAAATATGGAGGTGGCAATATCCTGACATGAGAGTGTTTCTCTGCAGCAGGGCGACCGGAGCACTTGTCAGGATAGAAGAAAAAATGGATGGGTCAAAACTCTGCTGCCTTCTATCAGAAAGTTGTCCTCCCAACAAGACAATGACCCACCACACAGAAAAAAAAATTACCATACAGTGAAGGAGAAAAAAAAGTAAATGTTCTTACATGGCTTAATCAGATCCCAGACTTGAACTCCATTGAAAATCTGTGCAAAGACTGCAGTCCACAATTGGTCACCATCAAATTTAACTTAACTTGAGCAGTTCCGCAAAGAAGAGTGGGCAAATCCTAGATGTGCCAAGTTAGTAGAGATATATGCCAACAGACTAAGGGCTGTAATCAAAGCAAAAGGTGGTTCAACAAAATACTAACACAAGGGGTTGATCCTTTTTCCAACTCAGTTATTCTGGGGGGGGTTTTCTGACATGTTGGTGTCATAGCTTTCACTTTGATGTTACAAGTTTCTTTAGTAAATACAGCTGGATAAAAACAAAGACTGTGGGTCTTCATTTCAGGCTGCAAAGGGACAAAATTCGATTTAAAAAAAAGGGGGGCAATTCTTTTCTCTACCCACTGTATATACCATAGTTTGTAGACGCTAGAACTTTCACACAAACCAATTGGTATACACTTATTAGGATTTATTTATTTTTTTAACAAAGACGTAGCAGAATACATTTTGGCCTAAATTTATTTGAGTTGAGATAAATTTTTATAACAAAAAAAAAAAAAAGTAGAAAATATTTTTTTTTTCACAAAATGTAAATTTTTCTTTATAATCACCAAAAAAAAAAAAAGAAGTGGTGATCAAAACACCAGTAAAAGAAAGCTCTATTTGTGTAGAAAAAATGGCCTGGTTAGGAAGAGGGTAAAACCTTCAGGAGGTTAAGTGGAACTTTAGTCAGAAAATGAAGTCCTGCTAGGTCACTTCACGTTGGCCCCTTTTGCAGGTATAGCTATTAAAAAGAAGTGCCTATACTGTTTAAAATCCAGCGATAAACCATCTCACCATGCTCTGCACATGCTCAGTTGCTCTCCATTTTTAGGCACTGCCGAGTTTGTAGAGGCCGATCTGCTGACAGCCTTGAAGCAGAATTAAACCCCCTTATGCTTTACAGCCAAGAAAGCTTCTCGTTTGATCTGCAACTGCCATAGTGCTGCACATGTGATCAGTTAGAACACCAGCCATTTGATGGTTTGACAGTTTGGTTGAGGGACAAGTAAACTTGCAATCTCAGCATTCCATGAATGTAACTTTTTTTTTTTAAACCGTTAAATCGTTGGGGTTTAGTTCTGTTTAACGATTTACTGCTGTTCAGAGGCTTTGGGCTTCAGCAAAATGGCAGGAACTTGCAAGAAGAAACAGAAGCAATGTAGTAGGCAATTTATAGCACACACTACTTTTGGTAGCATAATTATTAATGTGAAAACGATTTTCTCATCAAAGTTGTTATGGGTCAAGTTCCGCTTTAACACACAAGGTAACCACTACCAAACTACTGGTAGGAAACGCATCACATGGTACAAAATTTCTCATTGCAAAAAATACACATCACTTTAAAAGACAAAGTCAATGTTGTGAGAGCTAGCTGAAATTTGTCCATATCCATCATCTAAGCCAAAGGTCTCCAAACAGCGGCCTGCGAGCCCAATGGGCCCTTTGTGTTTCTCCCACTGACACCATTGATGAGGCACCATTCATTCCACTTAAACCAACAGTGGGGCACAAATTCATCACACTGACAGGGCATTATTACTTCTGCCGATACCAAATGATGGGGCACTGTTCTTCCCACTGACAAACAATGGGGCATTATTTCTTCCACTAATAACAATGATGGAGCACTATTCCTCCTCCTACAGACCACAGTTCAAACCCTCCCAGGTCTTTGTTTAGAAAGTTTGAAGACCCTTGATCTAAGCAGACAATAAGAGGCATATGTTCAGAGCAGGCATTGAAAACGATTTATTGAAAAAGGCACAGTCACGCCCTCCACACAGAATACCAAGACAGTCAGTGATCAGACAAAACAAAAAAAAGGAAAAAAACATAAGAAAATAAAAAAGGTAGAAGTATAGAAGTATATAAGGGAGGTGCTTTAGCATTTCTACAGGACTATATACAGAGCACACACCTGGTCTGGGTACAAGCTACTTTACAAAAAGATGGAAGGGTGCAATTTTTCTTTAATCCTTCTACAACGCCATGCAAATTATTGGCAAATGGGGGGTTAAATTTTTTTTTTTTTTTAGTTTTGTTTATTACATAACCTTCAAAAACACCAGGATTAAAGATGCAGCGCCATTATGCAGAGACTGAATAATGCAAACCTTTCCAGAACACAGAGGTTAAAAGATTTTACTGAACAAACTACCATCAATGCCGCTTACCAAATTGGGAAAACTGGAACTCTTTAACAAGTACATACAACTTAGGGCAACATCAGATTTGGGGGGGGGGGGAGGGTGTAGAGATTTTTTGGACTGCTCTCCTTCTGGCTTCTGAGAAAAGAGAGTAGTTTCTATTCATTCTGGTGTTGAGCTGATGCGGCTCAGCAATGGGTAAACCTAATGTGCGTTTCTATTAAGTGCACAGCATGTCAGATTGCCCATCTACGAATTCCCTTATATAACACTATACCTTTAACCACCCACAAGGGCCATACAACTCAAAAGGCAAAATGCCAATTCAATAGGCAATTGTCCCCACAAGTTTACTTAATCATTTGATTTTTACATTTGACATTAACCATTTCAGTATGAAAATTACCAAGAACATTAACACATAGCAATCACTTGTGCACTTACCCTGTATCAGCCTTCCTGTGATAATTTTTTTTTTTTTTAAATAGTCCAAGGAGAACTGATGCACAGTAACTAGCAGCAACCAGGCTTTAAAAGTCTCTTGTAATTTAATCATTTACGATTACTGCTATGAATTACAGTTTTGTTTTTCTTCCCTTTTTTACACCCTTGAATCCAGTTAAATGTTCAATAAAATGTATTTTTAAATATGGGTAGTATAAATACCCAAACCTGTCTATTGGTTTGCTGTAATCCTTATATGAAGCAGCTTTCACACTGGGGCCAGCATTAAGTCAGTCTGTGCTCTTTTGCTTTGCAAAATGTTATCGGTCTAACAATAAAAATGGGTGGGGAGCACAAGGAGGACCGAAAAGCTGCTGCACCTTCCTTGTGGAATCAGCTTTGCTAGGGGAGAAGTTGTGACTAAGGAAGCAAAACGTCAGCAGCCATTTTTTCCCCCTATATTCACTCAGATATGAGAGTGGAATTTTCAGAATTACAGGGGGGAGAGGGGGGTACACACAGAGGATTCTTGCATCTTTGAGAATAAGGAAGGACATATTTAGGATCCGAAGATTAGGAGGCTTTACTTTAAAATTAAATTGAGTGCATAATCTGTATTGCTTTCCAAAAGATTTTCCAAACCATCAATTGGTTAACCTAGGCATCAGTAGAAAGGTGGTCAAAATGGCACTTTAAATTAGGTACAGGGTTATACAAGCAACATGCCAGAATAGAATTATGGAGAACTGCCATTCCTAAAAGTGCAACATCCAGGAGGTGTAATCCTTGTCCTTCTCTCACTACTTAGAGTCTCTGATCAGGTGCAAGTATGCATGGACACTTGATCTGCATATGCTTGTTCTATACAAAATGACTCACCAAAAGTAGTAAAGTATAGGTCAGAGGAATCCTCAACCATAACCAAGTCAGTGAAACCAGCTCTCATATTTTTATCCTGACAGATTCCCTTTATGCCAAATCCTACTTGAATTTTTTTTTTTTTTTATTAAAAAAAGAAGGTGTGAATACTAAGCAGAAACATAAGCAACATTTATGCCATTTTTAAAGTGAACCTTTTAGTAACTTCACAACTCTGCAATAATAAAATTGCTTGTATGCTATAATACACAGTAACAGTAACATTTCAAAAATTATGTACCTCAATTCAGTAAAACATAGGCCTTAAACTCCATTCAACAAACTGCTTAGACAGGGTCTCTTAAGATTTGCTTTAGAAAATTTACACTGGGAGAACATCAGAGTCTGCTTCTTCGGTCTACTCTCCCCCCAGTTATGACAAGCTGCATTTTTTTTATAGCAAGTCCCAGAGTGAAATGCTGCAGTAGGAACTAATCTGTATAAGAAACTAGATACACAAGTCTGACTGCATCATCCCTGGGCCAGCATCTTAGTCAAGGATGTAAAATGCTGACCCTGAATGTTAACTGGCACCAGCCTTCTGCTAAAACAGAAAGATTAAAATGTATTCCCAGGAGGAGTATTGAGATTTTCTTGAGGAGGTAATCATTTAGTGCTACAAGTATGTATACACTTAAAATATATACTGTATATAATCTGCTTTAAAGTTCTCAAACACAACAACAGCAGACTCTCTCCAATTCTGTTCTGAGAGATTTTAAAAAGTAAAAAAACATTTTTATAAACATTGTTTTGATCTGGGCATTAAACAAATCATATGGATAAAACCACAGGAAAGAACGCAGAGAAGCTGCCTAAAACCAATAATTCAGATGTGATCTTCCCACTGGAATTTAGAAGAAAGTAGTCTCCTATAACAGACAACTTTTTCTCCTCCCGATAGTGGCTACCACAGCATAAAGGTCATGTCAGACAAGGGCCTGTACTATACAAAGTTCTAAAGAGGATTGGTTAGATCACATTGCAAGGTGTAATGTCAGTTTAAAGGGATCATTTACAATTTCCTATAGAATAGTCGCTCAATGTTTAAAGAAGTGACATCACACAAGGGAGAGAGATTCTCTAGGGTTTTGGGCCAGGGAGGGAGCAACTACAGTATGAACAGCAGCAGAATTGCCCACCTGAAGCCAGTAAAGCGGGTTTTGACATTGGTTTCTAGTAAACAGCTGCATACTGGTTCAACCTACCTCTACACTTTGTGCTACATGTGGTCAGAATTGTTTCCAAATATCTTAATAAAAAAAAGGGGAAAACTACTACTGCCATTTGCCAGGAATGATCTGTACAAGTAGACAGGCAATTACAGAGTTGCATATTATGGGCCAACCAGGTTATATTTAGTATATGTTCTGCAAAAAAAAAAAAAAAAAAAGCCACACAAAATACCTTAAACAGTTCAAAATGGTCCATAAACCAAAGCAATGACGACATGAGTTTTGTATAAAAATTGTGAGTTTGTGCTTTTGGTAAAATTATTAGCCAATTTACAATACAATTTGCATTACATTCCAAATATATATAGGTTTTCATAGTCCAATAACATATACAGCGGATCTCTTGGCTGACAGTTTTTTGCTTTGTTAACTGTTTGACAAAAGAGACTTTCCAGTGCACGTTGGCATAATACTCTACAATGTAACTCCACTAGACAGTGCTAGAGTTACCACTGCGCTGCACCTTTATCCATCTAAATTTCCTCCACGTCTTAATCTGACTTGTCTCCGTCGTCATCAGGCCGAGGATCCCCATCATGACCATTCTTGTCTTCTTTGGGAAGATGTCCTTGGGAACCTAGTGCAGACAGAGAGAGAAGGCCACTGCTTGCACTGACAGGCAGAGAGGGGCCCTGCAGACCCACAGGTAGAGGGGTGAGAGGGAGGGCAAGAGCCTGTAGCTGAGACAGCTGGTGAACTTGAAGTTGCTGCTGTAAAGCAAGTAAGTAAAAAACACATCATAAAAAGGGAGTTAAACCAGGCCACAAAAAAGGAATACTCAAAAACAGAATATCAGAAAGAAAAACACCAGCCCTTAAAAAGTGATTGTAAAGGCAGAAGTATTTTTTTTTATCTTTATGCATGAAGATAACCCTTGTGTGCAGCAGCCCCCCTAATACTTACCCGAGGTCCATCCAGAGATGTTGCAGGAGTGTTTTGGCTGCCCAGAACTTTCCTCATTGGCCGAGACAGCAGAGCCATAGGCTCCCACTGCTGTCAAAGTTAGTCAACCAATGCAGAGATAAAGGGGACGAGGCTCCATGTCTGAATGGACATATGGAGCAGAGCCACAGCTCTCTAGCAAACTGCTTGCTGTGGGGGCACTCAACAGGAAGGAGGGGCCAGAACCAAAAATCCTATTTAAAAAACTTATATTAAGTGACACTGAAATTTAACTTGGGCACATCCTGGTGTGTTTAAAAGCAGTCCACATGAGTGAAGGGCAAAACCGCAAACAAAAGGCTAACAGGCCCATGAACATCAACAGGTTAAAAAGAGGGGACTCGCCCTACAGAGCCACCTGTAAAACCTTATGACTGAGGCCAGCATCAGCCAAGGCCTGACTGAACATTCTCCTGGTAAGACCTAAAATGGTCGTAAACCTCGGAAATAAAATATGGCGAATCAGGGAAAAAAAAAAAAGGTTTAAAACAGATGGCAAGGAGAAGCGCATCACTTATCAGTAGCCTCTGGCTGATCCAAATGCAGATTGAGCATCAGAGGCAAGGGCTATGTAGACGCATGTTTCAATCTACCCCAAGCGTCATTTCCGTTTGCTGCCTCATTCCTCTGCTATCTGCACAAGTTACGCGATAGGGGAGTGAGCTTCAGACAGCCTGTTATTGACAGCCTCAGCTCTGTTCCTGTGTGAGGCGATGTGTCTCTTCCCTCCAATTAGCTCTCCCGAGATCTGCAGAGTATAACTTCAGCTCTCCGCCCTCTGGGGACTGGGGAAAGACCAGATACATCCCACAGAATAATTTCTGGAATGGAATTTTGATATAAAAAAGAAAAAGCTTTTGGTTTTTTGGAGATGGTTACACTAAACTGTCCTCAAAGCTTGTTTGCCAATTTCCTGAAGGCAGCAGCATAACCCAATGTACACAATTGCTTTATCATCTTTCCTTTAAAGATAGGATTAAGAAACAAGAATTTTGTGCAGACTGTAAAATCTTCTTCCTTGGAGTTCATATACAGAGTATTCAGAGACATCTGGGTTATATCACCACCTATAAGAACATTCGGGCACAAAAATAAATAGCTCAGCCTGGAAGAAGCCCTCAGGCTCTTAACATGCCTCAGTTTTGTAATTAAGTAGCACAAGACCATAAAAGGGATAGTGTAAACCTCCTTATCGTGTGATAAAACCAACTCAATCCTAAATTACTGTGCTTAAGCAAAAAACACCAACCTGTGTTCCCACAAATAAGAGCAAAATAATCATAAGGAGTGTAGCACTGCTGAGTGTGACTACTATATACTTCTATTATACAAGTATTTAGAACATGCAATTGAACAGGACCAATAATATTCAAATTAATCACATACCATATGTGAATCGTGGCGATTTATGATATTAAATAAAAAACGTAACCACTTTCTTCTCTACCCATTGTCATATGATGTCCGCAGATGGGATCTCCCATCCTGGGCAGGAGTCTTATGACGGCCTTGGCTTCCCGGTGGAGCCGAGGAGCCAATTGTACGTGCCTGTCGGCCACCATGATCGCTTGCGACAGAGCAGGAATGTGGATCTGTGTGCGTAAAAAACACAGGTCCACGTCCTGTCAGGAAAGAGAGGAGACTGCTTGTGTGTTCCTAGTATAGAGGAACACCGATCAGTCTCCCCCATTTAATCCCTTAATCGTGCCCTAGTGTTAATTCCTTAAAAAAACATAAATCAATATACGCTTATGTATTCTTATTTTTGGTAAAAAAAATATAAAATAAATTTTTTTTGCAATATCGGCCTAAACCGAAGAAAAAAAAAAAATTACTTTTGGGGATATTATTAAAATTGACACTTTGTTTATAGCGCAAAAAATAAAAAACCACAGGAGGTGATCAAATAACACCAAAAGAAAGCTTGGGGAAGTTATATGACCATGCAATTGTCAAAGTGTTACAGTGCTGAAAGCTGAAAATTGGCCTGGGCAGGAATGGGGTGAAAAAGCACGGTATTGAAGTGGATAACAAAAAAAAAAAAAACACACACACACACACACACACCACACCACACCACACCCCCCCCCCCCAAATTAAAAGTTGATAAATCTGTCTTTCCAGAAAATATCTCACTGGAAAGACTGATTAATGAACTTAACTTTTTTTGGGAAGTTTTAATGTATAAATCACATCTATTCACATATGGTAGGTTATTAATCTGGATATTAGTAGTGGCTGTTATTCTAATGCACATTTAAAACACGTAATTGAAATATGTATTAATCACACTCAGCAGCGCTATACTCTTATGATAATTAAGCATAAGCCCATAAAGTCTATTTCTCAGAGTTCATTATATATAAAAAAAATAAAAATAAAGGAAGAATCCTGTTCTGTTTACGCTCTTAATCATTGAGGGACACACAAATCAGATGTATGGGATGCCCAAAAGCAGTCCAAAATGAGTGGTGGGTAACAGCAAAGTTCAAACAGGCCCTCGGAAAAAAAATTAGGGAGGCTGCCTGCAGTTTAAATGAGCAGATGAAATAGAATGTCCACAGAATGTCTCAGGTTGGAGTACCACATCCACCTTGACCAATTCAGAGCTATAAGCCTGTGACTCCCCAGGGGCAACATGATCCAGTAAGGATTCTTTAAACTCTGCAGGCCACCCCAGGAACGGTTATGCCTCATTTCCACTGAGCGGATCAGTTCGCTACGCTATTTTGAGTGTTTCCATTATGAAAGCGGCCCATACAATCGAACCATGCCGCACCATTCAGGGTCCTGCTTCAGATGTGAGGCCATAGAAAATGGTACGTTCGGCAGAGCTACTGGCGTCACGCAATACATCCCACCGATCGGACAGAAAACAGTCAAGCCCACGTCAAAGAAAAGCGCAAAACACCACGTCGCCGTTCCATTTTTTCTAAACCCTGTATGGCCCCTGGCAGTCCGACTTGCAGTGAAAACGCTCACCTGAATAGGCCGGACCATTCTAACCCTTCCAAACTGTAACAAAACACAAACCGTTCCACTCAGTGGAAACGAGGCATTAGAACAGTGTTTCTCAACTCCAGTCCTCAAGGCGCACCAACAGGTCATGTTTTTGGGATTTCCTGCAGATAAAACAGCTGTGATAATTACTAAGGCAGTGAAACTGCTGAAATCACCTGTGGAAATCAATGGAAATCCCAAAAAAATGACCTGTTGGTGCGCCTTGAGGACTGGAGTTGAGAAACACTGCATTAGAAAGTAGCTGAACTGTAGGGCCCGATACAATGGCACTGCTCCCCTTATAACTTCTGGACAGGGGGGGGCACTCTACGTCTAGGAGGAAAAATATTTTATCCCCAAATACAGAAAGGTTTCTTCACAGCAAGAGCTGTGGAATAGACTCCCTCCAGAGGTGGTTCTGGCCAGCTCAGTAGATTGCTTTAAGAAAGGCCTGGATACTTTCCTAAATGTACATAATAGGACTGGGCACTGACATTTATAGGTAAAGTTGATCCAGGGAAAATCCGATGGCCTCTCGGGGGATCAGGAAGGAATTTTTTCCCCTGCTGTAGCAAAATTGGAGCATGCTCTGATGGGGTTTTTCACCTTCTTCTAGGATCAACTGTGTGTATAGAATTGGGTATATTGGATTGTACGATATTTTTTCATCTATTTACTTTATGGTTGAACTAGATGGACTTGTGTCTTTTTCAACCTGACCAACTATGACTGGGTTCCAATATGTAACATTGCTTTGCAGAAGAACTTCGCTCAGAACACCAGGTAAAATCTTGGGTACTCAAGAACCAACTGCTATAAAAAAAAAAAAAAAACACACAGGATGTTTCCAAAAGTAGGAAGGCAGCAACAAGGACTAACTCAACTGCCCATCTCCTGCAAACAGAAGCATTGTGGGAAAGTGCTACCTCACACTGAATGGTGAGAACGTGTGCAGAATGTGCTTGGGACCCTACAAGTTCCACAGCATTTTAACTCTTTCAGGGAAAACAAAGCGGAAAAGGAATAATGTCACACAATCTTTCTAATAAAAGAAATAGCTTCTTATGCTCAGCCCACATAGCCTACTCATAAAATGAGATTTCACAGACAGAGGCACACCAGGGGCTGTGTCATGGCTCTGGAAAGCACTCCATAGCCAACAGTACACAAAAGGTCTGAAAAGCACACAACACAGAGCCCAGTGCCCAAAGGTCACATTCCAGACAGGCTCAGCTAACATCCAATTCAGTGGGTTCTGGATACAGCATTGAAAGCGATAAGAATCTGGATAGCTGCAAAGAGACCATCTTAAGCAGCATGTAAATAAGTGTCCTAACTGAAGAAATCAATATATGGTTATCATTATGGTCAAATTTTCTCAGTAAAGTGGGAGGTATAGTGTCAGGCTGGTATTTTTTTTTTGTTGCCTGTGTCAAAATCCTTCTGTGGGTGGCAGTATAATCCAAACGTTTCTGAATCTTGTGTCCCTCAACAAAAACGGGAACAGGACATACACAATTTTATTATTCCACTTATTTCCAAATTTCTGTAAAAATAAAAATCAACTCTGACCTCCTTATGAAATGCAGGCACCAATTCCCTGGCTATTAGACTCACCACTGGGCCATTCTACCAGTCAAAGCTCAAACACATCATGGTAGTGTTGAAATCTGCCCACTTGTTTTCATGTACATTTTTACTGACCAGTAAAGCTACATACACACACGATGAGAATATCAGACGAATGATCGCCCATATTTTTTTTGCATGCTGGTTTCATATCGAAAATAAAGAGCTTTCTAAAGTAACGAAAATTCCCGGACGACAGAATACAACTTCGGAAGTAATGTAATGTATTCTTTATTTATTCAGACAAATACTGTACTGATTAAAACAAAAAGTGGTGTTGTAATTTACGAGAAGCTGTGTACTAACAATCAGATTATCGTACGATTGCGTCGAAAGTGGGGTTTTTTTGTCAAATTTTCTCATCATGTGTACTAGGCATAAGGCTGCCCATCACAGTGATGGGCCAATAGAAATGTATGTAATGTAGAAGGCTCCAACACTAGTTAAAATTTTGAAGCTTTGCTAGTCAGATCATCTTACAATTGAGGTACATTGCCATCTAATCCTACAGAAAGACATTATCCAATAATTCCCAGAGAAAACTCTCAACACAATTAAATAAAAAAAAAGGGACAAGGGACCATTTTAGTGTGTTTGTAATACAGTGTCAGACATGTCAAGTTAAAGAGAAAAGAGCACACTGAATGCAAGTTTATTTCCCCCCCCCCTCATCAAAAAAACACTACAAGTTTATGTTTCTCCTTTCAACAATCCAGAAAACACTAACATACACGAATAATGGAATTCAGTTCTGGAGCAGTCACTTGCTTTGCCCTCTCAATGGCTCCCAGGACTTGCTGCTGATGCTGCAAAGAGAGAATTAAGATCAGTACGGAGCTAGACAAAAAGAATCAAGCATGTATAAAAATTGTGGCCAGGGCAAATAACAGGATTTTTATAACAGCTTACCTGTAAAATCCTTTTCTTGGAGTACACCACGGGACACAGAGCCAGTCATTACATAATGGGTTAAGGGTCACCAGCAGTGATTGGACACTGGCACAACCAATTGAATACAGTTCCCCCTCCATATAATCCCTCCCATCAGGGGAGTACCTCAGTTTTTGTAGCAAAGCAGTAAGGTTCCCATAAGAAGGGGGGGGGGACCTCTGTGTCCCGTGGTGTACTCCAAGAAAAGGATTTTTACAGGTAAGCGGTTATAAAAATCCTGTTTACTTTATCATACACCATGGGACACAGAGCCAGTCATTATATAATGGGACGTCCCAGAGCAATGCTCAATATGAAGGGTGGGAGACCCAGATCAAGCAGGCCGCTTGAGGACAAGAAGCCCTATACTGCTGCCTGCAGCACACTTTGCCCTAAGGCGGAATCCTCATGTCCTTTCACATCTATTTGATAGAATTTGGAAAATGTGTGGACTGAAGACCAATTTGCAGCTTTACAGATCTGAGCCATCGAAGCCTGGTGGTGCACTGCCTATGAAGCACTTATCGCCCTGGTAGAGTGCGCCTTAACAGAAGGAGGAGTCCTGTTCTTTAAACCATAAGCTTGAACAATTACTTGTCAAATCCACCTGGAAATGGTGGATCTTGATGCCGCTTGGCCCTTCTTGGGACCATCTGGCAAAATAAACAAAACATCTGTTTTACGTATCTGAGCGGTTGCCTGCAGATACACCTTTACCACTCTCACTAGATCTAGAGAGATCAATAACTTTTCCCCCGCCGTCCACGGGTCTGGAAAAAAAGGCAGAACAATTTCTTGATTCAAATGAAAAGCCGACACCAACTTAGGTAAAAAGGCAGGATGGGGTCGTAGTACAATTTTGTCTTTGTGACAAATTAGATGAGGCTCTTTACAAGAAAGAGCTGCTAGTTCTGATACTCTAGCAGAAGCGATATCAAAAAGGCCAATTTCTACTTAAAATTATTAAAGGAATATGGCAAATAGGTTCAAAAAGGTTGCTTTTGCAAAACTGACAATACCAAATTCAAATCCCATGGGCACAAGGGAGACCTGACTGGCGGATTTATCCTCAGTACCCCCTGAATGAATGCCCGAACTAGGGAATGAGATGCCAATGGTCTCTGAACGAAGACTGTTAATACCATCAAGGGTCAAATATCGGCTCTAAGGGCTAATTTTATATCCACTCCTAACTGGCAAAAGGCAAGAATCCTGCTTATTTCATATTTCTGAGAATTCCATCTTCTGGATTCACACCAGGAAACGTATGCTTTCCAGACTCTATAGTAGATAAGTCTGGCTTTCTAGCATTAATGAGCGTAGAAAGAACTGGACCAGAGAACCCTTGTTTCTTCAAAATGTGGGTCTCAGGAGCCAGAGACTGTCAAATTTAGCTTTTGTAAAGAAGGATGGAATACTGGACCCTGCGACAGCAGGTCGTGTCGCAGCGGAAGCTTCCAGGGTCTTCCTACCATCTTTACGATTTCGGCGTACCAAGGCCTCCTGGGCCAAACTGGGGTCACTAGGATTACTGGTATTCCCTCCTTTTTGATCCTGCGAAGTAGTCTTTGTAAGAGAGGGATCGGGGGGGAATGCATAGATCAGTGAGAACTGATTCCAGGAAATTATTAGAGCATCTGTTCCGTAGGCTAGAGGATCTCTTGTCCTGGACACAAAGTTGTCCAACTTCTTGTTGAACTTGGAAGCTAGCAAGTCTACATCCGGGGTCCCCAATCTCTGGCATATGGCCTGAAAGATATCTTGGGTGGAGAGACCATTCTCCTGGCGATAGCTGCTGGCGACTTAGATAGTCCGCTTGCCAGTTTTCTATCCCTGGGATGAAGATTGCAGATGGACAAGGAACATGATCTTCTGCCCATGCTAAAATTCGATTCACCTTCTTCTGAGCACCCCGACTGCGGGTGCCTCCTTGGTGATTGATGTAAGCTACTGCAGTAGCATTGTCGGATTGAATCCGAACCGGGTGGCTCTGTAACCTGTGTGTCCAGGTTTTGAGGGCTAGATATACTGCCCGGATCTCCAGTACGTTGATGGGCAGGCTCTTTTGTGTCTTGGCCCAGGTTCCCTGGGCTGAAGCTTCTGCGAACACTGCTCCCCAGCCCAATAGACTGGCATCCGTAGACACCACCTTCCAGGTGACTGGGAGGAAGGATCTTCCCTTCCGTAGGTTCTTGGTCTCTAGCCACCAGTTGAAACTTTGGCGCACTTGTGGAGACAGGCGCATGGGAACATCCAAAGCTTGAATCTTTTTGTTTCAGGTAGTTAAGATACTGCTTTGCAGTAGTCTCGAATGAAACTGGGCGTAAGGGACAGCCTCGAACGAGGCTACCATCTTCCCTAGTAGCCTCATGCAAAGGCGAATTGATGGCCCCTTTTTTGCCTTGATCTTGTGGATCAGGTCTATCAGAGACTATCTTTGGCTCTGGTAGGAATACTCTCCTTTGGGCTGTGTCTATGATCAGGCCCAAATACTCTACCCTTTGGGCTTGCAGAGCGGATTTTTGTAGGTTTACAATCCATCCTAAATGCTCCAGATATTTTACTGTAGTGAGCACAGCGCAATTTAATCCTGCCACTGACTGATCTATTACAAGTAGATCGTCTCGATAGGCTGTTACCGCTATGCCCTGTGTCTTCAGATTTGCCAACAGAGGAGCTAGAACCTTTGTAAATACTCTGGGCGCAGTAGCCACACCAAAGGGCAGGGCCACAAATTGGAAGTGCCGATGTTCTACCGCAAACCTTAAGAATTTTTGGTGAGTGGGATGGATCGGTATATGTAAATATGCATCCTTGATGTCTATGGACGCCATGCATTCTCCGCCTTGTAGGGAGGCGACCACGGATCGAACAGTTTGCATTCGAAAATGGCGCATGCTCAGAAACCGATTTAGAGATCTTAGATCCAAGATGGGTCTGACGTCTCCATTTGGTTTTGGAATCACAAAGAGGTTTGAATAAAAACCTGAACCTTGCTTTTTTAGGGGTACATCTGTAACCACCCCTTGAGACAGTAAGTGATCCAAACCTTTGAAGGAGGATTCTCTTTTTGTGGATCTTTGGAGAGTCTTGAACTTCGGAACTGAGAAGATGGGATCTCTCGAAATTCCAGTTTGTACCCTGAGGATACGGTGGCTACTACCCACTTGTCTTGGATTTCTGTCTGCCATGCCGCTGAAAACTGACAAAGCCTCCCCCCGCACACTCAGCCGAGCGGGGGCGCCTCTTCACAGAGAGGCTTTGGGGTCTTGCTTGTTGGCTCTTGAACCCCACGGCTTCTTGTTCTTCTGAGCCTGATTTCCTTTGGCTTTTGTGGCTGGCTAAAAATGCCGTCGCCACTGGCTGGAGGCAGGTTTCCCTGGAGCTGGGGAAAGAACGTTTAAAACAAGGCTTCTTGTTTTTCTCTCATGTAAAAGAGTGGTTTTACCGCTTGATATCTTTTGGATATATTTTTCCAGATCCTCCCCAAATAGGCGTTCGCCATGGAAGGGGAAACTGGCCAAGAGACTTTTGCATGGAGCTTCTGCTGACCAATGCTTTAACCAAAAGAACTCTGCGCATATGCACCAGCTGGAGTGTAAGGCGTGATGCTTGTAGAATAGAATCTCTCATGGCATCCACTGTAAAACATAAGGCTTTAGGCAAATTCTCCCATAATTTGGCCTGTTCCTGAGGCAGATCCTTCAGCCCCTGTTTTACCTGCTGTTTGATGACCTGACACATCCCCACTGCTGCTACAGCAGGCTGGGTAACTGAGCCAGCCAAAATAAAAGATTTAAGTAAAGATTCCAACTTTTTCTCAGAAGGATCTTTAAACACTTGTACATTGTTCACCGGACACGTCAGGTTCTTATTTACACAAGAAATAGCTGTGTCTACAGAAGGCAGGCTCCATTTCTTTGAAAACTTCTCCTCCATAGGATAAAGAATGTCAAACTTTTTTGGAGGTGAGAAACGCTTATCTGGGTGTTGCCAGTCTGTGTACATCAGATCCCCTAGTAATGGATGAACCGGGAAAGAGCTTAATGAACCCAGGGAGGAGACAGGTGATTCAGTTACCTCCGAGGAGGGTAACAAATGCAGAACGCACTGTTCCAGCATAACATTGCACCTGAGACTTCAGAATCTGGGATGCAGAGAAAAGGCTCATCTGATATCCCTGATCCGTCCGACTCCTCATACTCTTCATTCTCAGATTTTTCTGAAAGGAGGTCAACCACCGAAGGAGATCTGCTTCGCTTTCTGTCCTTTTTAGAAGGCTTAGCGATTAATGTGGAGATTCTCTCTTCTAGGTTATTTAGGGCTGCTGACAAAGTGTCCTCAGTGACATACGCAGGCCCAGGCTTCACTGGGGAAGCTGCCATACCCGATAGTGGTAATGGCTCATCCTGTACAGCTGCGTCAGATAATACAGGAGAGAAAAAGGTACAGAGTCAGCACAGCTAGAGCCTCCTGTCTCAGGCGGCAGTGCTTTTTTATCTCGTCAGAATTTCTTCCCCTGGAAGGCATACTGCTAAGAAAAAAGCAAGGTACCAAAAATGCATACACTACTGTGCTAAGTTTAGCAATCTACATAAAGTATGCAACTTTAAACACAGTTTCATGCACAAAAGTGGGTGTCTGTCTCGGTAGTACCCAGCCTAGCTCTTTTACCCCAGAGGGTCTCCTTGGCAGAGCTTTCCTTTAGCACATCCTATCGCGTCCAACACCTTTAGACACTGGCGAAAAAAAACTGAGGTACTCCCCTGATGGGAGGGGTTATATGGAGGGGAACTGCATTCAATTGGTTATGCCAGTGTCCAATCACCGCTGGTGACCCTTAACCTATTATGTAATGACTGGCTCTGTGTCCCATGGTGTACGATAAATACTAATGTTTTATTACACCAAGGCAACGTATACATTTAAGAAATTTTCAGCTAAAGCCAGATAAAAATTAAGGGGCATTGTATCATGCTATGTTATGTTAAGTTTTCGATCCCTTAACTATGCAGCAACATACCTCTTGGGAGAGGTAAGGCAAAACCTGGGCGCAAATTCCATTTAACCTTTTGACAATTTCAGCCTGGAAAAAAGAAAAATATAGTTTTAACAATGCATAAATATGTGAAAACTAAAGAGTGTCAATCTTTCAGTCATTTTCTGCACAAGACCTTATAAAAATGTTGGCATTAAGGCTCGACTCTAGCTTTACCTTCAGTCTTCATGTTGTTCTCCTGCACTGAAATTGCGCACACACACACGTGAGCATTAGAAGCTAAAGTCAGAGCTCACCTCATTTGCTACCTGGTGAACATCCATCTCGTCACCTTAGCCTGACTTTCACTTGTCCATCCCTTCAAGTCATTCGTTTAATTTTTCAATCCAAAAGTGGAGTTCACACGTGGGTGGTACCAAGGGTTCACTGCATGCAAATACAGCCTGTCTAGAAACACCCACCCATCAAAACATTTTGCATTACTCTACCTAAGGGTCCATTGCTTGCATCAGGGCTGGCAGGATACTTGCACATGGTACTGATATTTGAACAAAAACACACCTGGTGCAAATAACACGGTAAAAACGGTACTGATATTTGAACATCAGTATTCTTGGACAAAATTCCTCAGGTTTATAAATTCTAGCTCCCAAAATGCAAGTCTAAGGTCTCCAAATATGTGTGTATTTGCTTGTAAAAGACTGCCTGGCAACACAGATCAGAAAAAAAAAAAAAAAAGCAAACACCCTATGTGCCTTTGTATATAGGCACCTCAGAAGACGGTCCGCATTTAAAAAAATAAAATAAAAATGGGGATGGGGGGGTTATAGGGTTGAGGAGGAACCAGGAAAGGCAAAATATATGCAGCTTAAAGCAGAGCTTCCTCCCCCCCTCCGATACCACAACTGGTCTAAGACAGGCATTTGCACCCACTTCTGGGCATACACTCTGCGGGTAGTGCGTCACTTCCCGGTCCCCCCCCCCCCGTTTTGTGTTCTGTGAAACACACGGCTCCCAGAACACAGCGGGGACCAGTGAAAGACGCGCAGCGCTACTCGCGCATGTGCAGTAAGAAACCGGGAAGTGAAGCCGCAACACTTCACTTCCTGATTCCCTCACCCATGATGGCGGTGGGGGCAGCCGAGAGACTAGCAATCGCTCATCTTCTGCTGCGACGTCGCTGGACTCCAGGACAGATAAGTGTCCTAATATTAAAAAAAGTCAGCAGCTGCATTTGTAGCTGTTGGCTTTTAATATTTTTTTTTACAGCGGAGCTCCGCTTTAACATACATCTAACCCGGCAACCTGCAATGCTCTACTTCCCAGGCATATATGCATTTTAATAATAAGTCTGGAGACCAGCTTGTTTTAACCACTTCCTGTACTTGGGCCACACACACACACACACACAAACAAACTATACGGCCTCGGATGGAAGCGGTTACACCAGGATCATGGCATGCAGCCATTATCCGGATACTGTTCTTTGGAACAGGCGATGGGCTTTCTAGTATGGTAAAAGCGATTGAGCATCTCACTTTTACCGGCGACAGAAGGGGCTGCTGAAAGCCATTTGCACCTGTTGCATCAGGTGCACTGAATAACTTCAGAAACGTCAAGGTTTTACTCACATGCCATTACTGCTTGTAAAGCAGCCAAACAATCTGTTTGATAGGCTGCTTTAGAGGGCAGAGGCGAGATCTGGGATACAATAGACCCTAGAAGTACAGTTTTTTTTTTTTTTACATTTAAAAAAAAACTGTCCCCATGCTCACAGTAATGCAAATGCGCACATAGGTAAATGGTAATCGCAAAACACACGTATAATTTAATGTACTGTTTGTCACCATTCCACGCGTGTGCAATTTTGCAGTGGTATTATGCATTTGTGTGCACTAAAATTCATTAACGACTAAAGCTCCGGACCATTTAGCTGGCCAAAGGCCAGAGCACTTTTTTTGCGATTCTGCACTGCGTTGCTTTAACTGACAGACAATTGCGGTCATGCGACGTGGCTCCCAAACAAAATTGACGTCTTTTTCCCAACAAAATAGGGCTATTTGATCACCTCTGCGGTTTTTATTTTTTGCGCTATAAAAGACAAAATAGAGAGACAATTTTGGGGGGGAATGAAAAAATAAAATCGCAATAAGCGCATATTGATTGGTTTCCGCAAAAGTTATAGCGTCTACAACATAGGGGATAGTTATGGCATATTATAATTTTTACTAGCAATGGCGGCGATTTTTATCATGACTGCAACTTTATGGCGGACACATTGGACGCTTGACACATTTTTGGGACCAGTCATTTTTACAGCGATCGGTGCTATAAAAATGCACAGATACTGTGAAAATGACACTGGCAGTGAAGGGGTTAAGTGCGTCCTAGGGATGTGTTCTAACTGTAGGGGGGATGGGCCATGTGCAACACGACACAATGGTCACCGCTCCCGATTACAGGGAGCTGTGATCAGTGTCCTATCACTAGGAAGAATGGGGAAATGCTTTTTTACATCAGCATTTCCCCGTTCTTCCTCCCCGTGAGACGATCGCGGGTATACCCAGCGGACATAGTCTGCGGGACCCACGATCACACTCCCAGAGCTCGCAGCGGGCACCCACAATGCCGAGGCTTAAGGGCGGCGTACAGGTACATTAATCTGTCTGTACGTGCCATTCTGCTGACGTATATCGGCGTGAGCCGGGTCGTTAAACACATAAGGACCGCTGTACGATCATATACATTGACAGAATGGCATGGCTGGGCACAAGGGTCCCCTTTAAGATCCCAGTTGTGGGCCGCACGCGACCCGGTCCGAAGCTCCATGACCGCGCCCGTGGGACCCGATTGCCGCCGGTGTCCCGCGATTGGGTCACAGAGCTGAAGAACGGGGAGAGGCAAGTGTAAACAAACCTTTCCCCGTTCTTCCTAGTGGCATGTCAGTGATAGTCTGTTCCCTGTTGTAGGGAACGACGATCAGTGACGTCACACGCCAAGCCACGCTCCCCTACAGCAAGACTCACTAGGGCACACTTAACCCCTACAGCGCCACCTAGAGGTTAACCCCTTCACTGCCATTTTAATAGTAATGGTGCATATTTATAGCACTGATCGCTGTAAAAATGACAATGGTCCCAAAAATGTGTCAAAAGGGTCTGCCATAATGTCGCAATCACGATAAAATTATTATTTTTTTTAATAAAAATGCCATAAAACTATCCCCCATTTTGTAGACGCTATAACTTTTGTGCAAACCAAACGCTTATTACGATTTTTTTACCAAAAATATGTAGAAGAATACGTATCAGCCTAAACGGAGGAAAAAAATGTTATACATTTTTGGGGGATATTATAGGGGAAAAAAAACATTTTTTTTCAAAATTGTTGCTCCATTTTTGTTTATAGCACAAAAAATAAAAACCGCAGGGGTGATCAAATACCACCAAAATAAAGCTCTATTTGTGGGGAAAAAAAAGGAAGTCAAGTCAATTTTGTTTGGGAGCCATGTCGCACGACCGCACAGTTGTCAGTTAAAGCGACGCAGTGCCGAATCGCAAAAAGGGGCCTGGTCCTTTAGCAACAAAATGGTCCGGGGCTTAGGTGGTTAAGCGGATAAAATATATTTTTTCAGAAAATTTGATAAACCGCTGCGCAAATATCATGACATACAAAATTGCAGCACCCACCATTTTTTCTCCGGTGCCTCTGCTTTCAGAAAATATAAAAATTGTTTGGAGTTTTAGGCAATTTTCTAGCAAAAAAATAAATATATGTACCAGTAATGATCGCAACACTTCAAAATGCCATGCATTCCTATTTGTATTGAGAGGATACAGCATCTCAGGACCCCCATTCCCATTGGGTAATGCACACAATCATGGGCTACTTTTCTGGGTTAAAGGAAGTCAAATTTCAACTTTACAAGTACTTTATTACAGAACCGTTTCCACATAAGCCTATTCTACCCTTATAATTCATTCAATTCTTTGCCCTTCTAAGAACTTTCTCAATATACATATATTCCGATTGGGTGACATTTTATACACTAAGAGCAAGGAGGGAGGGGGGCAAGCCTCAAAAAAGTTCACGAGTGTTTAAATAATTACATTTTGAAAAACAAGTTTCACACGGCTTGTTTTCTGAATTTTCATTCAAACTGATAGATTTAGAAATGGAAATCTGTTCTACATCACAGGGTGCTGAAGGGGGGGGGGGGGGGGGGGGGTTGCAGACCAACCAAAGCAATACACTTTTTCTGATAAACAGGAGAACATTCTCTCCAGGGTAAAGTTTGGAAGTAATGCAGCTGAAATCTAGTTAATACAGAAGCGCACTTGGACTTAGGAAGACATTTTCCCTGATAATTGGCCTCTGAATGCAATAAATCTAAATTCAGCAGACAGAAAAGGGAAGATCAAATCCTAAGATGTATGTGGAATTTTGCACAACTTTTGTAATACAAGTGATCCAAAGACATCGGATGATTGCAAGTCTTTGCAACTGATTCAGAACAGCTGTGCAGCCAGGTTATTGTGGTGGTTATGGTTTGTTTCTTACTTGGGTGAAAGTTCCCAGGCCTACAAAAACAAGAAAGGCTTTGCTGCCAAGACATCTGGCAAATCTGTACAAAAATTCCCAGTTATAGAAGATGGCTAGTTCTGGGGTCATATTTAAAGAATGTAGACATCTTGGGTCATATTTGAAAAATGCAGCCATCATACAGAAAAATACAAAAGTCTAGCCAAATGGCACTGCATTGGGCTTACCTGCTTGTGCATTTCAATGTTCAAGCCATAGGACATCTCATAGTACTGAAGAGAACAGAAATTTTGTTAATATCAGAGCACATTGATGTACATGAATAACTACAGAGACAAAAGTGAAAGAAAATACTTTACCTACCAAGAAAAACACATTTGTCAAATACATTGTGATTGTGCTAAATGATATACAAATTATGTCCCCAAATACAGGAAATGTGCGTGCAACTGCTCGATTTCACAATGGCAAACCATTGGCTCATTAGCAAGCTGCTCAAGAATTTCAGTACCGGTAACATAAAATTTCTCATCAATAGCAATCCATTGCAAGGATCACTTGACAAGTGATCCCTGCAAGCAAGAGACATTTCTACATACAGAGCGACCATCGTGAATGAACATAACCACCCTCTGGAGGAGGCGGAGAGCAACAGAAGGTCACAGCATTTGATTGATGCTTCAGCACAGGTGTTTTTTTTTTTACCTTAAATGCATTAAGGTTTAAAAAAAAAAAAATAATAATAATAAATAATAATAATAATAATAATATAATAAAAATAAATGTAAAGTGTCAGTAAACCGCATAAGAAAAAAAAACCCCACACATTAGGCAAGGCACCGAGCAGATTAACCAGTTCAGGTTCACCCCATAGCAGTTGTACTGCTACAGGGTGGCAACCTGTGCATCAGTACATACATACATACTGAACCCACAACTTGCCAATAAGACTACAGTTCCATCTGAGTTTTAGCAAGCAATGGTTCCACGAGTCTCAAAACGGTCTCCCTTAGAGCGGTTTCACACTGGGGCGGTGGCGGTATAGCGCCACTATTTTTAGCGAATCCTGAGGGATTCGGCCGCTAGCGGTGCGGTTTTAACCCCCGCTAGCGGTCGAAAAAAATAGGATTTTTTGTACTCACCGTAAAATCCTTTTCTCTGACATCCATGGACTGACACGGTGTCTCTTTACACGTGGGTTATGTCCCTGCTTGTAGGAGAAGACCTAGGCAGAATGTGAAATGTTATAACATACATTCCAAAAGCCAGAGCTGAACAGCCCCACCCAGGGGGGAGATCCTTCCGTACATAACCCTCCCACTACAGTCAGCAGACTTCAGTTCGTAACAAAGCAGTACAAACTTAAAAGGAAGGATGGGTGCCGTGTCAGTCCATGGATGTAAGAGAAAAGGATTTTACGGTGAGTACAAAAAAATCCTATTTTCTCTTACCATCCATGGACTGACACGGTGTCTCTTTACACTTTACACGTGGTATGTCCCAAAGCAGTGTAAAGAGGGATGGGAGCAGTATAAATGGAAAAACCAAAACTTCACTCCAATAAGGCAGAGCTCCTCAACGGAGGAGTCGCAACTTTAAACAGCGGCCTGCAGCACCCTGCGGCCGAAGGAAGCATCCGAAGATGCAGCCACATTAACCTTATAAAACTTAAAAAGCATGAACAGACGACCAGGTCGCCGCCTTGCACACTTGTGCAACCGACGCTTGATGTCGGAAAACCCAGGAAGCACCAATTGTCCTGGTGGAATGCGCCGTAACCGGAAAGGGAGGCGCCCGCCCTTTGAGAGCATAGGCTTGAATGACGGTTTGTCTGATTCCCCTAAAAATGATGGCAGACGAAACCGCTTGGCCCTGTTATGGACCAGAGACAGTCACAAATAGTGAGTCGGACTTCCGAATAGAAGCAGTAGCAGACAGGTACACCCGTAAGGCTCGTACCACCTCCAATATGTGCAGCGCAAACTCTCTGGGATGCGATGGGTGAGGGCACAAGGACGGGAGGGTAATGTCCTCATGTAGGTGAAAGGTCGACACCACCTTTGGCAAAAAGGGAAGGTCGCGGATGCAACACCGCCTTATCCTTATGGATGACTAAACATGGCGACTTGCAGGACAAAGCCGCCAACTCAGACACTCGTCAAACAGAAGTGATTGCCACTAAAAAGGCCACCTTCTGAGACAAGACAAGAAGGGAATATCCCGGATATTCCCAAAAGGAGGTTCCTGGAGGACCGAGAGCACCAAATTCAGATCCCACGGTGGGAGAGGAGGCTTGACAGGAGGGAGCACATGGCGAACCCAACACAAGGTGCTAACCAAGAAAATGACCCGCTAGAGGTCGCTGAAAGAAGACGGCCAAGGCCGAAATCTGATCCTTGATGGTACTCAAAAGCAAGCTTTTGGGTCACTCCACACTGCAGAGAACGCAGGATTCTGGGGACGGAATACGTCCGAGGACGCCAGTCCAGCGCTTCGCACATGGCGATATAAGCTTTCCAGGTACGGTGATAGATCTGCCTGGATGAAGACTTCCGTGTCCTTAACATGGTCAAAATGACCGAGTCCGAGAGACCTTGGTCCCTCAACACCTGGCTTTTAACAGCCCTGCCGTTAAAGCCAGAGGCTGTAAGCCGGATGAAGCATAGGATCTTGAGACTGAAGGTCCTCCCCCATCGGCAACCGCCAGGGAACGTCCGCGACGAGATGTACCAGATCAGCGTACCAGTGATGCTGCGGCCAATCCGGAACAATTAGGATCGCCGGAGTTTATATCAGGCGATAAGGACCCTATGGGGCCACCAACGCATCCGAGGCATCGCCCTAGGATCCCTGGATCCGGCCACAACCTTGACCCTTGCGATTGAGTAGAAAGGCCATCAGGTCCACATCCGGCGTGCCCCACCGTCGGTAAAGGAGTTGAAATATGCAAGGACCACTCTTCTTGGTCCGGTGTCTGGCGATTGGCGACTCAGATAGTCCGCCTGCCCATTGCCTATGCCCAGAATGTAAAATGGCCTACAGAGCCGGCACGTTTCTTCCGGCCCACTTCAGGATACGGACTACCTCGGAAGCCGCAGCTGAGCTCCGAGTTCCCCCTTGATGGTTTACATATGCCACCGCCGTGGCGGTGTCCGACTGGCTCCTGATGGAGCGACCCCGTACTCTCTCTGACCTGAGGAGAGAGACACAGTCCGATGGCCCGTATTACCAGAACAGTGATTGGTAAACGGGCTCGTCCGGAGTCCAAGGAATGAGCCGACAGGACTCCCCAGACTTCACCCCAGCCCGTCAGGCTGGTGTCCGTCGTGAGTACCCTCCAGTGGATGGGAGGGGAACGACTTTCCGGACCGAAGAGCCGAGGATCTCAACCACCATGTCAGGGGCGCCCTGACCAGGTGAATCACCTGGATCTGAAGATCCAAGGACAACGGGGATTTGTTCCAGGTGGACAAGATCTCCTTCTGCAATGCCCTGGTGTGTGATTGGGCATACGGAACGGCCGCGAAGGAGGCCACCACGAGTCTCTGGACTCTCATGCAAAAAACGGATTGACAACCATTTTTGGGATGTCAGCACCCGCACCGCAGACTGAGGTGTCAGCAACTTCTCCAGAGGTAGGATACCTTTGCCTCCAAGGAGTCCAGAATCAGAACTAGATACTCCAGACACTGAGTCGGGACCAGGACTGACTCCTGAATGTTCAGGAACCACCCGAGTCCCTGAGGGTCTAATTGATGATAGTCACCTTTCCTCTAAGTCTGATCCACTTTCTGCTCTTAGCAGAAGATCGTCCAGATAGCCCATGACAGCAATACCTCGCTGTAACAGAAGGCTAGAACCGGCGCAAGCACCTTGGTGAACACCCTTGGTGCCAAGGCTAGGCCGAAAGGAAGAGCCACAATCGATAGTGGACTTCGCTGATCGCAAAGCGCAGAAACTTCCGGTGACTTGCGCAGATCGGAACATGCAAGTAGGCGTCCTTGAAGTCCAAGGACGCCAGAAGAAAATCCCTTTGGTGGAGTGTAGCGATCACCGTGCGAATGGATTCCATGCGGAATTTCTGCACCTTCTCGAAGGCATTCAGGGCCTTGAGGTCCAGGATAGGTCGAACCACGTCCTACTTTTGGGACGACAAACAGATTCGAGTAGAATCCCTGAAAACTCTCCTGTGACGGAACCGGCACAATCACTCCGGACCTGATCAAATCCTGTACAGCCCCCAAGAGGGCTGCCCGACAGGTAGGAAGGAGAGGAAGATTTGAGGGAAAGAATCTGTCTGGGGGCCAGGATCGGAATACTATCCTGTATCCTGAGGTGACCTCCTCGCACACCCACCAGTCGGAGATTCGGGAGGACCACCGATTCGTGACCTGCGAAGTCGTCCCCCCACCCCAGAGTCGGGCGGAGGCAAGACTTCACGCGGAGGCGGGCTCGGGAGCCGCTTGTTTGGCTTACGCACCCAGGGGCGCTTGTGCCCACCAGCCGCACTCCGTCAGTCTGGGAGGACCTACCTGTGGACTCGACTGACGAAAAAACCCCTTGTTTGCTGGAAAGGAAAAGGCCCTGTTTGCGGCGGGCCCCCTTACTCTTGCCAGTCTAAGGAAGAAGAGTGCTTTTACCTCCCATGACATCCTTGACGATGACATCCAGAGCAGCACCGAAAAGTCTACCACCTATAAAAAGGTAGATACGTCAGGAGCTTCTTAGAGGCTAGGTCAGCAGACCAGCATTTCAACCAGATAAGACGACGCCATACCACCGTCGGGACAGAGGCCCTGGATGTTAAAGGGCCCGCGTCCAACGTGGTGTCGCACACATAAACCAGGCCCTGCCCAGTTGGTGGGCCAGAGTAACTGTCTGGAGGAAGATTTTGCTCCTGTACAGCTAGGTGCAACATTTTTGCCCAACCTGTAAGTGTTTTAAAACACAAGGGTCGCCGCTACCACAGGCCGTAGGGCGGATCCCAACAAGGCAAACATGGCTATGCGCACCACTTCTGACCTCCTGTCAGTGGGGTCCTTAATGCAGGAGTCCCCTCCATCGGGAGAGTGGTGGCCTTGTTCAACAGGGCGACTGGAGGGTCGACCACTGGGGGAGAAGCCCACTTTTTAAGTAGGGCATCTTCAAAGGGGTATCTGATCGACAAACGCCGCGGAACCATAAAAAAATTCTTCTGTGGCTTTTTCCAGACCTTATCAATGAGCTGGTCAAAGAAAGTACAAAGAAAAAACCCCTTTAGAAGGCCTGGCCTTAAAAGAACCAAAGGAGACAGTATCCGCCTGAGGTTCTGCATCCGCAGCATTTGAGCTTGAGAGTGTCCCTCACCGCAGTCATGAGCACACTAACAAGCGCCCTGTCATTTACTGACTCAGAACTGGAGTTTCCCTCATAAGGAATGTCCTGTTCAAAACCATCCATACATTCAGAACTAGGGTCCTGAGCGATAGTGGCTAGGCCCATATCTGAATCAGCGCACTGCCCTCGAGTAGATAAAGTGGGGAGAGGGCGCCTTTTTTGTACCTTGCGCTTGCACACAGCTCCCATCCTGGTCAGAAATTGATCCCAGGGCTGCCCACAACAGGTCCATAGGGACCGCAGGTGCTGAAGCACTGCCTGTTGCCACTGACATTTTTAGGGGAAGCTGGTGACACAGACTCCATATTGTCCCCCTCTGAGACTCTCTCAGATAAAAAGTCCACCCACAGGCTGTGCTGACTGAGGAGGGGGCGCCCAGGGGACTCACCAAACCGGACCTGGGACCGCTTAGTTCCGCTGTCTGTACCGCGCTGTGTCAGCGCTGGTGAGCTGTGAGGAGACTGAGGAGATTCGCGCTGCTACAGCAGCGCTAGAGGCCAAACTAGTGCTGAAAAGCGTGCGGGCTACAAGAAAATGGCCGCCGCACTTCACTGAGGCGATCCGCGGCAAGATGGCCGCCATGATGCAGTTAAAATGAAACAGCACACACGCACAGCGCCCCCAAAAAAAACACACAAAAAAGCCCCAAAGCATACATTGCAGACCAGCATGAGCCCCCCAAGAACAGTGTGACCCCCAAGCACCCCACACAGCCAGCGCCAGTAATGGTGACAGAGAGCGACAATAAAATACAGGGGGAGACAGGGAAAATCCCCCCACAGAGAAACACACAGCCTTTTGTACTCACCTGCAGGCAGGAGAGACTACTTACCCGTCCCCTGAGGGACACACTGGCGTTTCTGACAGGACTATCACAGTGCAGTACTGAGTAGCTGTCGGCCCGGTCCACCGCAAAAGATACAGTTAGTTCAGGAGCTGTTCAGTCTTGAGAGGACCGTGGGAGCATGAAAGCAAACCCGGCCACCCCTGGAGTCATGGGGCCTGTCGTGAACTGAGTCTCACGCACACAAGGCGAGGATCAGCACGCTCGATGGTCGGACAGGGAAGACTACGAGGATATCTTGTACCCAACCTGTTGCCCAGCCGACAGTTGATAGATTCTCAAAAATAAAATAAAAAAGAATTCCAAAAAGGAATAAAATAGGTCAGGAGACTGGCTCCTGAGGGAGCCACGTCTTCTCCTTCTGCTAGGCAGAAAAAAACTGAAGTCTGCTGACTGTAGTGGGAGGGTTATGTAAGGAGGGACCGCCCCCTGGGTGGGGCTGTTCAGCTCTGGCTTTTGGAAATGTATGTATAACATTTCACATTCTGCCTAGGTCTTCTCCTGCAATCAGGGACATAACCCACGTGTAAAGTGTAAAGAGACACCGTGTCAGTCCATGGATGGTAAAAGAAAGGGTTAATACCACCTGCAAACCGCGGCTACAGCCGCGGTTTGTGGGCGGTATTACCGCAGTGTCCCATTCATTTCAATGGGAAGGAGCGGTATACACACACCGCTCCAAAGATGGGGCTAGCAGGACTTTTTTTACCGTCCTGCTAGTGCACCGCTCCAGTGTGAAAGCCCTCAGGGCTTTCACATTGGAGAAACAGCAGCCGCTGTTTAGGCTCGGTTTGCAGGCGCTATTTTTAGCAAATTAGCGCCTGCAAACTGCCCCAGTGTGAAAGGAGCCTAAGTGGGAATTGCATTTCCCCTTCCGTGCGTCAACATGCTGCTCTGCAATGTCAGTACAGGTCCTTCTGAAGTTCATAGCAAACAAGAGATTACCTGCACACTCACTGACAGAAAATGCACAGTACACAATTTATCGATGGCCCACCTACCATGATATGGTTCAGTAAAAGGAGGTGCTTTAAAACCCATTTGAACCATCCGATTTAAAAAATACAATGCAGTCAGGCTGCTTTTGCAGCAATTCTGCTGCTCTTTTATTTTCTTCTATGTGCTACAGCAAAGGTTAAATTAAACACGTGCAGGCAGCATGTTGGAGAATTGGACTCTCAAACAATACAGTAGCCCAGGTTTCCAATGGTTCTACAAGACTTCTGCACAGGCTCCAATCAAGGGAGTAAACGTGGTCGATTTAAGCAATGTGCAGGGAGCATGTAATGGTCCCCATACACTAGATGCAAAATCGTTCAAAAATCTGCCATTTGGACCATTCGTTTTTTTTTCTCCCGTTAATGGGCACAAATACAAAATAGTTTGACTTTAAAAGGAAAAAAACAAAAAAAACACATGAACTGGTAGGAAATGAACGAACCATAAACTGTTCCTCCCCCGTTAAATACTTAACTGTTCGCACCTCCCGTATGTGAAAAAAAAAGATGAAAAACGTATTTGTGGCCATTGAACAATCGTTAAAAATTTGGTCATTACATGATGGCACTATAGTTTGCTCTTATGACCTAGTGTTGGTTATTTGTAAAACGAGTTTGAAAGCTTTTTCTAATAGAGTATTGCTAGCATTAGACCACTGGTGCCCTTGCCTGCTGTGTTTTCTAGGAGAGCAGTGGTCTGAATATTCAAGGCACGGTCAGAACAGGTGTGTTTTAATTACTGCAGCAATTGGCAACCAAAACCCCCCCCGCAAAAAAAAAACTGTGCATACTGTATATGCAGCCTGACTGCATATTAATACCATTAAGCCATGGTTCACACAGCTGCGTTTTGAATCAAATTGGCGGCATTTGTCGGCAATGACACCGTTTTAATTGGTGTGACACAGCATCTGTGGCGCTGCACCGATTTTAAAAAGTAGTTTCCGTAATACTTTTTGCGATTTCGGCCCAGGATTTACATTGACATCTGTGCAGAAACCTGCAGATGTCTAATCGCGGCCGAAATCGGGACTGCCAGCAGGAGTGAAATCGCACAAGTTCAGCTGAACTCGCATGGCTTCACTCCAGCAGCCCAGTGTGATCCTGGGCTTAATCTGTCTGCATTAGGCCAATTTGGTCATTTTTTTTCAAAAATGTATGCAAAACATTACATAGGTCATTATATTACATTTCTTTTCTCCACTTAAATTAGAAGGAGCTTTGATCCACAATACACGGTGGGAGACCTCCCCCTTCATTTGCAACTCTACGTATACACAGGTCTGACTGCACCAGAGGGATGTCAATCAAAATAGAAGCATTATATCAGAACTTTGACATTGCAGAATGAATGAGGTCATCTAATCTAACAGAGCAGTTCACTATAGAAATGCAACGAAGGGCTAATCCTGGCAATAGACAGATTGAAATTTGGAAGATTCAGCAGGGACTCGCTGAATTTTAATCTGTGTGTGGCTGTCTGTTCGACATAAATTGAGCAAGCCGAAAAACTTTATTATTGGCTACAGCTGGGGATCAGTGTATTATGACAGTACTGAAGCCGGTTGTCAGAATACAAAAATCGCAGCAGGAGTGGGGGATTCCTTCATCATTCTGATTTGTACGGAGGAGGGGATTCCCCCCCCAAATTCAGCCCACTGGCTGAAAAAAAAAAAAAAAAAAAAAACAAAAAAAAAAAAAAAAACACCCCTACTTGTCTTTGGCCAGCTTTGAGCAGAGTTGAATTCTGGGCTGCTAAATGAGAAATTACTATTCCAATACCATAATGTTGCAACTTCTGACTTACAGTAAATATACCAATGTAAACTGTTGGTCTGAAACGGTTAAAATACAATGATTCCCGTCTGGGAAGCTGCCCCCTTCACCTCCTCCCCAGAGTCTGACCTCTTTGTCTTACAAGACCCAGAAAGATTTTTAGGCAGATTTACACTCTGCCCTGGCCCTCTCCCCTCCCCATCTTGTAACAAGCAGCTGTCTGGATGAGTGAATGAATGGCATAACCCCACAAGAGAGGGATGAGCCAGGAGACCTGCTGAGAAGGGAAGGGGGGGGGGTGGAATTATATTTTGGCAGGCAGCTATGCACTACTCAAGCTTCAGTTTTTCCTGTTTCCATTTCTTGGAAAGGCTACAGCCATTCAACATAACCCCTTCCTTCCCAGCACTGATGAAGACAATCTGACTTACACTTGGGGAAAGACAATTTAAGCAGGATAGTAACCAGAAATAAAAGAATCCATGCACACTCTGCTTGTTTTTGCTTAGAATTGTTATGGTCCCTTGAGGTGGATTTTAGGAGGGAAGGATCATTACTCCATATACAAACAGGAAGGTTTCTGTAATTGCCCTCAGGGGTTAAAGGGAAGCAGGAGCATTGCTGGCTGCTTAACCATCTGCAGCTACATCTTGGCAGACATAATTAAAGACCTAATTGCCCTGAACTGAGGGAGTAAAGAGCTTCTCCAAGGGGATAAAATGAAGAAGGCCTCCTAAATTGATCACAAAACTCCTGGCACCAGAGAAGCTGGCCTCTTTAGCAAGTACTGTACTACCATGGGTCAGAAATGTGCACACCAAGTCAGAAACACATTTTTAACAACCAGGGCTTAAATGAAACAAGGAATACTATGCCCCATTAGATTAGAGGCATTAAAAAAAGGTAAACTATGGGAAAGTAATTTATGGTGAAATAGCAAACAGAAAACAAAGACAGTGAAACTAGATAGAAAGCTGCATACCCCTTCACTGACAGACACTTTGTTTTATCTGAAATAAAATTAGTGCATTTTGTTATCAGTGCTATAGTGGGGGGGGGGGAAGCTCAGTAATGTTTAGCTCCTGGTCTGAACCCACCTGATCCTATCAGTGTGCAGAAACAGCTACCTAGTGGGATAGCTCAGGTGAGTTCAGACCAGGCCCCTCACAAGGGACTCCTTACAGTTGAGACGCAGTCACCTTGCCCATTCAGGTCATAGTAGCAGTATCTGTGTCAAACCCAAACCACTTTATGAAGCAGAGAAAGGGAGCCGCTCAGATGTAGATATCCTCCAAAAGACCTCCCAGCAACCAAGGGTGCAAGCAATGCAAGTATGAGCAAAACAGGAAAAGGATTTTTCTGGATAGCAGCACTCCAAGATAAAAAGCCTTTATTTCAAAAGTCCAGGAATCCAAAGCATACACTGCACATCACGACACACTGATCAAAAATTAGCCGACATGTTTCACATCAATTGATGTGAAACATGTCAGCTAATTTTTGATCAGTGTGTCGTGATGTGCAGTGTATGCTTTGGATTCCTGGACTTTTGAAATAAAGGCTTTTTATCTTGGAGTGCTGCTATCCAGAAAAATCCTTTTCCTGTTTTGCCCAAACCACTTTATGATGGTCTCCCCAGCAATCCCCCACCACTTCTTTCGGTTCCACCACTGCAAGTACCCAGGTATGTGGGAAAGCATGTGTCCTCATGATGCAGTGCTTGGACCCAGTGTTCTATTGCTAGAAAGTAGTGCCGTCATGAGATGAAGGTTCTGACACCAGCCAAAATGAGGCATTTTTATGGCTGGCAGGTGTGAAAAACAGAAAAAGAGTGGACACGAAGGCGAGTAATGTAGTCAGGGGGCGGCTTTACATACATGCAATGTTACCAACAACTGAGACGACTACACTTGCTTGGCCATCAGTCCGACAGATTTACAGTATGAACATACAAAAGGAATAGGGTGCATAGGCCTAGTGCATCATCAGATAAACTTTAATCAAAAAAAGAAATGACTGCATTCCATGGGGACACTCATGTGGGCTCGCTCCCTAGAGCTTTGCTGTCTGCGTCTATAGACCCGGTCACTGGCTTTGATTGCCAATGGCTCCCGCTGCCTCAAAGCCTGTGAGACAAGCAGCAGATAGGCACAGGGCTGGATCAAATAAGGGCTCAATTAAGGGGGGGGGGGTGTTGTGAGGGGGTATACCGATTCCTAAACATTAACCTTAACCACTTCCTGCCCGGCGTATTGTAATATGACATCCGCAGGAACCTCTCGTCCCTCCGGGCGGACGTCCTATGATGTCCGGGCATTCCCTGCCGTCTTTGAGGCGCGCGCCGCCCGCGCCCAGCCGCTTTGCTCGGGACCCGGTGTGCGTGCCTGGCGGCCGCGATGTCCGCGGGGCATGCGTGAACACAGATCCATGTTCTGTCAGCGGTGAGGAGACCGATGGTGTTTTCCCAGTACAGAGGAACACAGATCGCCTCCTCCCCTTGTGAGTCCCCTCCCCCTACAGTTAGAATCAGTCCCTAGGGAACATATTAACCCCTTGATCGCCCCCTAGTGTTAACCCCTTCCCTGCCAGTCACATTTGCACAGTAATCAGTGCAGTTTTATAGCACTAATCGCTGTATAAATGTGAAAAACATGTCAAAAGTGTGCGATATGTCCGTCGCAATGTCACAAAAAAAAAAAATTAAATAAAAAAAAGCACACACACACGTAAAAAAATTAAAATATCCCCTATTTTGTAGATCCTAGAAATTTTGCACAAACTGATCAAATACGCTTATTGCGATATATTTTTTTTTAACCAAAAAAGAATATGCATCGGCCTAAACTGAGGATTTTTTTCTTTTTTTTTAAAATAAATTGTGAGATTAAATCAAAAAGTAAAGTTTTTTTTTCAAAATTGTGGCTCTTCTTGGGTACAGGTGTTGCATGACCGCGCAATTGTTATTCAAAGTGCGACAGCGCTGAAAACTAAAAATTGGTCTGGGCAGGAAGGGGGTGAAAATGCCCTGTATGGAAGAAGTGGTTAAAAAGTGATACTAAATTCACAACAGTAAAATCAGTCTGTATATGCAGTAAAGCATGCTGGTTATACTCACTGTGGAACCTAAGGTGTTAATCCTCTGCATTGTGTTTAAACGCTGTGTGATCCGGTTTCTGATTCGCCTCCTCTGACTCCAACTCATCTCGTGATAGAACAGAGCATTAGGAGTCAGGCTGCACATGCTCATTTTGATGAGTATTGCTAGAGAGTTTTTTTTTCTTGGGAGTGTGGATGCGATCAGCATCAGGGCCAATCAACACTGTCCAGAGGATCAGGGGAGAATGAAAGCTCCCCCTACAAACTTTAAGCAGAGACTGATACAAGTCACAAGATTGCTATATACTGCAGATGAGAAAATGCTACAGTGTAAAAGTAGACTTCTAACAGTCTGGTTAAAGCGTGTAGGGGAGCATAGTAATTTCTATAGGCACAGTAATACACTATACAGGGGTCCCCGAGTTACGAACATCCAAGTTGCGAACGACTCCTACTTACGAACGGGGTCCGAGTGACGTCACTGCCGGCCGCCGATTGAGAGCTCCAAGAATCCTGCACTCCATCCTTAGCCATCCGTGCAACAAAAACGCTGAAAAACAACCCAATTACCTGCCTGCCTCTCTCCATACCCTACTGTGTCCTGTGCCTGTATTGCGGAGATTCCGCCCGTGACCGTTCAGGGAAACATTGATCCCGCACACCCGCGGCCATCTTCCTGGCCTGTGCCTTGCTGGAGTGAGCCATTCCTGGCCTGACTGCGAGGAAAGGGCCCCCACCCCCCCTCGTCATCCTGCCTGCCCATCCAAAGGCCTGGTACTGTCCGGTGGCCTGCCGGCCCGCTAAAACCGCCTGATCCGGCCTAGTGAAGCCTGTAGATTACCGCTCTTTCCTGCGCCGCTGACCCGACTTACAAACAAATTTGACTTAAGAACCTACAGTCCCCATCTTTTTCGGAACCCGGGGACCCCCTGTATATGGGGACAAATTTTTTTTTTTTTTATCCCCTGAGAAAGATAGACACCGATCACAGAATCTACATATATAGTGGGGGATGATTGAGCTAGACATGAGCGGGGCTGAAGTTATAAGTACTATAAGGGGCCAGGGGTAGATGGCATAGACATGCGATTAAAATAATATCAAGATACCCGGGTCACCCACTGGAAAGCCTGGGGGTGCCAGACCAGGTATGGGGAAAATATATTGTAGGGAGATAGGAGGAGAGAAGGGGAAGTGAATTTTACTGAGGTTCCCCACTCTTATTTAATCTCTCTCTAGAGAATAAAGTATTAAGATATAAGTTTGGTAGAGCTGTATTATATTGCATAACTATAAAAACGGCTGGAGGAATTTGGTTCGGAACTTAGCTTTCTGGCTATTTCCAACCACTTCTCCATATTTGGCACCCACGTGAACTTAAGTGTTCATAAGTTGGTTCTTTGTGTCTTGTGCGCCCTTTTTTTTTTTTTACATTGCCCAAGAGTGTAGGCGGAGTGGCTGCTCCAAACGTATTTAAATATTACCAAGCAGCCCATCTTGTCAGAATAATCGAGTGGTGCAGGCATAGTGAAGATAAACTTTGGATGACCATAGAACTGCTTAGCTCGGTGTTATGCAACCCTACCAGCCTCCCTTAAATTACACCACATTATAGGCCCAAGATCTGTCGGAACCCTACGTTCTCCTCCATACAATCACCTTTGTTTCCCATATTGGGGAACCCTGACTTTCCTCCAGGCTTAGAACCAGGAGTGTTCGGGAATCTTATGGAGAAGGGTTGTTTTCAAGCATCACATTTCCTGACTTCTGATACTTGGCCCATGATAGACTCTGATGCAGCGGGGAGGACAGTTTGAATTTAATTTTTGGCAAGCGTTGCAGTTCCGTCATTAATTTTGAATCTCTGGGACCCTCGGAAAATTAGACGCCTGCGTACAAAATTCGAATCGTACTGTGAGGAAAAGGAACCTCTTTCCCGTACGATTTCTAGGATGTCTAGGATGTATGCCCTGTTGATAGCTCCCCCAGTTGATTTTACGATGCCAGGTCTGATTAAATGGGAAAGATCTCAATAAGACCCTCACACCTGTTCAACGCCAGATTATATATCCCTTGTTAAAATCACCTACTTGTACGCAAATCCAGGAATCCAATTATAAAATTGTTTATGCATTGGTACTATACCCCTTCAATCCTCCGAGGCTCTGTTCTATCAGGAGATGGTTTGGGGGACTGTAGAAGGAGAGGCTCAGAGAAGACAGGATCAAACAGCCTTTTTTTTTTACACAATGCAGGGGATTAACCCCTTGTGTTCTACAGTGAGTATAACAAGCATGCTTTACTACATATACAGACTGATTTTACGATTGATTGTTTAGCAACACTTTAAGATAGGATCCTGCTGCCAATAAGTCTCAGGCAGCTTAACTTCTTCATGTAGTAAAAATTAATACAAAACAGTGTTTATTAATAAAAAATAAAAATAGAAAGTCAGTCAAGTATATGGTTTCTAGGTCATCTAATGCGACTTAAAAAACAAGATTATTTATACTTTAAAATAAGACTCTACAGCACTCAAGCTCTCTATGACAGATACTTTAAGAATACATCTAAATAAGGTTGAAAAGGTAAGAAGTTGTAAATGAGCGAACATGCCACGCTACTGCACAGATAGTAGTCATCACAAAATCATGCATATTATATGTTTGCAGCTATTAAGGTGACAATATTTGTGGTCAAACACTGACAGTTCCCCTCCCAAGAACTTACCATGACGTAGTGTCGTTGCATCTCCGATTTCTCACTGGCCAACTTGTCGCATTCCAATTTTAGACTGAAAAATATAAATAATCTGCTAAAGGAGGCAGTATGGATGCACTGCTAATCTAGTAAAATCTCTGGCAAACTGAATTTCATATACCAAATAACTTGCAGATAGGCAAACAGTAACAAATGCCTTGTTTGCAACTTGGAGGTGGGACCCCCCCACACAGTAGCTTTCTAACCACAACTAAAGCCAAAACCAAAGACTTTACACTCTGCAGTCGTTAGGATGTGGTGGGTTGGTGCATGCATTTTTTTTGCAGGCTTTAATCCCTTTATTTTTATCTAATAATCTGTTGAATACACTGTCATTTAGGGTAAAAACCTTCTCCACCAACTGTGGAGCAGCAATGGTTATCACACTGTTAAACAAGTCTGCCATTCTTACATGGGAGAGGGAGAGGGAGACCTTGGATCAATGTGCATCGCAAGAATTTTAAATCTTTATCCTACCCGTTTCTGCTTTGACGAAAAATCTGAAAACAGTTTGTTTGACCAGGCCCTTTGAATACGTATTCTGAATGAGGGGGGACTGGTTCATTATGATAAAAAAAAAATTGGACAGCGCGGAGAGGGATTAGAACATGTTTTTTATTGCAAACTGTGCCGTTATATTTACATTTATCGAAAGAAAAAGAATACCAAATTTCAGGTTGTCCTCAGAGCAGTAAGGGAGGAAAATATTCCAATGGGGACACTAGTTAAGGTGACCAAAAAAAAAAAAAATAGGATTTTTGTACTCACCGTAAAATCAGTTTTTGACGTCCATGGACTGACACAGCCTCCTAACACTTTACCCATGGGTTATGTCCCTGCTTGCAGGAGAAGACCTAGGCAGAATGTGAGATGTTATACATGCATACTAAAAGGCAGAGCTGAACAGCCCCACCCAGGGGGGCAGTCCCTCCGGACATAACCCTCCCACTGCAGTCAGCAGCCTTCAGTTTGTAACGAAGCAGTACAAACCTTGAAAAGGGTGGGTGCTGTGTCAGTCCATGGACGTCAGAGAAACAGATTTTAAGGTGAGTACAAAAATCCTATTTTCTCTTATCGTCCATGGACTGACACAGCCTCTTAACACTTTACCCGTGGGATGTCCCAAAGTAGTGTCAAGAGGGATGGGAGCAGTATAGATGGAAAACCAAAAACTTCACTCCATAACAAGGCAGAGCTCCTCAACGGAGGAGATGCAACCTTAAACAGCTGCTTGCAACACCTTGCGGCCGAAGGAAGCATCCGAAGATGCAGCCACATCAACCTTATAGAACTTAGAAAAGGTATGAACGGACGACCAGGTCGCCGCCTTGCACAACCGACGCTTGATGTCGGAAAGCCCAGGAAGCACCAATTGCCCTGGTGGAATGCACCGTAGCCGGAAAGGGAGGCGCCCGCCACTTAAGAGCATAGGCCTGTAAGACGTCTGCCTGATCCACCTAGAAATGGTGGCAGATGAAACAGCTTGGCCCCGTTTTGGACCAGAGACAGACACAAACAGTGTCTTCCGAATGGAAGCAATAGCAGACAGGTACACCCGTAAGGCTCGTACCACATCCAACGTGTGAAGCGCAAACTCTCTGGGATGCGATGGGTGAGGACACAAGGACGGGAGGACAAGGTCCTCATTAAGGTGAAAGGCCGAGACCACCTTTGGCAGAAAGGAAGGTCGTGGACGCAACACCGCCTCATCCTTATGGATGACCAAATAAGGCGACTTGCAGGACAAGGCCGCCAACTCAGACACCCGTCTAACAGAAGTAATGGCCACTAAGAAAGCCACCTTCTGAGACAAGGTTAAGAGAGGATTAGCTCTGATATTTTCAAAAGGGAGGTTCCTGGAGAACCAAGAGCACCAAATTCAGATCCCAAGGAGGGAGGAGAGGAGGTTTGACAGGAGGGAGCACATGGCGAACCCCCTGCACAAAAGTGCGAACCAAGGAATGGCCTGCCAGCGGTCGCTGAACGAAGACGGCCAAGGCCGAAATCTGACCCTTAAATGGTACTCAAAAGCAAGCTTTTGGGTCACGCCACGCTGCAAGAACCGCAGGATTCTGGGGACAGAATACATTCGTGGACGCCAGTCTAGCTCTTCACACATGGCGATGCAAGCCTTCCAGGTACGGTGATATATATCTTTCGGGAAGAAGACTTTCCGTGCCCTTAACATGGTCAAAATGACCGAATCCGAGAGACCTTGGTTACTCAGCACCTGGCTTTCAATAGCCATGCCGTTAAAGCCAGTGACTGTAAAGCATGATGAAATATAGGACCTTGAGACAGAAGGTCCCCCCTCATTGGCAATCGCCAAGGAACGTCCGCGACAAGACGTACCAATAACGCTGAGGCCAATCCGGAGCAATGAGAATCACCGGAATTCCCTCAGTCACCACCCAGCGCAGCAGGCGAGGAAGCAGCTGTAGTGAAGGGTAAGCATATATCAAGTGATACTGACCCCATGGAACGACAAACGCATCCAAGGCGTCCGCCCAAGGGTCCCTGGACCTGGCCACAAACCTTGACACCTTGCGATTGAGTCGAGTGGCCATCAGGTCCACATCCGGCGTGCCCCATCGCCGGCAAAGAAGTTGAAAAATCTCCAGGTGCAAGGACCACTCTCCCTGCTCCAGAGACTCAGATAGTCTGCCTGCTAGTTGTCTACGCCCGGAATGTAGACGGCCGACACGCTTCTTTCGGCCCACCGTAGGATGTGGGCGACCTCGGACGGCGCAGCCGAGCTCGAGTCCCCCCCTGATGGCTTTGTCCGACTGGATCCTGAGTGAGCGGCCCTGTAGTCTCTCCGACCACAAGGAGAGGCCGTCTGATTGCCCGTAGCTCCAGGACATTGATCGGTAGACTGGTTTCGTCTGGAGTCCAATGTCCTTGGGCTGACAGAACTCCCCAAACTCCCCCCCAGGCCGTGAGGCTGGCGTCCGTCGTGATCACCGTCCACTGGATGGGGAGGAACGATTTTCCGGACCGAAGAGCCGGGGACTTCAACCACCAGGTCAGGGACGCCCTGACCTGGTGACTCACCTGGATCAGAAGATCCAAGGACAACGGGGATTTGTCCCAAGTGGACAGGATCTCTTTCTGCAGTGTGTGTGTCCACACATACGGAACGGCCTCGAAAGAGGCCACCATGAGTCCCAGGACTAATGCAAAAAAAATAAATAAAAAAAATAATGGATTGACGACCAATTTCGGGATGTCAGAACCCGCAGTGCAGATTGAAGTGTCAGCAACTTCTCTGGGGGTAGGAATACCTTTGCCTCCAAGGAGTCCAGGATCAGACCTAGATACTCCAAACGCTGAGTCGGGACCAGTACCGACTTCCGAATGTTCAGGAGCCACCCGAAGTCCCGGAGGGTCTGACTGACAATAGTCACGCTTTCTAATTCTGAGCCATCGTCTGCTCTTATATCGTCCAGATAGCCCACGATAGCAATGCCTCGCTGTCTCAGCAAAGCTAGAACCGGAGCAAGCACCTTGGTGAAAACCCGTGGTGCCGAGGCTAGGCCGAAAGGAAGAGCCACAAATTGATAGTGGACTTCGCCGATCGCAAAGCGCAGAAACTTCTGGTGACTTGCACAGATCGGAACAAGTAGGAGTCCTTGATGTCCAAGGACGCCAGAAAGTCCCCTTTGGAGTGTAGCGATCACCGTGCGAATGGATTCCATTACGGAATTTTTGCACCTTCAAAAGCATTTAAGGCCTTGAGGTCCAGGATTGGCCGAACCCCTTCCTTTCAGGACAAACAGATTTGAGTAGAACCCCTGAAACCTTTCCTGTGACGGTACCGGCACAATTACTCCACACCTGAGCAAATCCTGTACAGCCCCCTAGGGCTGGGCGATTTTCCCCCAAAAAACTCGATTTACGATTCGATTTTTTTTTTTTTTTATTATATTAAAGTGCATCAACAAACAAAATTGCAAAGGCAAACCCTTTCTCTAACTGCAAAGTCAGTGTGCAACAAACACACAATATATTCCAGCGCTCATGGAACATACATTATTAACTATTGAAAACTCTTGAAACTCTGTGTGATTCCTTCTGTCTCAGCCTTGCTGCGATCCTGGCTCTGCATCCTTTTGGGTTGGAGGGCCCTCCACACGCTGGTCTGCCTGTTGTCCATCATTCAAGGTACTGTGCTCACACGGAGATCATGCCACAGGCTTTGTTTTGACTTTTTTAACCCCTCCTTGCTCCACGGATGTCACTGCAAGTTTAACAAGTTTGTCACCACTGGCAACTGGAGAGTTAAGATTCATTTGCCCTCTGCACATTTGAGATTGGATCCCTCTCTTTATTGTGATAAATGGACTAAGCTTTTTTTTATCAATTCAAGAGTTTAATAGTTAATGTATGTTCCATGAGCGCTGGATTATATTGTGTGCATGTTGTGTATTTGTACTTCTGGGTACGGATTTTTTCTTGCTGCGCTGGATCCTGTTTTTTCCCCCCTTTTGGATACTTTGTACTTCCCAAAATATTTGGGATTTTTTTCTTATTATTATCCTCCATTATATTTTTTTCTTTATCCACCAATTTAGCGCTTGTGACCTTTTGTTGTTTTTTGCAGTGTGCAACAAAGATTGATAAACATCCAAATTATTAATACTGTATTTGGATTTAGCTAATAAAACAACAAAAAATCCTGAGGTTACTCTTAGTTGAATTGAACTGTGCCCTTGCCTCACTGTGCCCTTGCCTCACTGTGCCCTTGCCTCACTGTGCCCTTGCCTGATGCAGATTTTCATGGTATACGGATTTTACTGCTACACTGGTGGCCATTCCAGTATTCAAAAGCCGCGCCTCCTCCTCGTCTGTGATAGGCGGAACACTCAATTTCCCAGCATTCAGTGTTCCGCCTATCATGGTCATCCTCATAACACAGACGAGGATGAGAGGATGTCCGTGATAGGCTGAATACTGCCTGCTGTGAAATTGAGTGTTCCGCCTATCACAGACGACGAGGACTCGGGAGGCGCGGCTTTTGAACACTGCAATGGCCGCCGTCTGTCTGCATGACACGCTGATCAGGTAGGCAGACGGCGGCTGCAGCGAGTAGATGTAATTGGGGTAACGCTGCCCAGTGCCATTCCGGATACGCCCCCTGCAGTTCTGCTACGGAAACTTTGAAGGAAAAAAAAAAAAAAAAAAAAATCTATTTTCTTCAAAACTGAATCGATTTGAGCTCAAAACTCGATTCAAGATTAAAATCGATTTTTTTCCCAGCCCTACAGCCCCCTAAGAGGGCTGCCCGATGGGCAGGAAGGAGGAGAGGGAGATTCGAGGGAAAGAATATGTCTGGGGGCCAGGAACGGAACTCTATCCTGAGGTGACCACCTCGCACACCCACCGGTCAGAGATCCGGCAGCTCCACCGATCCGTAACCCTGCAAAGTCGTCCCCCCACCCCAGAATCGGGCAGGGGCAAGACTTCACGCGGAGGCGGTCTTGGGAGCCGGCTTGTCGACCACTGGGGGAGAGGCCCACTTCTTAAGCAGGGCCTCTGCAAAGGGGCATCTGATAGACAAATGCCGCGGGACCATAAAAGTCTTCTGCGGCTTTTCCCAAACCTGATCAATGAACCGGTCAAAGACAGGTGTATATGGAAAAACCTTTTTAGAAGGCTTGGCCTTAAAGTAACCAAAAGGAGACAGCCTCCGCCTGAGGTTCCGCAGCATCCAGCTTGAAAGTGTCCCTCACAGCATCAATGAGTTCACGTACAAGCGCCCTGTCATTTACTGACTCAGAACTGGAGGAGTCTTCCTCACAAGGCATGTCCTGTTCAAAACCATCAAAATATTCAGAGCTAGGGTCCTGAGCAGCAGCAGCAGCTAAGCCCATATCTGAATCTGAGCACTACCCTTGTGGAGATAATGTAGGGAGAGGGCGCTTTAGCTCCCCTGCGCTCGCACACCGCTTCCATCTTGGTAAGAAATGTTTCCAGGACTGCCGACAACTGGTCCATAGGGACTGCAGGTGCTGGAGCACTGCCTGTTGCCTCTGACATGCATGGGGAAGCTGGTGAAAGACTAAATAATTGCCCCTCAGGAAAAAAAAAAAGTCCACCCACTGGCTGCGCTGACTGAGGGGATACCCAGGGGACTCACCAAGCCGGACCAAGACTGCTCGGTTACGCCGCCCGTACCAGCGCGAGCAGATTCGCGCCGTTCCCAGCAGCGATAGAGGCGAAACAAGTGCAGAAAGCACGCGCGGCTTCAAGAAAATGGCCGCCGCAATGTGCTCAGTCGATCCACGGCAAGATGGCCACCATGCAAAAACAACTGTGATACACAAAACATGGCGCCGAACGGCGCCCAGGCCCAAAAACTCTCAGAAAACAGCCCAGCGATATGCAGACAGCTATGAAAAAAAAGAATCCAAAAAAGGAATAAAAATAGTCAGGAGACTTGCTCCTGAGAGAGCCACGTCTCCTGCTAGGCAGAAAAAAAAACTGAAGGCTGCAGTGGGAGGGTTATGTCCGGAGGGACCACCCCCCTGGGCGGGGCTGTTCAGCTCTGGCTTTTAGAATGCATGTATAACATCTCACATTCTGCCTAGGTCTTCTCCTGTAAGCAGGAACATAACCCACGGGTAAAGTGTTAAGAGGCTGTGTCAGTCCATGGACAAGAAGGAGAAAAGTTTTTTTAGACCCCTTTTACACTGAAGGCGTTTTTCAGGTGCTAAAAACCGCACCTGTTAAAGCACCTCCCCTTCATCTCCAGTGTGAAAGCCTGAGTGCTTTCACACTGGAGCGGTGCGCTTGCCAGACATTAGACAAAGTCCTGCAAGCAGCATCTCTGGAGCAGTGTACACACTCCGCCACCACCCCTGCCCATTGAAATTAATGGGCACTGCTGCTGGAGCACCTGCAAAATGCAGCAGTGCTTTTTGGGCACATTTAATCCTTTCTTCGGCCGCTAGCGAGGGTTAAAAAGCACCCTGCTAGCGGCCAAAAAGTGGCGCTTTACCACTAACGCAGCTGCGCTGCGAGTGTGAAAGGGGTCTAACCCTTAGGGAGTATCTCACCAAAAATGGTATTCCTGTTGCAGAGGTTGCCTAAAATCTGATCTGTATCAGAGTGTAGACTTCTGGAAAAATCAGTGAGACAATCACAAGCAAAACATTTAAGTGTTCTGTACACCAACGATGTACAGATACTCTCTAGGTTAACATTTTGCATTTTACAGAAAAGTGCAGGAATTGAAAGATATTTTTTAGTAACATTAAAGCATGTTCTGGTTTGTGTAACTATTGCATCAGCTATATTTTCTTCCACCACAAAAGTGGAGTTACCCCTTTAACCACTTAAGGACCAGCCGGCGCAGTTCTGCGGCAGGTTGGCTCTCCAGCGCGAATCACTGTACGGCGGCTCACGCGGGAGCTTGCCCCGCAGGTCGGGTGGACTCAATGTCCGACGGCAATCGCCTAATACAGAGGCAGAATGGGGATCTGCCTCTAAACAAGGCGTATTCCCATTCCGAAAGATTACATGACAGATCTACTGTACCCAGTGATCCGTCATGCCCCAGACAGCCCAACCCCCCCCCCCCCCTACAGTTAGAACACACCCAGGGAACACAGTTAACCTCTTGATTGCCCCCTAGCGTTAACCCCTTTCCTGCCAGTGTCATTTTTACATTGATCAGTGCATTTTATAGCACTGCTCAATGCAAGTCATTGGTCACCAAAAAGTGTCATTGGGGTCAGATTTGTCTACCGCAATCCAAAAAAAAAAAAAAAAAATATTCCCTAAATCTATCCCATAGTTTGTAGACGCGATAACTTTTGCGCAAACCAATCAATATACGCCTATTGCGATTTTCTTTACCAAAAATATATATGGGCCTAAACTGATGAATAAAATTGCTTATATTATATTTTTTGGGATATGTATTAAATAAGTAAAAAAAAAAAATTAAAGTTTTCAAAAATTGTCACTGTTTATAGTGCAAAAATAAGACGCAGAGGTGATCAAATACCACCAAAAGAAAAAAATAAAAAAAGTTAAATTTTGTTTAGGTAGTGTCGCACAACTGTCATTTAAAGCGACGCAGTGATGTAGAAAAATGGCATGGTCATTAAGGGCGAAAATTCTTCCGGTCCTTAAGTGGTTAACGATAAGAAAGCAGTTTGTGTTTTCTGCTAAGCTCACAGGAAGTGACAACTGCAAGATATCCTATTTTCTCTTTCGTTCATGGACGAACACAGCATTTTAATCTTGACATTAGGGATGTCCAAGCAGTGTCAAAAACGAGGGGTGGGAACAGCAATCAAACCAACTTCACCCCAAACAAGCAGAGCTCCTCAGAGGAGTTGCAACCTTAAACAGCCGCCTGCAAAACCTTGCGGCCGAAGCAGGCATCCGCAGACGCATGCTGTCAGCCCTGTAAAAATTAGTGAAAGTGTGAACGAACCGACCAGGTCGCCATCTTACCCACCTTTGAGACAGACGTCTGATGTCGGAAAACCCAGGGAGGCACCTATTGCCCTGGTCGAATGCGCCATGACAGGAAAGGGAGGCGCCCGCCCTTTAAGGGCATAAGCTTGAATTACAATCTGTCTGATCCACCGAGACGCACCGGCCCGACGAGACCGCCAGGCCTTTCTTTGGACCAGTCACCAACACAGAGTGAGTCTGACCCCTGAAAACGGAGTCGTAGCAGACATACACCCACAGAGCTTGTACCAAGCCGAAGGAAAGCAAGTTACCACTTGGGATGCAACGCCGAGGACCCAAGGATGAAGCAATGTCCACACTTGGATGAAAAAAAAAAAAGAAAACAAACCTTGGATAGAAACAAAGGCTGCGAACGCAGCACCGCCTTATCCCTGTGCAGGAGTAAGTAGGGAGACTTGCAAGACAAGGCCGCCAACTCCAAAAACCCTCTGGTAAAAAGGTAACAGCCACCCGAAAGCTACTCACCAAGAGAGTGCCAACAGGGGAATCTCTCTATGTACTTAAAAAGTGGTGGTTTCTGAAAACACCCAGGGTACCAGATTTAATCTAACGAAGGCAGCATTGATTGAACCGGGGAGGGAAACCCTTTGGACAAACGTACTCACCAGTGAATGAGCCGCCAAGGGAGAAACCAGCCAAGGCTGATAAACTGACCCTCAATGGAGCAAAAGCAAGTCTTTTAACCACTCCACGCTGTAAAAAACAAACAAAAAAACAAACAAACAGCAGGATCCTGGAAGCCGAATATGTACGTGAACGCAACTCCATCTCCACACCTAAAAGATGTAGGCCCTCCAAATGAGATGGTAAATCATCCGAAAAGATGACTTCCGTGCCCTCATCAGTATGGAAAGCACCGAAACCGACGGGCTACGGTCTGAGTATCCGACTGTCAGCCAAGTCATGAAGGCCAGTGACTGCAAGCAGGATGAAATGCATGACCTTGTGATAAAAGGCCCTCTCGCATTGGCTGCCGCCAAGGAGCATCCGCCACCAGTCGCACTAAAGCGGCGTACCAGAGACGCCGGAAACAATCTGGGGCAATTAGACTACTCGGAATCCCTCGGCCTCTACTCTGCGAGCAGATGGAGGAAGAGTATTTTTAGGAGGAAGGCATACATAGCGGGATACTGTCGCAACAGGACCACAAACGCGTCTGAAGCATCCTCCCAGGAATCTTTGATCCTGGCCGCAACCTCAACCTTCCGATTGAGTCGAGAAGCCAGGAGATCCCCATCTCCGGTAGAGGAGTTGAAACACCTCTGGGTGTAGAGACCATAGTCCATGACCCAGCAACTGACAACTCGGAGTCTGCCTGCTAGAGTTCTACGCCCAGACTGTATGCGGGCGATAGAGCCAGCACATTTTGCCCTGCTCCCGCAGGATGCTGCAGCCGAGCCACTTGTTCCCTCGATGGGCGACATGCCACCGCCGTGGAATTGTCCAACTGGATCCTGACCAGAAGGATCCACAGCCTCCGTGACCAAGTGGAGGGGCACCGCCCGAACGAGCACCCCGATCGGCAGGCAGGGTTCTTCCTGCGTCCAGCGACCGTGTCGTTCAAACAAAAAGGAAACGACTTCCCGGACTGAAAGGCCGGAGACCTCAGCCACCGGATCAGGGAATCCTTGACTAGCCGGCTCACCCGGAATTGACAATCCAGGGAGAACTGAGATGTGTCCCATGTCGACAGGATCTCCGTTTGCAAGACTCGAGTGTGGAAAATTTATATATATATATATATATATATATATATATATATATATATATATATATATATATATATATATATATATATATATATATATATATATATATATATATATATAAAAACAAATAAAACAAAAAACACACACACACACACACACACACACACACACACACACACACACACACACACACACACACACCCGCCTTGAAGGTGACTACCACAAAACCCCAGGACTCGCATGCAAAGCGTGACGCCCACAGCCTGAAGAGTTTAACTTGCGAATGGAGGGTAGAAAAAAAAACAAAAAAAAACACCCCCTCGCCTTTGAGGAGTCCAGATCGAACCCAGGTATTCCAGGCGTTGAGTCGGCACCAACTTCTGGGAGGTTTAGTACCCAATCAAAACTCCCAAAAGAGTCAGACTGGCAATCGCCATATCCTCCCTTAATTCTGAGGCCGAAGCTGCTCTGACAGAGATCGACCAAATGGCCCACGAATGCGATCCCTTGTTGCCTCAGCAAGGGCAGGATCGGGGCGAGCACCCTGAAGAAACTCCGGTGCCGACACCAGGCCAAAAAGGGAGAGCCACCATTTAGTAGTTCTCATGCCAGACTGCAAACCGCAGAAACCTGATGCCTGACGCATATGGGGGCTGTAATAAAATGCATCCTTGATGTCCAAGGATGGTAGCAAAAAAATCCCCCGGATGTAGTGCAGCGACAACAAAGTGACAAGCTGCCATCCTGAACCTTTGTGCTTACACAAAAAGCTGTTGAGGGTCTTGAGATCCAGGACCGGACCGACCCCTCCCTTCAAATGGGACTACAAACAGATTGTAGATCCTTGAAACTTTTTCGGTGCCGGCACAGGTACCATCCCCTGTGCATGAGCAGGTCCTGCACTGCCCCAAACAAGGCGGCCTGGCAAGCCAGAAGGGGATGAAGGTTGGAGGAAACCAGTTTTTTGGTGGACAAGAGAAGAAAAAACTCCATCCTGAACCCAGATGAAACCACTTCACAGACCCACTGGTCAAAAGTAGGGAGGCCCAACGAGCTGCAAACTCACGAGGGCGACCCCCCCACCCAAGTCGGGCGGGGGAGAAAAAAAAACTGTCGCGCAGATTTTCTCGCAGGCATGTTTTGCTTGCTAGAAACAGGGATACTTTTAGTCCCTTAGCGGGCGCCCTGTTGGCCTGGGAGTGCTTACCCGCAGGCCTTGCGGAAGGAAAAACGTTTGTGAGTGGGGGGGAGGGGAGGACCCTGGCCTACAGCGTGGCTCCTTACCTTTTCTGAGTTTGTGGGAGCACCGTGCTCTCACCCCAAACAACATTTTCAAGAATGTCATCCAGCAAGGTTTTAAAAACCTCTAACCCCGGCAGAACAAATTTGCCAGAGCCTTCCCAGACGTCTGGTCCGCAGACCAGCATCCCAGTCAAATCACGCGGCGTAGCCCCACCGCAGATACTGATGGTACCGGACAGCCAGGGAGCTGTATCTAAGGCCGCATTGTAGACATGCATAAGGCCATGCACCAACTGGTCCGCCATCATGCAGACCGGGGAAGCCTGTTGCTATTTAAATCACGGTGCAGCAAATCTTTTTCCGTTAAGGAAGCGTCAGTGACGCCAGGGTCCTGGCCAACAGTGGCCGCCATGCTGACCCCAATACCAGGAACAAGGACCGGGCCACCGCCTCGGTCCTCCCATCTGCAGGGTTCTTAAAAAAAAAAACAGGGGTCCCTCCCACCGGAATTGTGGCAATTCCCTGAATACCGGGGTGCCCCCCCATCGGGGGGGGGGGGATGTCCTTTTCCAGGAAACCCTCCTCAAAAAAGGGATAACGGACTGCCATGCGATTTCTTGGAACGCTACAGCCGTTCCTATCCTTAGTACATAAACTTATCAAATAAGCTAGGTAGTAAAAAACATCCTAGCGGTGCGGGTCAGCTCGTGGGACCCAGAAGGGACCGACATCTTAATAGATGCCCTCGCCGTATCCTCCATTTTATTGGGGATCCTGCACGCGGTGAGAAGTGATCCAACAAGCGCCTTTCTGCGCTGACCCGGACACGCAAGCAAGGAACACAGGTACCGGTTGCCAATACAGGGATGTCTGGGGAAGAAGCGCCCAATTCGGACGCCATGCTGACCCACTTAGGGACCTAAGGGTCCACCCTCCTAGCTGTCACAGAAAACGAGGGGGGGCCCCCCCCAGAGGACTCACCGCCTGAACCAGGCACCGCACAGCCGCCGTCCACTCTCCCTGACTGAAGTGTGCACCATGTCAGTCTGAGGTGATTTCAGCTGTTCGCGCCACCCTGAGAGCCGTTTGACCGTTAGAGGCAAAAACCCCAGTGAAAGCCACAGGAAAATGGCCACCAGCCCTGTAACAGCACGCGGGCTACAAGAAAATAGCCGCCGTTCGTCTGTGTACAAAGCGCGCGGTCCACAAGAAAATGGCCGCCGCTTATTCACATGAGAAAACAGCGCCAGTCATCGCCATAATGGCCGCCGTTAAATGCTGGAAAAGAAGCACTGAGAAAAGGAAAAATGGCAGCGAACAACTGGCACCCAAACCAAGGCGCGCGCGCGCACACACACACACACACACACACACCGAGAGCGGCCCCCAGGCACAGCGCAGCCCACAGATAAAAAAAAACAAAACAGAGGCGCCCCCCCCCCCCCCCAGGTCAGTACACAGCATGCCCAGTCACCACAGCACATGGGGAGGTGGGAAGGACAGGGAGAGAGGAAAGGAAGGGTGAGAGACCCCCTAAATCGACATCCCCAGGAATGCCCAGCTGTTCCATCCTGCCAAAACAGGGGGAACTGTACTTACCCATCCTGTGAGGGCTGCTGGACGCATTCCGGACAGATCCACCACCCGAGTAATACGGGGGTAGCGGTCGGGCCGGCACACTGTGACACGGACAGTAATTAGCCCGGTTATACGTGTGCCCCGGAGCGCGTAGCTCACCGGCCACCCCTGGAGCAAACGGGGCATGTCGTGGCCGACCCAGCACGTAGCTAAATGCCTGCTTACGCTCGATGGCCGAAACTGGGGGGGACTACAAGGATCTAGGACATCCAGCCTGTCGCTCAGTCTGCAGTTGATAGTAGATCATAGGATCAATAGTAGAAAAAAGGAAAAAATCCACAGGACCAATGGGCCCACCGGGAGCCAGGTCCTTCTATGCCAAGCAGAAAAAAAACAAAAAAACTGAGCTGCTGCATGCAGGGAGAGGGGTTGTACCCAGAGGGACCGGCCACCTGGGCGGTACTGTACAGTTTTGATGTTTAACACAAACATGTTTCTGCCTAGTCCTCTCCTGATAGAAGGCCAATACCCTAATGTCAAGATTAAGATGCTGTGTCCGTCCATGAACGAAAGAGAAATCATAATTTTATTACCTGCGATTTCCCAGTAAACTAGCCGATACACAGCATTTGCTTTGGTTGGACCCCGAACAGAGGGTTCAGCGAGCTGCTGTGGCTAACTGAAGTTCACGGCCCAGGATTTCTTTGAACTCCTGTTACATTGGTGGGCACAGAGAGCTCCGCTTTTATTTTATTTTTTTCACTGCCCAAAAAGACACCCACGGCTTTTATCAGCAGCATACTGTTTCTTCCACAAGGTTAGGTATTTTACAATATATTTGCGTTGCCAATAATTTGAAGAGGCAGCATTGTGGGAGATCTCTATAAAAGGATACACTTACTAATAACTGCGATGATGCAAGGATGGCAGCATGAACCTTGGAACTACAATGAGGACGTTACATGACCGGTTGCTGTGTACTGGAGAGCGAGCAATGTTGGCCAGTTATAAAAGTCTTCCTCACCAGTTATGGGGCATATTGGAGATCATTTTAAAAGACAACTTGCAAATAATGTGTTTAGATCAAGGTAAGCCTGTGGCATTGCAAGGTCTTTTCAAACTGACTGGAGTCCACTAAACCCAAAATTGATACTTTGATGTTCACAAGTCACATTATCTTCTAAAATGCTCAGCGACTCCACTGAGGGAAAATTCCCCAGCACAATTCTCAGTTCCATCTGAATAACATGACTTTAAAAGTCAAATTACAGCATCAAATTATGAACTTGCTAGTATCGAACCAAAATTAGGCCACATGGACGTTTGGGCTCCTTTTCAACTACTGAAGGTTGTGCGACTGGACACATGTGAAGTCGCATGACAAGTCAAAACCAATTTGTATTTCAATGGGCCCTGTTCTAATTGGTGCAACTCAAGTCACAGAAACTCCAAAAAAGGTTTTTGCACTACTTTGGTGTGACTTGTAGTCACCGGTTGCATTAAGTCACATCAAAAAATTGCAAACTCGCACTGTAAGTCACGCAACTTGGGGGGGGGTCGCAATAGTGGAAACCTAGCTTTACATATGAAAGTTAAATGTTTGGGAAACTTGTATGCGCAGGTAATCAGCAACGCAGAGGCGAATCAGCATTTACAAGCTTACAGACATTCAGTTGTATGGGCAGCAGTACCCGGCTCCCTGGGTGCAGGAAAGTGGGACAAAGTTTACACTAGATTTTCAGCATGTAAATGTTTGTGTACATGATGCTTAATATATCAGCTTTATTAGAGTTCCCCTTCAAATCATCATTGATTACATGCTTATATATACACAGAATGAATATCAGCATAAAGAATCAAATAATTTGCAACTTTCCTCACCCATGGATAATCTGCTCTATATACTTAAAACAAATCAGTGAGCATAGTGTAAAGTCCTAGACAGAGGGAAAAATTGTTCATTACAGAAACTGCAGGTTTGGCAGCTGGCCAGAAGTAAGGTGATGTGACAAAAATGTACTAACAATGTTCAGCACAGGAGAAGGTTTCAACTTCCAAACTACAAGCAGAAGAGCTCAAACCTCTTTTGGGGACCGGTGCTACATGACGAATAGCCACCAGATTGTAAAAGATACTGCTGGAGGAGTCTGGTTTAATTAGTGTTGAAAAAAAAAAAAAAAAAAGGTTGTCTGAGGGTTACGATTGCACCCATTCCTACCTGTGATATTGTGCTTGAAGCAACTGGAACTCATCTTTAATCCTATCACAGGAATCAGAGGTTGTGAACTTGAGTTGCTGGGGCAGGTGAGAGGAGCCCTGGGGAGGAGAGATGAGACTTCAGACAATGCACACAAATCTTTATTTTTTTTATTCCATTGTGACGAGGGCAAAAAAAAAAAAAAACCTAAACCATTGTGGGGGATTCATCAGACAGGAAACCAGCCACAATCAGGTCCTAATCTAACACAAAGCCTGTCAATCTTTATTTTAGCAAATCAAAGGTCATTAGTCTATTTGCAATCTTAGACAGTCAAGTGAAACAGTTATGAAAGCAACATAATTAGCAAGGTACTTGGAACAAAACTCATTGGCTCACCAAGAGGCTGATCTGGGTGCCAGTCCAGGCATGTGGACAAACTTCATTGTCGCAATCATGCCTGGACCGGCTGTGTGACCTCACAGAACAAACTGCACTTGTTCACATCTGTGCAATTTTTCTTTTGTCATAAACCTCACAAGAGGAATCCCATCTTTTCCTATGGTGCCTGTGCTTTTCACATGTTAGTTTTTAAAAACGCTGCATGTCCTTCCAGGACAAAACCTGTAAAAGGTGCACTATACCTTACCTTTACAGCAGCATACCTTTACAGCAAATGCTGCCATTTTGCTGCTGTACAGCCACTGACAGCATTCAACCAGTTGCTCCCTGTACTGTATTAAATCTTCTGCTTTAACTTTCCTTCTTTTTAAACTGTTGATCTTGCAAGGTACAGTTTGCCCTTCTACTTCCTGTGTTACAGTGAACACTACCCAAGTGTCCCTCTACAGATGGGAAGTTGTCACCCTTCCATTGGGTACTACAAGCTGACATTCTAACATGTGAAGTATCAGCAAGTTAAGCCTATTAGAAAAGTGGCAGTTGTACAGTGCAGATTAGCTAGAAGACAGAACAGAGAAAAAAAAAAAAAAAAGGCGTTAGTGCTAGTTCGCACCAGACGCAATTCCGTGCGCTTTTTTCCCTACGCTTAGTGCTAGTTCACACCAGATGCACTTCTGTGCGCTTTTTTCTGCACTAAAAATATATGCAGTGTTTTCCATGAATTTCAATGGCTCTAGTTCACACCATGCAGTCAGTTTCCGGTGAAAAAAAAAATATATAAAATAGAGCATGCTGCATTTTTTCTCCACAGAAGTTTAGTGGAATATAGCAAGTTGTATCAGAAACGCACTGGAACTGCATGTGGTATGAAATGCAAGCAAAAACTGATCTGGAACGTATACGGAGTGCATTTTTGTGGTGTGCATGCAAATGGTTTAACTGAAATCTTCATTACAAGCCCTTTTTGCTGCTGAGGGTTTAAATATACATTACTGAAAACAAATGACTTTAACCACTTGACCTCCAGAGGTTCACCCCTTTCATGACCGAAACATCTTTAGCTATTCAGCACCATGTTACTTTAACCACATCAATACTGGGCACTTTAGCCCCCTTCCTTCCCAGGCCAATTTTCAGCTTTCAGCGCTCTCGCATTTTCAATGACAATTGCGCGGTCATGCTACACTGTACCCAAATGAAATTTTTATCATTTTGTTCACACTAGAGCTTTCTTTTGGTGGTATTTATTCGCGACTACGTTTTTTATTTTTTGCGATACAAGCGAAAAAAGAGCGGAAATTTGAAAAAATATATATTTTCGTCTTTCTATTTTTAAAAAAAAATCCAATAAAATCGAATTTTGTCATAAATTTAAGCCAAAATGTATTCTACTACATGTTTTAGGTAAAAAAAAATCTGTTAAGTGTATAATTGGTTCGTGTGATCACGGACATATGTACGCAAATGATCATGTACAGATGTGCGCAGGTGATCACGGACATGTGTGCAAATGAACATTGGGACATGATTTTACTGTCACATGTGGGGGACAGGTGTTTTTACTGTGTGTGGGGACATGTTTGTTTACTTATATGTGTTTACACTGTGTGGGGACACTAGGCTGGTGATCAGAGAGTAAAAAGCTGAAAAGAACAGCTCATACTCACTGATCACCAGCCAGTTGCAGCGATCCGCTCTCCTCACGACTTCTGTGTGAGGAGAGGAGAGCCGATTGCCTAGCAACTGGCTCTATTTACATCACATGACGGCTGTGATTGGACACGGCCATCATGTGATCAGGAGGGCCAATCACAGAGCCCTCCTGCCGAATAGAGATGCGCTGTGTCCGGGTGACACGCGTGCATCGGGGCTGCGCGGGAACGCGCAATCCCCCTCCTGAGGGACGTTCCTGAACGTCCACTCAGAAGGAGAGAGCGCCCACCCGGCCATATATATACAGTGGCTGGGTGGGAAGTAGTTAACTGGCAATTGCTCACTCATGCAACACTGTAGCCAAAATGTATACAATTTTTTACAAACAAATAGCTTTATTTGGCGATATTTAATCACACTAGGCTTTTTATGTTTTGCTATATAAACGAAAAAAAAGCAACATAAAAAAAAAAAAAATGTCTTTTGAATAATTTTGTAAACAAATAATTTCTTCATAAATTTAAGCCTTTACTTTACATTTGTGTATATTTAGTCTGTGAGTTACAGAGTCTACAAACTTTGGTATACACATTTGAATTGAATTAAACATTCTGATGGGCTAATTTCTTGAGGCACTAAAATGCCATGACAGTACAAATACCCCCAAATGACCCTTTTTGAAAAGTAGACAGTCTGCAGTATTTGGTAAGAGACATGGCAAGCATTTTGAAGGTTGTAAGGGGGGGGGGGGGACACAAAAAAACATTGTCAGAATTTTATCTGTGTCATTGTGTTCCCCGCTTCCTGTCTGGTGAAACTGTTGTAACCAAGACAGGAAGTGAGCATACGTTTCTAATTTAGAGAGAAGCCAGGCACATGTTCCAATATTTAAATCATGTGATTAGAGGGCCAGGAAGCGTGGCGAGTCCCCTGTTGACGCACTTCGGTACAAGTGCAATAAAGTACGCCAAGTAGGGATGAACTCAGAAATGCCTGGACGTGAGTTTGAACCTGCCTATGCTGTCCTGCTGGGAAACTGTCAAAGCCAAGAACTAATCATAGGCGGCCAAGGCCTATATGACGGTCTGCGGGGAGGAGGATGCCAATGACGCCTATAACAGCTTCCTGGTGGCATAGCTAAGGCGGGTCTGGACTCGCGTTCAAATATACCTGAGCTCAGTACTGATCCTGAGGCCTCCTGGGATGCCTGATGTAGGTAACCCCAGAGGCTGAGGGCGACATCATTCTAACCTAGACAGAAACCCTGGAAGTCCCAGAAGGTTCTTGTAAAAAAAAAAAAAAAAAAAAAAAAAAAAAGTATTTGGAAAAGATAAGCGTTCGATTGTGAGGGAGGCAGGCATGCAACGATGGAAAGTAGGTACGAAAGTTAAAGGTGTGCTTAAAAGGTGCGAACGCACCCTGCATCCAATTGGATGCAAGAATCCAAGTAAGGGGTTCCCGCGATCAGCTGTGAGAGGCAGCCCAATTGAAATCAATGGGGGGCTGCTGGCTCTTACAACTAATTGTGCCCCCTTGCATGTATTCTCTTCATGCCGCAATTAGGTCTGGACACACACTGCCTAACGTCAAGGGTTGATCGCTTGCATGCGATCACTGCCCGAGTGATTACATGCGCGTGGCTGCGAAAGCCGGTGTCAGAATCGGTGACCGGTCAGATTAGGTAACGGAATTGACGTTCCGTCAGCTCTGAATGTGTTCCACCGCTACCAGGTTTGCTCATCTGACAGAACACCTGCAGTCAGAAGGAGGCAGCAGACATCTTACTACACCCAGCTATGTCTCATTTCACAGTAATTTAAGCATATAGTGCATAGACATCTGTGATACTGTTGAATTTTTAGTGCTGAGCAGTGCAGGGTGTACCAACACCTTCCTACTGCTGGTGTCCAGCTTCTTTCAAAATGTAACATCCAAACAGCATCACAGATGTCAAAATCAAAAATTATATGAATTTCAAGACATAGCTAGGTGTACTAAGCCAGCGGTTCTGAACCCTGTCCTCATGTCCCCCCCCCCCAAAACAGGCCATGTTCACAAAACATGGCCTGTTGGGGGTACTCGAGGACAGGGTTGAGAACCACTGCTGTACCAAGATGTCCGCTACCTTTTTCTGACTGCAGGTGTTCTCTCAGGTGAGCAAACCTGGTAGCAGTGGAACGCATGTATAGATGAAGGAACGTCCCTAATCTGACGGGTCGCCGATTCTGACTAAACACCGCCAGCTTCCCATAGCCAACGGCAGGAATCTAATTGGATGCATTCAACCTAGATAGGAACTTGACACTCCCCCAGCCCCCTTACCTGTTAAGCGGAGTTCTCTTCCAAATACACACTCACCTACAGCGATCTGAAATCTGTGTCCTACGCCGGTCCTCCTCCAGGTACAGGCAACCCAGCTCCTGATGACACAATCTAGCTCTGTGGACAAGCTCCTCCTGATTCCTGGAATATGAGATGGGGATATTCCAGGAGGCAGCAGGGCCTATTTTCACCTAGGCCAGAAAAAAAAAATACCACTGCTACAATAGTAGCAGAGGCAGGGCAGAGTTGAAACGGAAAACTGCCTCCCTGTGTAGAGATTTCTCTCACTTTCTATTGCATTTCTGTGACAGGAAGTGAAGAGAAGTCTCTTCACGGTAAAATCTAAGACTGGTGTGTTGCAAGGCCTGCGGAACACTGAGAAGTAGCCAAAGTTGTGTGTCCGTGGCCTAGTAGGAATGTGTGAGGCGCTATGGTCGGTCAGCAGTGTGCCCCACACGCTCTCTTCCCTGTACACGTCATGGGCAATCCATGAGATCACATGTAGAACACACACAGGCCGGGCCTTGTCCTCACCGAGTGTCGGCTGTTGCTTTGCGGAAACATCATATCCCCGGTGTGGGCGGATGTGACACACGAAGGCGCTACGTTCTCAGCCCCCAGCCGTCTCTCCCGCTTCTTATAATGAGGCTCGGCGCCTCCCCCCAAGCCTAAGGCCTTCACCGCTTCTTCTCCGCTCTGTAGGCCTGCAGCGTCCCGATTTCACAACCCCCCTTCGCACACGGCTCAGCTCGATCTTTCACCCGATTCTCTCCTTCCCCTCAAACCCCTGGGCTGTCCCAGCTCGCTCTCTCTCTGCTCCTCGTTCCCAGCACTCTCCCCACAGGGGATCCTTTTGTTTAATGGCGACTTCCGCTACAGCGAGCCTCTCGCGCCCTCTGCTGGCCAAGAGTGGGTGGAGATCTGGAGGCGCTCATGCGGCACAGCGTGCTAGGTGTGCTCACACCTGGTGTTTTCCTCTATTACGGTGGAAAGACGTTTGACCACCCCCAATGACTTTTTTTTTTATAGAAAACTTACTGATGGAGCACATTTTTTTTACCGACAACCTGAAATATGACAGAAACTACTATTGTAAGCGAAGGCAATTAATATTTAACCCCATAAGGACCAGGCCCGGTCCACTTTGTGTTTACAAGTTAAAATCACTTTTTTTGCTAGAAAATTACTTAGAACCCCCAAACATTTTATATATATATATATATATATATATATATATATATATATATGTAGTGGGGTCCTCAATTTAAGGGAAGTGTTGGAGAGGTAGTTTACTGAAACACCCTAATTTGTCAGGATTTTTACAACCATTTCTATCCACAGGGAGAGTATCGGTGTACAGTTCCCTGTAGCCTACAGGTGGCACTGCCATAGTAGGCTAGGGTTGAACCGCTGATACAGTGCTGTGCCTTGTGTGTCCCCTCTCAGCGGCCATACGGTGGGTGTGGTCTACCTGCTGGGCGAGGATATAAAAGGGGCAGACGCTGCCTGTTCGGGGTTCTTCTGTCAGCGGGGTCCTGCCCCGGACCTTTGGCCCGGGGCGGGTTGTCATTGGTTCGGTTGCCCGGGAGTCCTACTCCCAGGGAGTGTTCTGGTTCCATCCTGGGCACCTTTAGCTCAGGGTGAGGTACTATCATGCTGTTCCTGTCCGCCCTGGGTATGTGAGCCCGGGACCGCAGTGGAGGCCTGGGGCCCAGCACCTTCGGCTGGGGTCCACTGGGGATCGAGGAATCTCAGGGTGCTGCCTCGCGAGGGGACCGGTATCTAGGATGAGGAGGCTGGGAAGGAACTCTCCGAAGACCCAGTGCAGTGTCATGGTGACGGTAGGGTCCCGGTAACTCTCCGGAGGAATGTCTTCTCCTAAACAAGGGCCATAGCTAAAGAAGGGAATCCGTTTTCACCAGGTCTGTGGCAGAGACCAACCTCACAGTCTGTGGCAGAGACTGTGCGCCTAGTTAACTTTGCTCGATAAGCTGAGCGAACATCCATAACATTTGTGCCTGGACCTCATCCACACCTTGTGCTGTTCTGTTTCTTGCTCCAACCTTTCTTCTATCAGAGACTGTGTTATTGTTAAGAGAAAATAAACTCTGAGTTGGAGTTTCAGCTTGTGTGGACATTCACTTTAATGGGAAGTCAAGGACTTGTCTCTAGTTAACATAGAGGTGAGCATCAGAATCTGGAGGTTTCCATGTTCTGACTGTGGAAAGACCCAAAAACAAACACCGCTCAACCTCTTTGCACAGGAGGATACAGACTGTTATTAGTGCGGTGTGCCTCTCTCTTCCTGCGAGGAGCCAAAGTTAATGCTGGTAAAGAAAGGGGTCTGTGCGCTATATATATATATATATATATATATATATATATGTAGCGGCCTCACTCTCCCTCTCCGCTTCTATCGCCTGGTTGGCTGTTTTTTGTCTAGGGGTACCTGGGAGAGGAGAGTGCAGGAACACTACGCCAAGCTCTCCCCTCGTATGTATATGAGAGTTGAGCAAAGTCACTTGAATTACCTCCGGATCTGTTCACTGCATACGAAGCCTCCGAATTGTTCCGTGGAGATGTGTCTGCCAGTAATAGAGCCCCACACCAATTAAAAGTCCAACACTCTTTTTTTTCTCCATAGCCAGGGGTGAACATAATAGTTGAACTTTCAGTAACAGACAGACAGGGGTGTGAATACGAGTAGGCCCAGGCACAAATAAACTCTCCTATTCCGTTGCAAGTGAATAGGCCTGGCGCACGGTCTCTGCCACCGACCGTGAGTTTTGGTCGCTGCCACCGACCGGATGAACTGTTGAGGCCCCTGCCACAGGCCTAATAGCAGGTCTCTGCCACTGACCTGAGTTGACTAGTTGGACCGCTGCCACCAGTCATAGAACATGAACCACCCTCCTCTATGAACTTGGCCCCTGTTCGGGAAAGATATCCATCCGGGCGGTCTCCAGAGGTTCACCCGGCACTGGAAATATGCTGCACCAGATCTTCGGATGAATCCCTCCTCCGGTCCCTTACGCCTCTGGATTCGGGTGCCCCACTCCCGGGGCACCCTAGGACAATCCCTCCCTTGCGGGACCCAGCGGAAGGTACTGGGACCCAGGCCTCCGGCTGAGTACCTCACCCCAGACTGAAGGTGTCTGGGATGGAACACGAACTCCAAGTGTCCAGGCCTAGGCCGCCTGGACACCGACCGCGCACAGCAGCCCTCAGGCTGAAGGTGCCTGGGACTCGAACCTCGTGGCGAAGATGTCCGCCCCCTTTATACCCTCTCCCACCAAGCACAGCGGGTTCCCCGTCCCGCAGTACAACTGCTGCGAGAGGTCACAAAGGGTACGGCACTGCAGCGATGGTTCAACCCCGGCCCAAAGTGACAGTGCCACCTGCTGGGCCGCAGGGAACTAGACATCACTGATGTCTTCACCAGAATTAAACACTTTGAAAAGTATATACCCGCTACATATATATATATATATATATATATATATATATATATATATATATAGCACACAGACCCTTTTCCCTTGCTTTGGCTCAGTTGCAGGAAAAAGGCACACCGTACTATATGCCCGTACCCAGAGGCGTATCTAGTGAAAATGGCGCCTATGGCAAGCACTGAAACTGCGCCCCTGTCAAAACATTTTAAGTGTACAGGGCCATGTTTTCACTGCATGGAAAATCGAAAATTAAAAGTGTAGCGCTAACTAAATAAATATGTATAAATGTGAAAATATACACAAAAAACTGAATATGATAATATAGTGATAAACACGTGTATCACCCAAAATAACGTGCTGGGTGACTCCAGTGATAAAGTCCTCAAATTATATTAACACAATTATGCAAATTAATGTCCATAATAGGCAAATGAATGTCCATTAGAAATGGAATCCATAAAACGAAGGTGATGAAGATCAGTCCAGAGAGAACGTGATGAATCAAAACGTGAAATTGTAATCAACAGTCTTCTGTTTGTGAGAGAAAGTAGCCACCACCAAAGTGAATAGAGGAAGGCTTACCAGAAGTTATGGATTTGGCGGGGCATAAGCCACCCAAATCAAATAAACTTGAAGAGTGTGAACACTCAAACATTAATAAAATAGAGATGTGATGTGAGATCCGCCACCAAGTATATGTTGAGGAGGCTTACCAGAGGTCTCGGATTTGGAGAGGCATACGCCGCCCAAATCTGAGATTGCTTAGGGGGTTAATGGACGCCACTGGAGATGGTCTTGAGTGGAGGGGTAGTCTGGAGTCAAAGGGGTTTAGCACTTCAATCAGACGGGACATCCAATAACACAAAACACCAATTCATGTGGGGACTCGGTATCCAATGCATATGTGTGGAGATAGAAAAGCTCACATAGCATAATTCCGTTTGGAAAGAATTTAATAAAAAAATCATACAATGTAACACTCACATTTAAAGATGGTCTAAAAGCATGGATGCAGGTACAAGAGCGATGTATATGGACAAATCCACCCGACTAGTTTCGACTAAAAAGTCATCATCTGGGGTATGGACCTTGTCCCACAAACATCGCAAATTTATGAACATATTGACCTCCATGACCCAGGAAGCGGACCACACATGGTTCACTTCCTGTTTGATATATGTCATGGATGGTCACAATACTTATGCACAAATCTATGACTGTATCTCAGCATGATGCAAAAAAACAGAATAACAAAGAAAAGGCATTAATAGTAATAATAGGGCTCTAAATCGCCTTACATACTGGCGCTATCCAAGCCTCGTTTTCAATCCCCTGGTTACTCGGCAGGAAGCAGGCTGTATCCAGGCCTCGCTATGAGAACGAGGCATGGACTCAGCACCCGCACGTCACTTCCGCCGTAACCACGAGGACCGGAAGCGGCAGCCAAGCCTCACTCTAAGTTGAGACGTTAGGCTGCCTCTTGCCTCAACTGCGTCACTCCGTCGAGACACACATACAGGCATAATTAAGGCGTCTATTGGTCAATCCGCCCCTGTAAAGGGCGTGTACCTCGTCCCTTCTAAAGGGGAAGGAATGTATCTCCGACAGGGTGCGTAGATCAAATAAAAGGCGTTAGTGTAGGATAACTATTTAACAAATATAAAAGGTATTGATACCATACATATATTATACATGATTGAAAGTGGGAAATAATGCATATGTGACAAAACAGCCTGCATTTAGTAATCCAATCAGATCATACATAGTGCACATAATGTGCACATAGAGGTACATATAACACATCCAGAGATGTAAATGTGTGTATTAAACGCTAATAAAATAAAAAATGAATGTGTAAATGTACACACATAAACATGTTTTAGAAAAACATATTTTAAAAGGTTTAAAATCAGTAAAAAGGAGAGAGAAAGAAAGAGAGGTCGTATAATTTTAGAGTGGTCAGGACGCATTAATAAAGGAATTATTGTCCCACTCGACATTCATTCCTTGTGGCTGATAAGTCTGAAGTTCATATATCCAGAATGTTTCTAATCTGGATACTCCTCTAGTGGTTGCTCCTCCCCTCCATGGAGCAACATATTGATCTATAACTAGAAACTGGGTGCCAACAGGGTTACGGGCATGGTATTGCCGGTAATGTCTGGGGACAGTATGTTTAGTACTTCCAAATTTTATCAGATTCACATGTTCGGATACTCTAGCGGTAAAAGATCTGATCGTTCTGCCCACATACTGTTTCCCGCATGGACAGGTCAACAGGTATACCACATGGGTAGTGGCACACGTACAAAAATGTTTAATGGGATAAACTTTATTGGTTACCGTAGATCTAAATTCCTTAGTTGGCCTTCTTCCACATGTGTTGTGTTTACAAACAATGCATTTTTTACAGGGATAGTACCCCATCCAGTTGTGAAAAAAGGTGGGTTTTATAGGTGGGTTGATGATATTCGATGCGATTTGATTCTGAAGGGAGGGTACTCCTTTGTAAATAACTTTGGGCTTTTCTGGTATCAATGTGCCCAAAATCCTATCATTTTTCAATATCCCCCAATGTTTTTCAAAAATGGTTTTTATATGTCTGTATTGAGTGGAAAAGGTAGTGAGAAAAGACCATTTGAAAGTATCCTTTCTTTCTTTAGGTGGTCTAGCTTCAAACAATGTGGGTCTTTCAATATCAAGCACCTGTTTAAGGTCATTATCTATCTCTACCAGATTGTACCCCTTCTCCAGAAATCTCTTTTTGAGCACATTGGCTTGTGCCAAAAAAGTTTCGGTTTCTGTACAGTTCCGACGGAGACGTAGGAACTGACTCTTGGGGACCGACTTTAACCAAGATTTGTGATGGCAACTAGTCATGGGTATAAACCCATTCCTATCAGTAGGCTTGAAATAGGTACTGAATTTGAATTGTTGTTCAGATCTTTCAATCTGTAGATCTAGAAAATGTATCCTAGATTGACTAGATTCGTACGTAAGAGAAATACCTCTATCGTTATCATTCAACAGACAAAAAAAGCCATCTAGGGTTTCTAAGGTGCCGGTCCATAGGAGGAGGATGTCGTCTATATATCTGGCCCAAAACAGGAGCCGAGGCTCCTGTAGGGCATAGACGACATCCTCCTCCCACTTGGCCATAAATAAATTGGCCAGACTAGGTGCGAATTTCGCCCCCATTGCTACACCTTTCTGTTGAAGGAAATAACGTCCATCAAACCAAAAATAGTTGTGATGCGTCGCGAATTCTAATAATTCCATAATAAACTTGACTTGTGGAGCTGCCAACGTGAGGTCCCTATTAAGAAATTCCTGTGACGCCTCCATGCCTCTGTGATGTGGGATACAGGTGTATAGGGACGCCACGTCCGCTGTGGCCATAATGAGCTCGCCTTCGAAGGTCACTGACATAAGGCGTTGAATAACATCCTTAGTATCCTTCAAATAGGAAGGTGTGGTCTTAACGGAAGGTTGCAAAAAGAAATCTATATATCTACCTATCCTCGAAGTGATGGAGTCTATTCCACTAATGATAGGTCGTCCGGGAGGATCTTTGTGGATTTTAGGTAAATAATATATGATTGGAATCCTGGGGGCCACAGGAACAAGAAACGACTTCTCTTTTGAATTTAAAATTTTAGAATCAAATCCTCTAGTGATGAGACTAGTCAACTCTTTTTTATATTTAATGGTGGGATTAGTATGTATTTCCTTATAAGTATCTTGATCGCTCAGAATATTATACATTTCAGCCATATAACTTGCTTTATCTAGCAGGACGATGCCTCCGCCTTTGTCAGCGGGGCGTATGATTAGATCTTTATTGTCACATAGAGTTTTTAGGCCCTGACTAGGTATAGGATTATTAGAAATCTTTTTAATGGGTAATTTAGCCAAATCCTGAAGGACTAAATCTCTAAACATATTGAGAGCTGGAGCAAGCTTATTGGGAGGGTTGAAAAGGGAAGGATTAGCCAACCCTGAGTGAACAGTACCTGACGTAGCTGCTCTCACTATATTTCTAGTTGGATTTGAGGTAATATAGCGTTGAATATTAATTTTTCTAACATACTTATGTATATCTACAAAAGTGTTAAATTTATTCAGTTTACGTGGTGGGGCAAATTTAAGGCCCTTATCCAAGACCATCTTTTCTTCTTTGGAAAGTGTGACACTGCTTAAGTTGAACACACCTTGACAGGTCATGTTCGACTTTTCTTTCCTCCTTTGTGTCCTCCTCCCTCCTCTGGTCCCTCTCTTGTTTCGGGACCCCTTTTTCTTCTTGGGGGGTCCTCCCGAAAAACCTGAGAGGGATGAGGATTAGGATATGGAGATCGGTCAAACTCAGCATTGGGATAAGGATATACTCTGTCGTCATATTGATCCTGAAGAGGAAAAAATCTATTGTGAGTAGATGTGACTGGATATCCATATTGGGAAGAGTGAGAGTTATTATGAAAGTTGGATGGTGATCCCCTTTGGTGTGACCTCTCTCTTTCATAATATTGTTGGTTGTAATCATAATTGGAATGATTACCTCTATGATTTACTCCACCTCTTCTATTGGAGCTATGTCCCCTTCCCCTTTGGGTATTCTTAGGGGTATGGGTATTATGGGGGACCCCACCTTGTGAACGATCACCAGGTGGTTGACTCCTATTCATAGAAGGTTTGGGTTGATTAAGGTGTACAAATGGAGGCGCCGCACTACTTGCATGTGAGGAATTAACCTCCATGGCTGTATCCAATGTAGGCGGTTTCTGCCAGCTGTACACTTTCCCAGATTTATAATCACCAATGTCACGTGAGTATTTTTTGTGTTTTTTGGTTCTCTGGTCCTTATCTTCCTTGATGAGATAAGTTTGAAGGTTAGAGGACAGAGTGTTATATTCAACTGTATTTTTAAATACAAGTAGTCCATCCTTCAGTTCCTTAATTTCTCTATCTAAAGCCAAGAGACGGTTACGTTTCCTGGCAATAAGAAAATTGAGAAATTTGGTCCCTGCATCGTTGAAATATTTAGACCAGGAATCCAGATCTAGTTCTCCCTGTTGCGGGTGTACATCCCATCTAAGACTCCGGGGTACCATGTTTTCTGCAACATATTGCTCCAGAAAAACAAGGTCCCATTGGAGATGGAGTTCTGACACCATGATGTTTTTTAACCTCAGAAATAGACCTGCTATTTCGGTGTCATTACCTGTGACAACAAAAACACCCTCCGTATTTACTATCCGCGAAGCGCGATAGTCAAAAACGTCCATAATTAAATAATAACAGTAGAATGTAATTAAGTAAGGATCTCCTGCGGCAATATGAAATTGTGAAAATGGTAATGGAAAGTAAAAGGATAATACTGCGCTGGAAATAATGTGAAACGAAGCTGCCAACACTGCTGGTACAAAAAGCTAGTGATAATCGAAAATTAAAAGTGTAGCGCTAACTAAATAAATATGTATAAATGTGAAAATATACACAAAAAACTGAATATGATAATATAGTGATAAACACGTGTATCACCCAAAATAACGTGCTGGGTGACTCCAGTGATAAAGTCCTCAAATTATATTAACACAATTATGCAAATATATGCAAATTAATGTCCATAATAGGCAAATGAATGTCCATTAGAAATGGAATCCATAAAACGAAGGTGATGAAGATCAGTCCAGAGAGAACGTGATGAATCAAAACGTGAAATTGTAATCAACAGTCTTCTGTTTGTGAGAGAAAGTAGCCACCACCAAAGTGAATAGAGGAAGGCTTACCAGAAGTTATGGATTTGGCGGGGCATAAGCCACCCAAATCAAATAAACTTGAAGAGTGTGAACACTCAAACATTAATAAAATAGAGATGTGATGTGAGATCCGCCACCAAGCATATGTTGAGGAGGCTTACCAGAGGTCTCGGATTTGGAGAGGCATACGCCGCCCAAATCTGAGATTGCTTAGGGGGTTAATGGACGCCACTGGAGATGGTCTTGAGTGGAGGGGTAGTCTGGAGTCAAAGGGGTTTAGCACTTCAATCAGACGGGACATCCAATAACACAAAACACCAATTCATGTGGGGACTCGGTATCCAATGCATATGTGTGGAGATAGAAAAGCTCACATAGCATAATTCCGTTTGTATGATTTTTTTATTAAATTCTTTCCAATGTAACACTCACATTTAAAGATGGTCTAAAAGCATGGATGCAGGTACAAGAGCGATGTATATGGACAAATCCACCCGACTAGTTTCGACTAAAAAGTCATCATCTGGGGTATGGACCTTGTCCCACAAACATCGCAAATTTATGAACATATTGACCTCCATGACCCAGGAAGCGGACCACACATGGTTCACTTCCTGTTTGATATATGTCATGGATGGTCACAATACTTATGCACAAATCTATGACTGTATCTCAGCATGATGCAAAAAAACAGAATAACAAAGAAAAGGCATTAATAGTAATAATAGGGCTCTAAATCGCCTTACATACTGGCGCTATCCAAGCCTCATTTTCAATCCCCTGGTTACTCGGCAGGAAGCAGGCTGTATCCAGGCCTCGCTATGAGAACGAGGCATGGACTCAGCACCCGCACGTCACTTCCGCCGTAACCACGAGGACCGGAAGCGGCAGCCAAGCCTCACTCTAAGTTGAGACGTTAGGCTGCCTCTTGCCTCAACTGCGTCACTCTGTCGAGACACACATACAGGCATAATTAAGGCGTCTATTGGTCAATCCGCCCCTGTAAAGGGCGTGTACCTCGTCCCTTCTAAAGGGGAAGGAATGTATCTCCGACAGGGTGCGTAGATCAAATAAAAGGCGTTAGTGTAGGATAACTATTTAACAAATATAAAAGGTATTGATACCATACATATATTATACATGATTGAAAGTGGGAAATAATGCATATGTGACAAAACAGCCTGCATTTAGTAATCCAATCAGATCATACATAGTGCACATAATGTGCACATAGAGGTACATATAACACATCCAGAGATGTAAATGTGTGTATTAAACGCTAATAAAATAAAAAATGAATGTGTAAATGTACACACATAAACATGTTTTAGAAAAACATATTTTAAAAGGTTTAAAATCAGTAAAAAGGAGAGAGAAAGAAAGAGAGGTCGTATAATTTTAGAGTGGTCAGGACGCATTAATAAAGGAATTATTGTCCCACTCGACATTCATTCCTTGTGGCTGATAAGTCTGAAGTTCATATATCCAGAATGTTTCTAATCTGGATACTCCTCTAGTGGTTGCTCCTCCCCTCCATGGAGCAACATATTGATCTATAACTAGAAACTGGGTGCCAACAGGGTTACGGGCATGGTATTGCCGGTAATGTCTGGGGACAGTATGTTTAGTACTTCCAAATTTTATCAGATTCACATGTTCGGATACTCTAGCGGTAAAAGATCTGATCGTTCTGCCCACATACTGTTTCCCGCATGGACAGGTCAACAGGTATACCACATGGGTAGTGGCACACGTACAAAAATGTTTAATGGGATAAACTTTATTGGTTACCGTAGATCTAAATTCCTTAGTTGGCCTTCTTCCACATGTGTTGTGTTTACAAACAATGCATTTTTTACAGGGATAGTACCCCATCCAGTTGTGAAAAAAGGTGGGTTTTATAGGTGGGTTGATGATATTCGATGCGATTTGATTCTGAAGGGAGGGTACTCCTTTGTAAATAACTTTGGGCTTTTCTGGTATCAATGTGCCCAAAATCCTATCATTTTTCAATATCCCCCAATGTTTTTCAAAAATGGTTTTTATATGTCTGTATTGAGTGGAAAAGGTAGTGAGAAAAGACCATTTGAAAGTATCCTTTCTTTCTTTAGGTGGTCTAGCTTCAAACAATGTGGGTCTTTCAATATCAAGCACCTGTTTAAGGTCATTATCTATCTCTACCAGATTGTACCCCTTCTCCAGAAATCTCTTTTTGAGCACATTGGCTTGTGCCACAAAAGTTTCGGTTTCTGTACAGTTCCGACGGAGACGTAGGAACTGACTCTTGGGGACCGACTTTAACCAAGATTTGTGATGGCAACTAGTCATGGGTATAAACCCATTCCTATCAGTAGGCTTGAAATAGGTACTGAATTTGAATTGTTGTTCAGATCTTTCAATCTGTAGATCTAGAAAATGTATCCTAGATTGACTAGATTCGTACGTAAGAGAAATACCTCTATCGTTATCATTCAACAGACAAAAAAAGCCATCTAGGGTTTCTAAGGTGCCGGTCCATAGGAGGAGGATGTCGTCTGAGCGATCAAGATACTTATAAGGAAATACATACTAATCCCACCATTAAATATAAAAAAGAGTTGACTAGTCTCATCACTAGAGGATTTGATTCTAAAATTTTAAATTCAAAAGAGAAGTCGTTTCTTGTTCCTGTGGCCCCCAGGATTCCAATCATATATTATTTACCTAAAATCCACAAAGATCCCCTCCATCCTCCCGGACGACCTATCATTAGTGGAATAGACTCCATCACTTCGAGGATAGGTAGATATATAGATTTCTTTTTGCAACCTTCCGTTAAGACCACACCTTCCTATTTGAAGGATACTAAGGATGTTATTCAACGCCTTATGTCAGTGACCTTCGAAGGCGAGCTCATTATGGCCACAGCGGACGTGGCGTCCCTATACACCTGTATCCCACATCACAGAGGCATGGAGGCGTCACAGGAATTTCTTAATAGGGACCTCACGTTGGCAGCTCCACAAGTCAAGTTTATTATGGAATTATTAGAATTCGCGACGCATCACAACTATTTTTGGTTTGAAAGGTGTAGCAATGGGGGCGAAATTCGCACCTAGTCTGGCCAATTTATTTATGGCCAAGTGGGAGGAGGATGTCGTCTATGCCCTACAGGAGCCTCGGCTCCTGTTTTGGGCCAGATATATAGACAACATCCTCCTCCTATGGACCGGCACCTTAGAAACCCTAGATGGCTTTTTTTGTCTGTTGAATGATAACGATAGAGGTATTTCTCTTACGTACGAATCTAGTCAATCTAGGATACATTTTCTAGATCTACAGATTGAAAGATCTGAACAACAATTCAAATTCAGTACCTATTTCAAGCCTACTGATAGGAATGGGTTTATACCCATGACTAGTTGCCATCACAAATCTTGGTTAAAGTCGGTCCCCAAGAGTCAGTTCCTACGTCTCCGTCAGAACTGTACAGAAACCGAAACTTTTGTGGCACAAGCCAATGTGCTCAAAAAGAGATTTCTGGAGAAGGGGTACAATCTGGTAGAGATAGATAATGACCTTAAACAGGTGCTTGATATTGAAAGACCCACATTGTTTGAAGCTAGACCACCTAAAGAAAGAAAGGATACTTTCAAATGGTCTTTTCTCACTACCTTTTCCACTCAATACAGACATATAAAAACCATTTTTGAAAAACATTGGGGGATATTGAAAAATGATAGGATTTTGGGCACATTGATACCAGAAAAGCCCAAAGTTATTTACAAAGGAGTACCCTCCCTTCAGAATCAAATCGCATCGAATATCATCAACCCACCTATAAAACCCACCTTTTTTCACAACTGGATGGGGTACTATCCCTGTAAAAAATGCATTGTTTGTAAACACAACACATGTGGAAGAAGGCCAACTAAGGAATTTAGATCTACGGTAACCAATAAAGTTTATCCCATTAAACATTTTTGTACGTGTGCCACTACCCATGTGGTATACCTGTTGACCTGTCCATGCGGGAAACAGTATGTGGGCAGAACGATCAGATCTTTTACCGCTAGAGTATCCGAACATGTGAATCTGATAAAATTTGGAAGTACTAAACATACTGTCCCCAGACATTACCGGCAATACCATGCCCGTAACCCTGTTGGCACCCAGTTTCTAGTTATAGATCAATATGTTGCTCCATGGAGGGGAGGAGCAACCACTAGAGGAATATCCAGATTAGAAACATTCTGGATATATGAACTTCAGACTTATCAGCCACAAGGAATGAATGTCGAGTGGGACATTAATTCCTTTATTAATGCGTCCTGACCACTCTAAAATTATACGACCTCTCTTTCTTTCTCTCTCCTTTTTACTGATTTTAAACCTTTTAAAATATGTTTTTCTAAAACATGTTTATGTGTGTACATTTACACATTCATTTTTTATTTTATTAGCGTTTAATACACACATTTACATCTCTGGATGTGTTATATGTACCTCTATGTGCACATTATGTGCACTATGTATGATCTGATTGGATTACTAAATGCAGGCTGTTTTGTCACATATGCATTATTTCCCACTTTCAATCATGTATAATATATGTATGGTATCAATACCTTTTATATTTGTTAAATAGTTATCCTACACCAACGCCTTTTATTTGATCTGCGCACCCTGTCGGAGATACATTCCTTCCCCTTTAGAAGGGACGAGGTACACGCCCTTTACAGGGGCGGATTGACCAATAGACGCCTTAATTATGCCTGTATGTGTGTCTCGACGGAGTGACGCAGTTGAGGCAAGAGGCAGCCTAACGTCTCAACTTAGAGTGAGGCTTGGCTGCCGCTTCCGGTCCTCGTGGTTACGGCGGAAGTGACGTGCGGGTGCTGAGTCCATGCCTCGTTCTCATAGCGAGGCCTGGATACAGCCTGCTTCCTGCCGAGTAACCAGGGGATTGAAAACGAGGCTTGGATAGCGCCAGTATGTAAGGCGATTTAGAGCCCTATTATTACTATTAATGCCTTTTCTTTGTTATTCTGTTTTTTTGCATCATGCTGAGATACAGTCATAGATTTGTGCATAAGTATTGTGACCATCCATGACATATATCAAACAGGAAGTGAACCATGTGTGGTCCGCTTCCTGGGTCATGGAGGTCAATATGTTCATAAATTTGCGATGTTTGTGGGACAAGGTCCATACCCCAGATGATGACTTTTTAGTCGAAACTAGTCGGGTGGATTTGTCCATATTCATCGCTCTTGTACCTGCATCCATGCCTTTAGACCATCTTTAAATGTGAGTGTTACATTGTATGATTTTTTTATTAAATTCTTTCCAAACGGAATTATGCTATGTGAGCTTTTCTATCTCCACACATATGCATTGGATACCGAGTCCCCACATGAATTGGTGTTTTGTGTTATTGGATGTCCCGTCTGATTGAAGTGCTAAACCCCTTTGACTCCAGACTACCCCTCCACTCAAGACCATCTCCAGTGGCGTCCATTAACCCCCTAAGCAATCTCAGATTTGGGCGGCGTATGCCTCTCCAAATCCGAGACCTCTGGTAAGCCTCCTCAACATATACTTGGTGGCGGATCTCACATCACATCTCTATTTTATTAATGTTTGAGTGTTCACACTCTTCAAGTTTATTTGATTTGGGTGGCTTATGCCCCGCCAAATCCATAACTTCTGGTAAGCCTTCCTCTATTCACTTTGGTGGTGGCTACTTTCTCTCACAAACAGAAGACTGTTGATTACAATTTCACGTTTTGATTCATCACGTTCTCTCTGGACTGATCTTCATCACCTTCGTTTTATGGATTCCATTTCTAATGGACATTCATTTGCCTATTATGGACATTAATTTGCATATATTTGCATAATTGTGTTAATATAATTTGAGGACTTTATCACTGGAGTCACCCAGCACGTTATTTTGGGTGATACACGTGTTTATCACTATATTATCATATTCAGTTTTTTGTGTATATTTTCACATTTATACATATTTATTTAGTTAGCGCTACACTTTTAATTTTCGATTATCACTAGCTTTTTGTACCAGCAGTGTTGGCAGCTTCGTTTCACATTATTTCCAGCGCAGTATTATCCTTTTACTTTCCATTACCATGTTTTCACTGCATGAAAAGCACACAGATGTGCAGTACATGCACGGGCAGGCAGACCAATTCAAATCAATTGGGATGCAGCAGCTTCATGAGCACAGCCCCTGCTTTCACCTTGATATCTGTTTGAGTGCAGGAAAATGCCCCTGAGCACAGATAGTGTGCATTCAAAGACACGCACCAGCACCCAAATGGATGTCAAATTGGTAACAATAACCCTCCCTTACTCCATCCAACAACTCTAGTTCTACTTGAAGTATGAAGGAGACCTGTCCCTGCCCCTGCCCCAGGAAAGGTGCCCTCCATGACAGGTACCTGAGCAGAGTTTGGAGGTTTCAAAGAGCACAGTGTCAGTCTCCAGGTCCTGGATCTTGAAGCAAGTGAAGTCAATCCTGAACACATTCTCCTTAGGTCTGCACAGATAATCTGATGACAGAAGACAAGTGACGTTAATGATGCACAGGGGTTGATTTACTAAAGGAAAATCCACTTTGCACTTGGAAGTGCACATGGAAGTGCAGTCGCTGTAGATCGCTGTAAATCTGAGGGGAAGCTCTGAAATTAGGGGAAGCTCTGCTGATTTTATCATCCAATCATGTGCAAGCTAAAATGCTATTTTCCTTGCATGTCCCCTTCAGATCTACAGCATCTGCACTTCCATGTGCACTTTTAAGTGCAAAGTGGATTTTTCTCTAATAAATCAACCCCACAGCGTCTAGCACAGGCCGGTAACAGGTCTCCTGACAGTAAGACCCCTTTCACACTGGGGCATTTTTTGAGGTGCTTTTGGGCTAAAAATAGCACCTGTAAAGCGCCTGAAATATGGCTCCCCTGCAGTGTCAGTGTGATGCGCTGGCAGGACGTTAAAAAATGTCCTGCAAGCAGCATCTTCGGAGCGGTGTGTACACCTCTTCCACCGCTCTTGCCCACTGAAATGAATGGGCAGCGCGGCCGACCTGCTGGCAAAGCGCCGCTGCAGCGGTGCTTTGCGGGTGGTTTTAACCCTTTTTCGGCTGCTAGCGGGGGTTAAAATCACCCCACCAGCGGCGTAATACCTCTGCAAAAATGACGGCCCATGCCCCAGTGTGAAAGCAGCGTAACTCACTCTCTGTGACCCGGCTCAGGCCTAGGACATGCTTCGGGTCTCAGCTCCTTCAGGCCTAACAACTCCTGTTTGGTGACCTCAGCCACCCCCTGGAGCTCCCCATCACCATCCTCCCTCTAATGCATGCGCCTTTATCCCAGTCAAAATGAACGGCCATCTGCAGGGTAGCAACAAGGCTGCCAGTTGGTCCCTCTGGAATCACTCCCATCCCTAGTGATCAACATTCTGTAGTATTCTGAGAGGAAGCAATTCCATAGAGGTAGGTGGGAGGTTCTCTGCCACTGAAGCGTTGTCACTAGCAACAGAGTCTCCCACCTGACATCAGCCTGAGAGGAAGGGGCTTCTCTGAAAAATGATATTGTGACAAAACAGAAATGCATTCATTCAGACTGGGAGGTAGAATGTGAGCTCTGATCCTATCTGCATACATGACTCTCTATCCCTCTCTGTCCTCCTCACTTCAGGACCTCCAGGATCCTGCTAGCTTCTTCCACCTGTAGGAAGCTGAGTTCCAGCTGGTCTATGCCCATGGCTCAGTCATATCTGTGGGGGGATCTTTCTATGTAAACACTTTGATGCTCACCAATGCACAGAGCAGCCTCAGCCATGGAGTGGGAGCAATAAGCAGGCACATCTACAGGGATCCCGGGGATGCCAAGCTCCATATAAGCTGGGCAGTGTTATTGTGATTTGTCCCGTCCTGCTGCTCTGTGTGCTGGGATGCCAGACCCCGGATTTATTACCTCCCCTCCTCCGATCTCAGCCTTCCTGCAGTGCACACACAGCGCCTTCTATAACTTTTCTCCAGCAGCCCAGGACACTCTGCAGACTGACAGTCTCCACAGCCAATCTGTGTGGAGCTCGGCACATGCAGCCACGCCCCCCTCTGGCTGTTACTTCTCAGAAGAACAGCACTCGCATCTCAGCACCTGAGGACGGGAGCAGGGCAGAGAATCACTCCGCCAATGAGCCGGGACTATTTGAGTAGCGGGACGGCATGATGTACATGCGCCCCGAAAATGAAGAAAAAGTCCCTCCTTTACGCTCACTTCCTGGGCCCCTATTTTGACCTGATGGGACCCAGGAAACTGTAATTGCTTCTCCCCATAAGCAAGTAGGAAGGGGAGAAGTTTAAAAAGCTCTAGTTTTAACTTCAGTGAAGAACTTTTATGCTGGATTCCCTGCTCACTAGCGCCCCCTTCATGTGTAGCGCCCATGGCACTTGCTATGGCTTGCCATACCCTAGATACGCCACTGCCCGTACCCTCCTGGTTGAGGAGGTTAAGCAGTGTCATGTATTTGGGTCCCACAGCTAGGTTCTTCCGTCAGTTAGTTCTCATCTCCTAGGATATAGGGACAAGTCTCTGTATTCCCACCAGTTAATCCAATGGCCACACCACTCTAAACTCCAACGTTGAGTTTATTTTCTCAATGTTCAGCAGATAGGTAAAGGGTGGAAGAGAGACAGGACAGCAAGGTTTTGGAGGTTAGTCCAGGCACAAATGGATATCACAATCTCTACTCTATCCCAGAGTAGGTTTAGCTCACCCGGATAGTCTCCTACAAAGTGGATCCTAGCAGCCAAAGTGATGCTCGGACGTTTGATCAGGTTCTTTTCCTAGATGCAATCGGGAGACTCTCTGCCACAGAATCTATCGGACCCCGAACCTCTTAGCTTCTGTTACTTAAGGACAGGTGCCAGCAGTAGAACATTACTAGGCCCTTGGTGGATAGAAGAATCCCTCCAGAGAGTTACCGGGCCCCTTCCTTCACCGTGAACTCTCACCGGTCCGTCAGAAAGGTCCTCCCCCGGCCTCCTCTTCTTAGAAGTGGGCTCTCTCGCGGGGGACACCCTGCGACTTATCCTCCTCGAAGCAGACTCCAGCTAAAGGTGCTGGGCCCAGTGTTGAAGATGCAGCCCCAGGACTAAAGATGCCTGGGACTGATGCACACGTGGCCCCATGGCCTGGAGGGCCATGCGCCACGCACCTGGACTCCGACTCTGGAACAAAGACCCCTCCCAGGCGGCGTCTACCCCTTATGTATCCTCCCCCGGCATGCACAGCAGGTCGACCACACCCACAGTACCGCTGCCGAGAGAGGACATCCAAGGCACAGCACTAATACCAGTGGTTCAACCCTGACCCATTATGGAAGTGCCACCTATAGGCCACAGGGAACTGCACACCAGTATACCATCCTGGAAATAAACAGCACAACCTATAAATTGAGAATGGTCTGAGCCTAACTACTATCTCAGACCAGCCCCTAAATTTGGGTATATAGCACCCCTAAATGGAGTGGGCGCTACATTATATATATATATATATATATATATATATATATATATACACACACACATATATATATATATATATATATATATATATATATATATATATATATATATATGTAGCGGGCATATACTTTTCTATCATGTTTAAAACTGGCAGAGACGCCAGTGATGTATAGTTCCCTGTGGCCCAGCAGGTGGCGCTGTCCCTGTGGGCTGGGGTTGAACCATCGCTGAGTGCGGTACCCCTTTTTGGCCTCTCTCAGCGGTTGTATGGTGGGGCGGGGATACCCGCTGTGCATCCTGGGAGAGGGTATAAAGGGGGCGGACATCTTCACCACGAGGTTCGAGTCCCGGGCACCTTCAGCCTGAGGGCTGTGGTTGCGGTCGGTGTCCAGGCGGCCTAGGCCTGGACACTTGGAGTTCGTGTTCCATCCCAGACACCTTCAGTCTGGGGTGAGGTACTCAGCCGGAGGCATGGGGCCCAGTGCCTTCCGCTGGGTCCCGCGAGGGAGGGATTGTCCTAGGGGGCCCCGGGAGTGGGGCACCCGAATCCAGAGGCGTAAGGGACCGTAGGAGGGACTCACCCGAAGACCTGGTGCAGCAGATTGCCAGTGCCGGGTGAACCTCTGGAGACCGCCCGGAGGGATATCTTTCCCGAACAGGGGCCAAGTTCAAAGAGGAAGTTCAGTCCACGTTCAATGACCGGTGGCAGCGGTCCAGCTATTTCACTCAGGTTAGTGGCAGAGGCCTGCAATTAGGCCTGTGGCAGGGGCCTCAACAGTTCATCCGGTCGGTGGCAGCGACCAAAACTCACGGTCGGTGGCAGAGACCGTGCGCCAGGCCTATTCGCTAAAAAGGAATAGGAGAGTACAGTTGTGCCTGGGCCTACTCGTATCCACACCCCCTGTCTATTCGTTGAGGGAGTCTAACTGATTGTGTTTCATCCTGACATTGGAAAATAAAGGAGTGTTGGACTTTTATTGGTGTGGGGCTCATTTACTGGCAGACACTGTTCCACAGAAGAAGCGGAGGCTCCGAACACCGACCCGAAGGTAAAGAAACTTTGCTCACACCACACAAACATCTGCGGTGAAAGCTTGGCGTGGTGACCCCGCACTCTCTCCTCCAAGGTACCCCTAGACAAAAGCCAGAGAGAAAGAAACCGGAGCAAGAGAGAGTGGAGGGCGCTATATATATATATATATATATATATATATATATATGTAGCGCCCCTTTACTTTTCAGGGGTGCTATGTGCTTAAATTTAGGGGCTGGTCTGAGCTAGTAGCCAGGTCAGGGTTAAACCGTGGGTGACATTGCTATGCCTTAGGGTGTCCTCTCTCTGCAGCAGTACGGTGGGCGTGGTTGGCCTGCTCTGCATGCTGGGAGAGGATACATAAGGAGCAGACGCCATTCTTTTGGGGAGTCGTGGGAGTCCTGAGTGTGAGCGGTTTGCACCATCCGGCCCTCCAGGCCAGGGGTGCGCGCGTGCATGGGTCTCAAGCACCATTAGCCTGGGGCTGCAACTCAACTAGTGGGCCCAGTACCTTTAGCTGGCGCCTCCCTCCAAAAGAAGAATCTCAGGGTGCCTGGGAAAGGGTGGACCCGCTCTAAGAAGAGGAGACCGGGGGAGGACCTTTCTGATGGACCGGTGAGAGTCCACGGTGAAAGAGAGGCCTGGTTACCTTCTGGAGGGATTCAAACATCCACCAAAGGCCTTGCAACGTGCTATTACTGGCACCTGTCCTTGTGTTGCAACAGCTGAAAAGTTCGGGACTTAAAGATTCTGTGGCAGAGGATCTCCCGCCGATCGTATCTCAAGGAAAACCTAAAGTGAACGTTCGAGCATCACTCCGGCTGCTAGGATCCACTCTTACAGGGGACTATCCGGGTGAGCTAAACCTACTCGGGATCGAGTAGCGACTATCATACCAGTTTGTGCCTGGACCTATCTCCCAAACCTTGCTGTCCTTTCTCTCATCCACCTTTCCTGTGTGCTGAACTTGAACTTGCTTGTGAAATAAACTCAGCGTTGGAGTTAAAGTGGTGTGGACATTGGCCTTACTGGGGAAAAATAGTGACTTGTCCCAATACTCTAGGGGATGAGAACCAGTCTGCTGGGAGAACCTGCTGCAGGACCCAAAATTGTTAACACCGCTCAACCTCCTCAAACAGGAGGGTACGGGCATATAGCGCGGTGTGCCTTGACCTGCAAGTGAGCCGAAGGCAGGAAAAGGTCCGTGTGCTACACGTGGGGGCTCGGGTCCGGGATTCTGCAGCTATACCCCCCAGAAGTTGGACTTTATTTTCCCATGTGGTTCCATGGAGGTCGGCCATTTTGGAGAATTTGAGCTGCGCCACTTGTGAGAGAAATGGAGGTACAGGCCTAACTGTATTTCTAACTGCGTAGTTCATGGGCGTGTCTCGAAAATAGAAAAGCTTGCGAGTTACGTGCAGTAAGAGGAAGAAGGGGGAGGAGCCCCCGCCAAGAGTGTGTTGCACGTGGTGTCTTTGGCGCCAAAGGACAGTACAGATCGGACTAGTGAGTAAGCAACATGTCTACCGCCCAATGGATTCCTGTTTCATCGGGACCTTGTGTGTTCCCACCTGTTTTATCTATGGATGTTGCTCCGCTAACTGCCTCCCTTACGGATACAGGGATCTGGCTGAAGCCCTGAGGCCGCTTTGCGCTTTACACGTGCAGAGATGCAGAGGCCTTGGGCATGATCTGTCCTAAGTGCCAGGGACTGGTGGTACAGCTTCGGCCCTTTGGAAGATGTACCCAGTGTGAAGAGTTCCTCTTCGAGGTAGATCAACCCACGGAAAAGCCTCGGGTCTACCGGGTAAACTGCCTAACAGGCGCTACCACTCAAGAAGAGGAAACTTGTGCTCCCACAGCCATGCCCACGCGCACCACCGTGACTGCAAAGGAAGTCAAGGAGGAGGTTCCGGTCACCTCGGAGCCTGAGACGGAGAACCCAGCGGATGCTGCCTCCGTAACAACTGAGACCTCCCTTCCACCTCCCAAGCAGAAGGTGGGCTACGTTAAAGCCTACCGCGGCTGCGGTCCACCCCAGCGCCTACCCGAACCGGAGATTCGAACCGGAGGGACCTCCAGGAGATCCACGACAGGGGACGGTAAGGTGGCTGGGGACAATGCAGTACAGAGTTTGCCGGGGAAGGGAAAGAAGCTTGCGCCCCGTTCTATTGGGGACGTGCGGACAGCCAGCCCATGGGAACTTTTGCCCTCAGCAGGCAGTGTGTCCATGTCTGCTAGAAATTGCCTGCCCGCAGAGATGAATGACATCTCTGATATAGACTCATCATCTGATGTGGGAGATGACTTTGCCATCAATGAAATGTTTATCAAGAAGGGCTGGGATGGAATACCGGTGACTTCTCCTCGTAGCTTTCGGGAGGAATCGCCCATGGACCCTGGGGAAACTACACCCCGGCTGGAAGCCCCTACTCCAGCAGAAGGCATTGTCTTCCTGACTGCTTTACCTGCTCCGGAGCCTTCTGTCTTCTACGGTGGAGGCTCGTTCACCTTTGCGTAAGGTGACCAGATTTTTTAAATGAAATCCGGGGACATATTTTTTAATTTTTACTAGTAATGGCAGCAATCAGCGACTCTCTGCCCGTCGCCGCTGCCCGCCTTACAGCCTGTCAAGTCTTACTCTCCAGGCCCCGGCTACTACTGGGTAGGGAGTGGAGGAAGATCACTCCACCAGGTAAGGCAAGGAGATAAGCAGGCGGCTGGCCGGGACTTGAGCCAAGGCAGAAGAACATGCAAGCGGAGCTGAATGGGCATGCACCCATAACCGAATAAATATTTCCTCCACTTCGACCAGCACATGATCATCAGAAAGGGGCACAGATAATGGAAAAAAATACACCCCCCTAAGCTAGTAGGAGTGGCGGAGCGGGGGGGGGGGGTGTAATTCTGATTTTTTATTTTTTAATTGCCCCAGCCCCTGTTCAAATCCAATCCGGGGACAAAACCGGGGACAGACTTGGTCCAGGGACAGTGTCCTCAATCTGGGGACTGTCCCCTGAAACCGGGGATGTCTGGTCACCCTACCTTTGCGGCCACCTATGCCTCAGCTAGAGCCCATGCCATTAAAGAGGTCTCCGGATGCCATTGTCCTTCCTGGAGCAGGGGATCGGGCCACCATGCTGCCTTTGGCCTGGTTGCAGCGGCTCCTCAACAAGAAGATTGCCATTGAGCACGGGTGGGAATACCCATACGTTCTCAAGGAACTACTCTTCGAGATTGAGGCCTACAGGGACCGGTGGTACTCTGACTTCATCTGGGACTTTCTGAAAGTACAGAGGGGCCACCGGTACTTCAGATGTTCTGCTGTGATGGCAGATCGCTTTAACCACTTCCCTACCCAGCCATAGTCATATGACGTCCACAGATGGAATCTCCCATCCTGGGTGGGCGTCATATGACGTCCTCGGCTTTGTGGGGGATATCTGAATGATGCCTGCAGCTAGAGGCATCATTCAGATATCCTTTTGTTGTGCCGGCGATTCTGTGCACCATAAGAATGATCATAGCGGCGGTTCCGCCGCTTGATCGTTCTTATAGGCGGCAGGAGGGGACATCCCCCCCCTCCCGCCGCCATCCGGTGCTTCTCCGGGCTCTCTCGTGCCATCGGGGACCCGGAGAGAATTGTCCGGCACCGGTGGTGGGTCACGTGACGAGCATAGAGATGACTGGTGACCAGATGGTCCCAAGTCATCTCTATGATCGTCGGAGGCCCGGGCACGATGTGATGACGTCACACCTGGGTCCTCAGATGTAAACAAAGCCGCCATTGCACCTAGTAAGTATGAGATCAGTGAAAAATTTTTCACGATCTCATGCTTTCCAGCCTGGAAGAGAGATGTGGGGTCTTATTGACCCCGCATCTCTCAATAAAGAAGACCTGTCACACACATTCCTATTACAAGGGATGTTTACATTCCTTGTAATAGGAATAAAAGTGGTAAAAAAAACGAAAAAAGTAAAAAACAAAAATAATAAAAAAAAAAAAAATTAAACGCCACTGTCCCCGGTAGCTCGCGATCAGAAGCGAACGCACACGTAAGTCCCGCCCACATATGTAAACGCCGTTCAAACCACATATGTGAGGTATCGCCGCGTACATTAGAGCGCGCGCAACAATTCTAACACTAAACCTCCTCTGTAACTCTAACCTGGTAACCTGTAAAAAAAAATTAAGTGTCGCCTATGGAGATTTTTAAGTACCGAAGTTTGGCGCCATTCCATGAGTCTGCAATTTTAAAGCGTGACATGTTAGGTATCTATTTACTCGGCGTAACATCATGTTTCATATTTTCCCCAAAAATTGGGCTAACTTTACTGTTTTGTTATTTTTTAATTCATGAAACCATTTTTTTCCCAAAAAAAGGCGTTTGAAAAATTATTGCGCAAATACCGTGCAAGAAAAAAAAGTTGCAAGGACCTTCATTTTATTCCCTAGGGTGTCTGCTAAAAAAACATATATAATGTTTGGTGGTTCTGAGTAATTTTCTAGCAAAAGAATGATGATTTGTACATGTAGAAGAGAACTGCCAGAATAGGCCCGGTATTGAGGTGGTAAAAAAAGCCCGGGGTTGAAGTGGTTAAAGGATGCCGGGAGGACTGGACTCTGGGTCAGCACATTCATGCCGACAGAGTGGTGATCTGTAATAAGGACAGAGACGATGCTGTGTATTCCAATGAAACACTTGATAAGGAATGGAAAACTCTTGTCCTCCCAGACCCACACTATTACCTCTAGAGTGAGAACTTGTTTTTTTTATATATTATTACTCACTCTGGAAACCAAGCTGCCTGAACATGTAACTTTGTCTCTGCCAGGGAGTCTACTCTGTTGAGGATCGGAGAGCTGTTCTATGTGTTTTTTTTTCTCTCCTCCTCAGCCAACGGAAAGAAAGATTTTTTTTTCAAAACTGAACTGTGGGGTAGATCTAGCTAGGGTCAAGGTTGAAGCCGCTGTGTTCAAGATGGGGAATGTTCTATAACATTGATACATTTCCATGTGAGTCAGTGCCAGATGTGATGGCGGTTGCACTACCACCAGGTGGCGGTGATTTGCAGAACTTTAATGAATAACATATGCTAGGATTAGCGAGGATTTGAGCACTCAGTGAAGTGAGTTGTCTTTCTTCGGGGGGACAGCTCACTTCTTATGTATAGCGGTGTCACGATCAGGAGTCTGGCTTGAAGACCAATTGCAATAGCAGTGGCAGGACAGGCATACAGGCAGTCACTTATGGCAGATGACACAGGCTCACCTGAGATGCGGAGTCTAAGTACTAGCTGGTTTTCCCCAGAGCTCCTGATGGTGGAGATGGATTTAGCTGCAAGCTAGTACCAGGTCGCGGTCCTCAAGTTTGCCCCACCAGGGTGTGAGCAAGCCGGGGTCCAATAGCGGATAACAGACGAGGATGAAACAGCAGCGTGGTCAGAAAACAAGCCAAGAGGTCAATCACGAGTGGCTGCAGGTTGGGATTAAGCAGTAGAGTAGTCAAAGAACAGGCCGAGGGTCAAACACGGGTGGTTGAAGATTGGGATCAGGCAGTAGAGAAGTCCAGGAACAAGCCAAGGGTCAATCACGAGTGGTTGTAGGTACAGATGGAAGCAGGAAAGACAAGAGCAAGGCACAATAACCTGGCAAAGAGGAAGCGCTGAGACAAGGCTTTTATAGGAAGTTCATGGGAGGAGCAAGGAGTTCAAGGTTCAACAGTAATCAAGACTCAAGGCAGGGTTGTCCATTGGATCAGGTTTGTCCAGCAGATCAGGCAGGGAGCTGTCCAGCATCCCAGATAGCTCAGTGGGAAGAGTCAATGCCAGACACAGATGAGGTCCCAGGTTCAAGCCCAGGTCCTGACAGTACTCCCCTTCTCTCAGGATGTCCTAGGGCTTGGCTTGTGAGGAAAACTCTGGTGGAATATTCTTGTTAATCTAGGGGAGTGAACCTTATCCCTTTTTGGGCATTTTTTGCTTTAGAAGTTCCTGCCGGGGAGATTCTCCTCACTTGCAAGGCTTTTTCAAACATCTCCAGCTCCTGCTTACGGATAAGGGTGCCATTCGAGGCATACATACAGTCAGGTGGTAGAACTTCTTTGGCAGGACAGGAATTAGTAATGGAGCCAGACTTTACGGAAGTGGTGACGGTATCAAGAACAGGTGCTTTCTTAGGATGTAGCAAAGGCATCTCTGGAGCAGGAGGTGGTTCTTTGGCAGGACAGAGTGATGTTACTGCATTTACCACTGTGGAGCGTGGGATGAGTACTGGAACTGGTCTGTTGTCGGAAGGTTGCATAGTTGCCTCTAGGCCAGATGGTAGGAGTTTCACAGGGGTATTGGTTGCGGGTTCAAGAGGGGCACTGGTATTGTTGACCACCATAGTCTGGGAACCTACTTGTGTCATTGAACATGGACAGGCCTTACAGCAACCTTGGCAGTTCACAAGCCGAACAGCAGCGATTGCAGGATGAGTCCCAATAGTACCCACTTGAAGAACCTTTGGCCGAGGTGGACGAGTTGGGCAGAGAGAGATTAAGTGCCCTCTGTGACAGACCTAGCCAGGACAGAGGCTTTTGGAGGGCACTGAATGCAAGCCTCTTGCCTTGCGACCATGGGCCCTGGCATTTGGGGGAACGGTGCTCTTTGTGAGCTGTATGCCTGGGGACCCTTCAGGGGGTGTTACTTTGGATTCAGGTCCATGTCCCCCCCAAGACACACAGACTCTGGGGACCCTGTATATGCCATATTAGAGTGACTGATTCATACTGTTGGGGGTTTCACTCTAAGGATATGCTAATGCCATCACCTCCAGCCATCTGTCTGTCCTCTGTGCTAATTGACCCTGCTAAGTGTGTGATGTTTACACTTATGATAATGTGTATTGTATAGCAGGTGAGGGAGGAGACGGGATGTCTACCCTGAAAGGTCATATCTATGAGTCACCTTGGCTGTCTAAAGGATTTAGTTAATTAGCTCATGTTAATTTATGTTCTGGTTACCTCCTCTGTTACTGTATATAAGACTTGATTTTGGTTCTAATAAACTCTCTCCTGTTTGAACTTACATACAGCCTGCCTGGGGTTTGTTCTGACCGATCACAAATGGATTTGAATGGCACATAGCTGTAGTTTGAATCCTGGAGCACCGGATGATCCAATAAAGCAGAGGAGTGTCGGGAAGGGAAGCCGAGCGAGCAAAGGGGCTCGTTACACCCTCTTTCTCCACAATAAAAACAAAGGCCACAGCCTCTCCTCCACTCTCTTTCAGCTTTAGACAGCGTGGTCTGGATGACCCCGATCTCCATAGGTTCCACATCTTCCAGGGTAGGTGTGTGTATATCCACAGGAATGTCAAGGCTTTGTGGTGTTAGGGCTTCATGGCTTGGCACGTACTGGGATGGCTCGAAGTCGTATCTGTACAGGGTATTCCTGTCCCTGGGTCCCCGTAAGCCCCATGAGCTAGGAGCAGACTTGGGAACCCTGATTTTCTTGGAAACTGTACAGTGAGAGTCCAGGGCTAACATAAATGCTTCCCAACTGTCCAAGACTGGACTCCTTTCCTGTAATACCTGATGAGCCCATGTTTTGATTGGTCCAGTGAGCAGGTTGATAGTAGTGCGAACCTTTATATAATCTGTGGCATAGGTCCTAGGCTTAAGAGCAAACAACAGCTCGCAATCCATCTTAAAGGATGAAAGAGATGCACGGCTACCCAGTGCTGTGTCTTGGCCTAGGCCGACACTTTGCGGTGGGCGGCAAAAAAGCCGCCCCCCCACACGAACCCCCCCCCGAGCCATCCTCCCGCTCATTTCCATCTTCCGGTGGCCGCCTCCCGCTTACATAGCTTCGCGCGGCCGCTTCCCGCTGAGATACAGCCTCCCGAGTTCTATCATGGAGTAGTACTAGTATGTATGGATGCTTCCCGCGGCCGCCCCCCACTCATACATACATACATAGCTAGCTATAGCTTCCCGCGGCCGCCTTCGCTCAGATACAGCCTCCCGAGACCGAGTGCTATCATGGATGGGTAAGTATGTATTATAGATGCTTCCCGCGGTCGCCTCCCCGCTCATACTGTATGAGCGGGGGGCGGTCGCGGGAAGCATCCATAACACATACTTAGCCATCCATGATAGCACTCGGTCTCGGGAGGCTGTATCTGAGCGAAGGCGGCCGCGGGAAGCTATCAGCTATGTATGAGTCATACGTAGCTGATAGCTTCCCGCGGCCGCCTTCGCTCAGATCAGATACAGCCTCCCGAGACCGAGTGCTATCCCGTGCTATCATGGGCAGTATGGGCGCTTGGCTGGAGAGGGGGGGGGAGCGACTGCCGCCCCCATAAATGACTGTCACTACTAGATACCCGGCCTGTGAACATGGTGTAACTCTGCCTACCCACCTCCGCGCGGCATCATGGCACCTGCTTTCCAGCTCGGGGCGGGGACGGGTTTCTCCGTAACCAGAGGAGGAGGAGCGAGAGAGAGAGGAGGACGACAGCGGGAACCCTCATCTCAAGACAGCAGGTACAAAATTGGATTATTTTTAGCAGCTGTGCCAATAAACTGGATGTTTTTTTGATTCTTACTTTTATTTGATACCTTTAATCCTTATTATTTCCTAAAGCGCTGGGGTGTGCGGGACCCATTTCGTTCACACTTTTTTCAATAAATTTCTTACTATTGCAATATGCGTGTGCCAAGCAGCCAATCACATAGTGCTAAATATGGAAATGAATATACAGATCATGATATTGCAAAGTGATCCATGCTACAAACTCATTAAACAGTCCACATTCAGTGAAAGTTCATGTACTGCAAACTTTTGTTTAATGAGTTTGCATTGATTTCAGCATGTGCAAAGTGCTCCATGCAAACTCATTAAAAAGGGGAGTTCCGCTGCCGCCCCCCCCCCCATGATAAAATTAAAAGGTCTCTTTCCAACGGGCGGTCCTCCCGATGGACTCAGCTTTGCTCAGTGGGGGATCGATTCGTTGATCCCAGCTGGCAAGGCGGATGACCGGTTCGTCTCCGCTCACTGTGCAGGGACAGACCTGTCAGAGCCCCGCTCTCCTCTATGGGGAGATCTGATGAAAACAGACCACCTGTCCATTTTCATCCGATCCGCCAGACGGATGGAAAATCAGGTCTCCATCCATCTGGATTTTGCGGACAGGATCGGATCGGATAGCAGCGGGTGTCAGCAGACATGTCACCACTGACATCCACCGTTCCATAGGAGTGAATGAAGCGTCCGATCAGGTCCACCTGAAAAAGTAACAGGCGGACCTGATCAGACAGCCCGTGTGAAAGGGCCCAAAGTCAGCAGCTACAAATACTGTAACTGCTGACTTTCAATATTGGGACACTTACAAGTCCAGGGCTCCTGCGATGACATCCCCAGACGATTTTTGAATTGGCTCTCGGGTGCTGCCGCCGCCATTATGTCCGGTTCCCTACTGCATGTGCGAAGCGCGCTGCGTTTTCTGAATGGTGCTGCGGAGGAGGGGGTGTGGTTTACAGATTGTAGGGTGTGTCCTAAACAGTAAGGGGTGTGGCCTTAACTGGGAGGGGTGGGTCATATTTAAATTAGGGGGGTGCACGAGTTCAGTCAGGCCTAGGGCAGCACAAAACCTAAATACACCACTGCAGCTACAATCAATCCTCCCGGGCATCACAACAAATGGCTCAGGACATGCTGGTTCCGGGGCTGGGCGTACTGTACATTTCAGTAACAGAACTTCTTGCTGCAGGTCCGAGATTTGCTGTCTGACAGGAGCCAGAGCATCTGCTATAGCGGCCTTCATGTTTATGGCCAGATTATTCTGTCACGATCAGGCGTCTGGCTTGAAGACCAATTGCAATAGCAGTGGCAGGACAGGCATACAGGCAGTCACTTCTGTCAGATGACACAGGCTCACCTGAGGTGCGGAGTCTAAGTGCTAGCTGGTTTTCCCCAGAGCTCCTGATGGTGGAGATGGATTTAGCTGTAAGCTAGTACCAGGTCACGGTCCTCAAGTTTGCCCCACCAGGGTGTGAGCAAGCCGGGGTCCAATAGCGGATAACAGACAAGGATGAAACAAAAGCGTGGTCAGAAAACAAGCCAAGAGATCAATCACGAGTGGCTGCAGGTTGGGATCAAGCAGTAGAGTAGTCAAAGAACAGGCCGAGGGTCAAACACGGGTGGTTGCAGATTGGGATCAGGCAGTAGAGAAGCCAAGGAACAAGCCATGGGTCAATCACGAGTGGTTGTAGGTACAGATGGAAGCAGGAAAGACAGCAGCAGGGAAGGCACAATAACCTGGCAAAGAGGAAGTGCTGAGACAAGGCTTTTATAGGAAGTTCATGGGAGGAGCAAGGAGTTCAAAGTTCAACAGTAATCAAGACTCAAGGCAGGGTTGTCCATTGCATCAGGTTTGTCCAGCATCCCAGATAGCTCAGTGGGAAGAGTCAATGCCAGACACAGATGAGGTCGCAGTTTCAATCCCAGGTCCTGACAAGCGGTAAGATAGGATGTTGTTTGTGTGCTGGTTTTTTTTTTCTCCCTCTGCAGGTGAACTACTAGCAATTCTGCCGGAGGATGGGCGGAGTTGTAGTTTAGAAGGGGGTGGAACATGTATATTATGCCATGTAAAATGTGACATTGAGAATGGGATGTCAATGTTTGTACTCTATGTTATCTATCCCTTCCTCTCCTTTATTCCTGCCCTTCCCCATTGTATTGGTTCCGGCACAACAATTTAAAAATATTGTATATAGTTCAGAAATAAATATGCGCTTGCTCAGGATTGAGGAGCGTGAATTTATTTCAGACACTGGGGACAGTGTCTATTTCAGAGGGGGGTGTTTGTAGCGCCCCTTTACTTTTCAGGGGTGCTATGTGCTTAAATTTAGGGGCTGGTCTGAGCTAGTAGCCAGGCTCAGACCATTTTGATTTGCTAGTATTCGCTTCTGCCTGTGTGATGTAGCCTGACGCACAGTTCCCTGTGGCCTGTAGGTGGCACTGCCATATCAGGTCAGGGTTAAACCGTGGGTGACATTGCTATGCCTTAGAGTGTCCTCTCTCGGCAGCAGTATGGTGGGTCGTAGTTGGCCTGCTGTGCATGCCGGGAGAGGATACATAAGGGGCAGACGCCATTCTTTTGGGGGAGTCGGTGGGAGTCCTGAGTGTGAGTGGTTCGCGCCACCTGGCCCTCCAGGTGCATGCATGGGTCTCAGGCACCTTTAGCCTGGGGCTGCAACTCCACTAGTGGGCCCAGCACCTTTAGCTGGGGCCTATCTCCAAAAGAAGAATCCCAGGGTGCCTGGGAAAGGGTGGACCCGCTCTAAGAAGAGGAGACCGGGGGAGGACCTTTCTGATGGATCGGTGAGAGTTCACGGTGAAAGAGAGGCCTGATTACCTTCTGGAGGGATTCAAAGATCCACCAAAGGCCTTGCAACGTGCTATCACTGGCACCTGTCCTTGTGTTGCAACAGCTGAAAAGTTTGGGACTTAAAGATTCTGTGGCAGAGGATCTCCCAATCGTATCTCAAGGTAAACCTAAAGTGAACGTTCGAGCATCACTCCGGCTGTTAGGATCCGCTCTTACAGGGGACTATCCGGTGAGCTAAACCTACTCGGGATCGAGTAGCGACTATCATACCAGTTTGTGCCTGGACCTATCTCTCAAACCTTGCTGTCCTTTCTCTCATCCACCTTTCCTGTCTGCTGAACTTGAACTTGCTTGTGAAATAAACTCAGCGTTGGAGTTAAAGTGGTGTGGACATTGGCCTTACTGGGAAAAATAGAGACTTGTCCCTATACTCTAGGTCTAGGGGATGAGAACCAGTCTGCTGGGAGAACCTGCTGCAGGACCCAAAATTGTTAACACCGCTCAACCTCCTCAAACAGGAGGGTACGGGCATAAAGCGCGGTGTGCCTTGACCTGCAAGTGAGCCGAAGGCAAGAAAAGGTCCGTGTGTTACATATATATATTGTAACATTGGGGGATGTTTAGCTCAGTGATAGATGCATCGTAAGTGAGTTCACAGCCAACAGGAACTAAGGATTAAGGGTGTGGTAGCCCACTTTTATTGAAAGAAACCAAAAAGGAAAGTTCATACATGCATTTGGTTTCCCACACAGGGGTTCTTCTCCCAAAAATGTCAACACATGAAAATGCCAATCCACCTGGCTCTTAAGGCTCGCTCAGCCTTGGGCGCAGTTCCTTGCTGCACAGGCCCACTCCTGGCCTCTAGGAAGGGCTCTCCTGACACTCCAGGCTTCCACACTCCTCCAAAACTTACAGTCCCCTCTGGTCCCCAAGACTCTCTTCCAGTTGTCTCAGCTATAGTCTCCCCGACTCTCTCAGCTAGCCCAACTCTCAGTCTACTGACCTGGAACCTCTCCCACATGGAGAACCTTCTTAAGGATGTTGCCTGAGTTCTTTATCAGTAGCACACTTCCCTCCAGCAACTGCTGTATCACCAACTCCTTTCCCACACACACTGAGCTATCTTCAGCTCTGCCTTTTAACGAGTGTGTGTGTCAGGGTCACCTGTGGCCAGGTGACAGATGCACACCGTAGGGGGACAGGAGTGCACCGCGAGGTAGTGAACCCTATGGCTGGCTTCTGCGGATAGGAAACTGGGTGGTTGTGGAAAGCGGGACCAGAGGAGCACAACCGGGATCCAAACGGAAGCTAGAGCCAAGATTCCCCAGGGCGCGGAGTCTAAGACCCAGCTGGTCTTCTCCAGGGCCTCTAGTGGTGAGGATGTTAGCTGCAGGCTGGGACCAGGTCGCGGCCCCTGGAGTTTCCTAGCTCACGCCCCATAGGATAAGGGGAAAAGAGGGGAAGCAGCAGCACACGATAAGAGAGAACCGAATAACAAGCTGAAGGTCAGGGGCCACAAGCAGACAAGGATAACGAAGAACGAGCCGAAGGTCAAGGGTCACGAGCAGACAGGGATAGTCGGGGACAAGCCAATAACGTAACAGAGAGACAGACGTAGCACACGGCAGGCAGGAACCCAAACACACAATGCCTAACAAACACGTTGATCAGCAAAGCAGGCTTGCAGTGCACAGGTTAATATAGTGTTCAGTGATAGGGCCTGGGGTGGAGTCAGGCTGGGAGGAGATTATAAAGGAAGCCAGGTGAAGGAGGTCTGGTCTCTAGATGAACACATGAGGAGGAAGGTAAGATGGCAGACAAACACTACTGCATATCCATGACAGTACCCTCCCTCTTATGGGCCCTCCCCCGCCTGGACCCAGGCTTAAAGGGAAATCTCTGATGAAACCTTCTCAACAGATGAGGTGCAGCGACATCAGATGCAGCGATCCAAGACGCCTCCTCAGGACCAAAACCTCTCCAATGCACAAGGTACTGAAGAATGCCTCTGCAGAGCCGAGAATCCAGAACTTGTCTAACCTCGTACTTAAAATTATCCTCAGAGACCAAAAACTAGGTAGGGAGATGACAAGAAGATCTATTGAGGACCAAAGGCTCTCTAGGAATAAGCAAGGGCATGAGAGGATCAACAGAAATCTGAGGAGGGTCCCCTAGACCCTTAAAGGGGAACTGGTCATCTTGCACAGGACCATCAGACTGGGCAGATGTCAGTGGAACCCTGAAGTCAGGTTGGTTAGAAGGTGACATGTCGCCGGAGTCAAGCTGAATAGCTGAGTCAGGTGTAGCGACTACCTGAATCGCATCGCAAGACGTAGCGACTGCAGGACTTGTAGACAAGCTAGCCTGGCTGTGCGTCCAAGGGTGGTTAGGGACAGAGAAATGTAAATGGTTATGCAACCTGGAATGAATGACCGGCTCAGATTCACAGGGGGCAACCTTGGGTAGGCAGGACGAGGAACAGGAGGGACCCCAAGCCAGGATCTGTCCAGTAGTCCAGTCCACATGAGGAGAATGGAGCTGTAACCATGGGAGACCCAAAATTATAGGCGTTGAGGCCTTGGGTAAGATAAGGAAGGATATCCACTCCTGGTGGAGTGTCCCTACTGACTTCTTAACAGGGAGGGTCTGGAAGCGGATAGGTCCCCCTGGGAGAACAGTACCATCAATCGCCAAGACCACCAAAGGCGTGGTGAGGGGCAAAAGAGTAAGTCTCATGGACGATGCGATTTCCCAGTCCATGAAATTACCAGCGGCTCCGGAATCCAGATATGCTGAGAACGAATGAGAAGAAGCACCAACATGAAGGAACACAGAAAGCAGAAGACGAGAAGGGGAAGGTGATATTTCTGGGTCCAATACTCCACTTTCCAGATGAAGTGGACCAGAACGTTTTTCTGGACAAAGAGAGCAAGTGTCACGAAAATGACCTTTGCCCCCACAGTAAAGACACAGACCAAGAGTTCTGCGCCTAGCACGTTCCTCGGGGGATAGCCTGGTCCGACCCAGCTGCATGGGTTCCTCAGCTGGTAGGAGATGCTCTACGGGTCGAAGAGAGGGGAGCTCAGGCTGACTAAGAACCAAGGAGTGCTGGCGTTGCTTTTCTAAGGTCCTCTCCTGAAAGCAAATATCGATCTGGTTACACAAGGAGATAACGCCGGCCAGATCAGTGGGGATGGTTCTTCCAGCTAATTCATCCTTCACTCTATCAGACAGGCCATGCAAAAAGGTTGCGACTAAGGCCTCATTGTTCCAGCTCAACTCAGCCGACAGTATGCGGAAATGAAGGGCATACTGTCCCACAGAAGCAGACTCTTGGCGGAGACGTAAAAGGGCGCTGGCCGCTGAAGAGACACGAGCCGGTTCTTCGAAGATATTCCGAAAAAGTTTCAAGAAGCCAGACAGGCTAGAAACCACTGGATCATTCAGTTCCCACAGAGGGGCTGCCCAGGCTAAAGCTTCACCAGAGAGGAGGGAAATGATATAGGCTACCTTAGCCCGATCAGACAGGAAGTTTTGGGGCTGGAGCTCAAAATGAATCGTGCATTGGCTAAGGAACCCCCTGCAAGCCTTGGAGTCCCCAGAGAAACGGGACGGAGCTGGCAGTTGTAGCGAGTGTGTGGCTGCGACTGGTGCAATAGGTGCAGCCGCTGATTGTATTTGAGGTTGCGGATTCAGGGTTCCCAAGGAGGCCTGAAGCTGCTCGAAGCGAGAAGCCAGATCCTGGAGGAATCGCATCACCTGAGTCTGATTCGATTCCTGGGTTTCAAGTCTGCAAACTATGCCCTGCAATGGATCATCCGCGGGTAGCGGGATGTCAGCCGGGTTCATGGCTGATCAAACTGTCAGGGTCACCTGTGGCCAGGTGACAGATGCACACCGTAGGGGGACAGGAGTGCACCGCGAGGTAGTGAACCCTATGGCTGGCTTCTCCGGATAGGAAACTGGGTGGTTGTGGAAAGCGGGACCAGAGGAGCACAACCGGGATCCAAACGGAAGCTAGAGCCAAGATTCCCCAGGGCGCGGAGTCTAAGACCCAGCTGGTCTTCTCCAGGGCCTCTAGTGGTGAGGATGTTAGCTGCAGGCTGGGACCAGGTCGCGGCCCCTGGAGTTTCCTAGCTCACGCCCCGTAGGATAAGGGGAAAAGAGGGGAAGCAGCAGCACACGATAAGAGAGAACCGAATAACAAGCTGAAGGTCAGGGGCCACAAGCAGACAAGGATAACGAAGAACGAGCCGAAGGTCAAGGGTCACGAGCAGACAGGGATAGTCGGGGACAAGCCAATAACGTAACAGAGAGACAGACGTAGCACACGGCAGGCAGGAACCCAAAACACACAATGCCTAACAAACACGTTGATCAGCAAAGCAGGCTTGCAGTGCACAGGTTAATATAGTGTTCAGTGATAGGGCCTGGGGTGGAGTCAGGCTGGGAGGAGATTATAAAGGAAGCCAGGTGAAGGAGGTCTGGTCTCTAGATGAACACATGAGGAGGAAGGTAAGATGGCAGACAAACACTACTGCATATCCATGACAGTGTGCACCTGGACACACACAACCTGGAAAACCCGGACACATGACTGAAGACTCCTTCCCTCCCAATGCTCTTTGAAATCTTTGAGTTTCCAGCCCCAATCCAGGCTTACAAAATCCAGAGAAAACTTACAGCATAGTTTTCTCTGCTCAGCAATCTTTTGCTGGAACTTCTCAAATTGCTTCTTTGAGAGTCCTGTGTCCATTTTAAACACATTTTCACTAAGACCGTGGCTCTCACTCTCACATAATATATATATATATATATATAATTATGTAGCACACAGACCTTTTTCTCACCTGGCTCACTTGTAAGACAAGGCACACCGTGCTATATGCCCATACCCTCCTATTTGAAGAGGTTAGGCGGTGTTTACAGTTGTTGGGTTCCGCAGCGAGTTACATTCTCTAGGCTGGTTCCTTTCCCTAGAGTGTGGGGAAAAGTCTGTTGCTTGTGTATCAATAAGGCCAATGTCCAGACAAGGTTAAACCTCAATGGCTGAAGGTTTATTTTCTTTATGCTTGAAACCGGACAGGAAAGTTGAAGGTGAAGAATAGAATAACAGGAGGTAGGTTCAGGCACTTAAGATCACCACTCAATCCCAAGTGGACTCTGCTCACCCGGATAGTTCCCTCTCACGGTCCTAGCAGCCGGATTGATGCACAAACTTTACTTTACTGTCCTAAGGATATGATCGGAACCCATTTGCCTAGTTCCAAACTTCCCAGCGCTTGTAGCATAAGGACCTAAGTTAGGGTGACTAGACATCCCCGGTTTCAGGGGACAGTCCCCGGATTGAGGACACTGTCCCCGGACCAAGTCTGTCCCCGGTTTTGTCCCCGGATTGGATTTGAACAGGGGCTGAGGCAATTTCAAAGACAGTCGGTGCAGAATTCTTTTTAAAAGAAATCTGAATTGCACTCCCCCGCTCTTAATAGCTTAGAGGGTGTATTTTTTTTCATTATCTGTGCCCCTTTCTGATGATCATGTGCTGGTCGGAGCGGAGGAAATATTTCTTCAGTTTCGGGTGCATGCACATTCAGCTCCGCTCGCATGTTCTTCTGCCTTGGCTCAAGTCCCGGCCAGCCGCCTGCCAGATTATCTCTTTGCCTTCCCTGGCTTGATCTTCCTCCGCTCCCAACCCAGTAGTAGCCGGGGCCCGGAGAGTAAGACTTGACAGGCTGTGAGGCGGGCAGCGGCGGGCAATGAGTCGCCGATTGCCGCCATTACTAGTAAAAAAAAAAATATGTCCCCGGATTTCATTTTAAAAATCTGGTCACCTTAACCTAGGTGCGATTTGAAGCACGCTACAATGCCTGTGGCGGACTTGTGGAATCCCTCTGTAGGTGACCAGGCCTCATCCGAGGCAGTGACTTCCTTCACCGGTAACCCTGGCTCCCTCTCCAGAACGGGTCACCCTCGAGTGCCCTGGAATTCCTCTTTAGATAGTAGGCCAGCTAAAGGTGCTGGGCCTACATGAAAAGTTGCAGCCCCAGGCTAAAGGTGCCTGAGACTGATCTTCCCCTGCGTAATCCCATGGCCTGGAGGACCACGAGACGCAGGCGGTACTGCTCCTCAGTACCCCTCCTTCTTTCTCCACCCGCTAAGATGGCATCCGCCCCTTTTGTATCCTCTCCCAGCATGCACAGTGGGCCGACCACGCCCCTGTACAGCTGCCTGGAGAGGACACCCAAAGGTACAGTAATGTCACTAGCGGTTCAACCCTGACCTGTTATGGCAGCGCCCAGTGACGGCCCAAGACATTGTGCTGCCTGGTACCAAGAATGAAATGCTGCCCCCCCCCCCAAAAAAAGAATCACGCCCACCAAAATGCCCCCATATTCATTATTTTATATCATGATAACTAAAGTGGACCTGTCATGGCTCTATACATTTATATAGGCGTATAAAGAGGACCTGTCATGGCTCTATACATGTATATAGGAGTATAAAGAGGACCTGTCATGGCTCTATACATGTATATAGGAGTATATAGAGGACCCGTTATGGCTCTATACATGCATAGGAGTATAAAGAGGACCTGTCATGGCTCTATAAATGTATATAGGAGTATAAAGAGGACCTGTCATTGCTCTATAAATGTATATAGGAGTATAAAGAGGACCTGTCATGGCTCTATACATGTATGTAGGAGTATAAAGAGGACCTGTTATGGCTCTATACATGTATATAGGAGTATAAAGAGGACCTGTCATGGCTCTATAAATGTATATAGGAGTATAAAGAGGACCTGTCATGGCTCTATACATGTATATAGGAGTATATAGAGGACCTGTCATGGCTCTATACATGCATAGGAGTATAAAGAGGACCTGTCATGGCACTGTACATGTATATAGGAGTATAAAGAGGACCTGTCATGGCTCTATACATGTATATAGGAGTATAAAAGGACCTGTGCGTGGCCGTTGGCCGCGATGTCAGCCGGCCACCCGCGATCGCTCTACAGAGCCAGAACGGGGATCTGTCAATGTAAACAGACAGATCCCCATTCTGACAGGGGAGGAGAGACAGATCTGCTGTTCCTAGTGATTAGGAACAGAGATCTCTCTCCTCCTCCAGTCAGTCCCATCCCCCCAGTTAGAAACACCTCCCAGGGAACACATTTAACCCCTTTCCTGACAGTGACATTTACACAGTAATCAGTGCATTTTTATAGCACTGATCGCTGTATAAATGTTACTGGTCCCAAAAAAGTGTCAAAAGTGTCCAATCTGTCCACCGCAATGTCACAGTTTCGCTTAAAATCGCAGATCACCGCCATTACTAGTAAAAAAATATATAATAATAAAAATGCCATAAATCTATCCTCTATTTGGTAGACACAATAACTTTTGCGCAAACTAATCAATATACACTTATTGCGTTTTTTGTTTTTTTTACCAAACATATGTAGAAGAATACATATCGACCTAAACTGATGAAGAAATTTTTATTTTTATTTTTTTGGATGTTTATTATAGCAAAAAGTTAAATAAAAAATTATTTTCAAAGTTGTCGCTATTTTTGTTTATAGCACAAAAAATAAAAACCGCAGAAGTGATCAAATACCACCAAAAGAAAGCTCTATTTGTTTAGGTACAACGTCACATGACCGCGCAATTGTCAGTTAAATCGATGCAGTGCCGAATCGCAAAAAAAATTATTGAAGTGCATTATTTCTATTATTACATTGTTATATAAAATAAAATAGTTCAACTCACCATAATGCAGAATCAGTGGGAGCCCTGAGTGTGTCACTTGCCGCGTCACCTGCCACCAGATGCAGATTGTCACTTGTTGCGGATTGGCACTTGCCACAATGCCATCTGCCACAAATTGCGGATGGTCACTTGCCACGATGCCACACATTGCAGATTGTCACTTGCCACAACGTCACCTGCCACACATTGTGGATTGTCACTTGCCACACATTGTGGATTGTCACTTGCCACGACGTCACCTGCCACACGTAGCGGATTGTCACTTGCCACAACGTTGCCTGCCACACGTAGCGGATTTTCACTTGCCACAACGTCACCTGCCACACGTAGCGGATTGTCACTTGCCACAATGTCACCTGCCACACGTAGCGGATTGTCACTTGCCATGACGTCAGCTGCCACACGTCTGACAGAGAGGATGGGGTCTGACAGAGAGGAGGGGGGTCTGACAGAGAGGAGGAGGGGGGTCTGACAGAGAGGAAGAGGGGGTGGCGGCTGACAGAGAGGAAGAGGGGGTGGCGGTGACAGAGAGGAAGAGGGGGTGGCGGCTGACAGAGAGGAAGAGGGGGTGGCGGCTGACAGAGAGGAAGAGGGGTGGCGGCTGACAGAGAGGAAGAGGGGGGGCGGCTGACAGAGAGGAAGAGGGGAGGTGGCTGACAGAGAGGAAGAGGGGGGGCGGCTGATAGAGAGGAGGGGGGCGGCTGATAGAGAGGAGGGGAGGTGGCTGATAGAGAGGAGGGGGACTGGCTGATAGAGAGGAGGGGGGCGGCTGATAGAGAGGAGGGGGGGGCGGCTGATAGAGAGGAGGGGGGCGGCTAATAGAGAGGAGGGGGGGCGGCTGACAGAGCAGATGAGAGAGACGGACCTCAGGAGGGGGGGCTAGGAGGGGGGGCGGCTGATAGAGAGGAGGAGGGGGCGGCTGATAGAGAGGAGGGGGGGCGTGGGTGGCTGACAGGGCAGATGAGAGAGAAGGACCTCAGGAGGGGGGCGGGCTGATAGAGAGGAGGGGGGGCCGCGGGCAGCTGACAGGGCAGATGAGAGAGACGGACCTCAGGTCTCCTGTGACACACAGCGCTAGTTAGGACTCCGGGAGTGTGCAGGGCTGGCACGATTACCCACAGTCCAGCTCCTCCAGGCGAATCACAAGCCTCATGTCCGCCGTCCGTCCCGCCCACATGACCTGCTCGGCCAATCACAGGACACCCGCCGCTGCCCATTGCCGAGCTTGGCTCAAACACACAGCGCAGCAGTTTGAACATTGATTTGCCGCCCCCCTGAAAGTGCCGCCTGGGACCGAGGTACCATCGGGTCCCAAGGTAGGGCCGGCCCTGGAAGCGCCACCCACAGACCACAGGGAACTGCACACCAGCAACACCACTTGGCAAAAGCTAAAGAACAAAACCTAACAATTTAAGTGATCTGGGTCTGGCTACCAACCCAGATCAACCCCTAAATTTAGGTACCTAGCTCCCCTGAAAGTAAAGGAGCGCTACATATATATATATATATATATATATATATATATATATATATACACACACACATACACACACACACATATTTTTTCTTTTTTTTATATTGTGAAAGATAATGTTACGATGAGTAAATTGATACCCAACGATTAATTCCTTGTTTTAAAAAAAAAAAAGGGGGCGTGGTGTGAATATGGCTGTGTGAGGACGTGTGTGATGTGAGCTCCTGAGTCCACGCTAACCAGCTGCATACGAGGCAAAGAAGAGAGTCCGAAAATCAGTGCCTGTGCCTGTGTCAGAGTATCAGAGCGCTGGAGAGAGCCGGAGAGCCAGAGAACCAGAGAGCCGAAGAGACTAAGGGGTCTTCTAACTAGCGTCATTGAGGCTAGCGTGTCTCCCTGTCTTCCTGCACACCAGCTTACCGGCAAATCATCTCGGCAGCGATACGGTATGAAAACAGGGAAACAGCGGGAGACGAATAACTCCCGTAAAGCAGCAGCAACAGCAGCAGCGAAGGGGGGGAAGGCAGGGAAACAACTCAAGGAAGGTGGAGCGTCACAGCCGGAGATACGGCAGTTCTATCAGGCGCGGGATTTGAATCCAGAGATAGCTCCAGAGACGGGGTCGGAGACGGAGAGTACTACCGCCGCCACAATATCCTCCGTCGCTATCCCCGCCAACGCTATCTCCTCACTATATCACTCGGGGGAAAAGCTCCCTGTAGTAGTGCTATCCCAAACACAAAGAGAGGTGAGGAGAAGCTTAGAAGCACTTCACACATTTACACAGAACCCTTCAGTGCAGGTGGAAGCGGCGGGAAGACTGCTTCAGCAGAGTAAGGATATGGAGCCTATGAATCTTAAAATAGAAGAGTTAAGACTGCTTATACAGGCTCTCCCCTCTAGAGTGGACATTGAAGCGCTTATGATAAAAGTGGAGGAGACACATAATAAAGAAATGCAACAGATACATACAGAGGTGCAAGATTTAGTGGAACGGGTCACAGATGAAGAGGTAGCTACACAAGCTTTGGAACAAAGAGTGTCAGATTTAGAGAAAGATAGACTGGCCCATAGTGAACAAACGGTGGCACTCCAGCTACAGATCGAGGACCTCGAGGATCGAAGTCGACGAAATAATGTGCGCCTCCGAGGTATCCCGGAAACAATGGAGCAAGAAAATCCCCAGGATCTCCAGGATACGGTAAAATTTATTTTCCAAAATTTATTAGAAGATGTTACTCCTCTGAACTTTGAACTTGATAGAGTTCATAGAGCCCTAGGACCCAAATCCAAAGACCTAAAACGCCCACGGGACGTAATATGCCGTTTACACTACTTCAGGCATAGAGAACTTATATTAAAGAAAGCATGGGAAACAGGAGGGATAGGCTTCCAGGGGACACAGATAAAAATTTTACCGGATCTCTCAAAGGCTACTCTGCAGCGTAGAGCACTGCTACGTCCGGTGTTGGAGCGGATACGAGACTGTGGTGGTACATATCGTTGAAGATTTCCAATCTCCGTGTTAGTACGAAAAGGGGGCACATCGTTTTGGCTCCGGTCCAAAATAGACCTACCAGGTCTCTTTAAGTTTCTAGATAGTGAACCATTCCTGGTTCAAGACTGGCTACAAATATTAATAAGGAGATAAAAGTACATCGGAACCTGAACTATCTGATATAATCCAAAACATGAAGAGACAAGTGAACTAGAATATATTTACTTTTCTCCCTTTTTCTTCTCAATTTTTTTTTTTTTTGTTTACCCACCCCCCTCCCCCTCCTCTTTCTCTATAAGAGAGAGAAGTACAATTTTTGGGGAAGGGTTAGTTTGGTATTTTTGAGTTTTTTTGGGGTTTTTTGGGGGTTTTTTTTGGGAAGAGTAGAGACGTTGATGAATTGATGAACTGATAAAAGGATGGGTTGCTCGAGGGGGGAGGGGGGGTGTGGGGAAGGGGTGATAAATATAATTTTCTTTGGGGAGGGGGGTGAAGGGGAAGGTGATAAGAAGATAGATATTTTTTATTTTTTGGGGGTTTTATACCCTTTATAACGGGAGATACTTTAAAATAGACAATGAATAAATAATGAAATGACAGTATGATGATATGAAATGAGAAATATCGCACTATATACAGGATATAGCCCCCCTTTTTTTTTTGGATTGAATTGGATTGAATTGATTTCTCTTTGGGGGGTTAGTCGCCCTTCTTCTTTCTACCTCGGTTTAGGAGGACAGGTATAAATATTACAATTTTAATTTTGGATTTAATAGTATAAGATGAATTTCCTTTGGTGTCATCTCACCCCTCTCAATCACATAAGGATATCAACAGAAATACACGGGTGAAATAAAAACATACACATGCACATGCGTAGTCACAAAAATAGAGAGTAAGGAAGAGAGGGAGGGAGGGAGGGAGGGAGGGAGATCAATTATTTTATTTTTTTCCCCTCCCTTAGTTGGTTCCCTTTTCCTCTTAAAGGAAAGGATCATGGAAATTGGGAAATAGAAATAAAGAGGGGCATATAGGAGTCTAAGGAGACCCCTAATATAAAGGAAGGGTACAGGGGGGAACACACAGATATAAGGTATAACACAAATAAAACACTAGGGATTAAGTAAGGACTAATATAGTCCAATACACTAATATATTAATATGTTAATACACTCTATATAGATATAGGGATATAGAGAGGAGATGAGGTAGGAGAGAGGACACAAGGGAATAGAAACAGAGTAACAGAGTTAAGCCCCGTACACACGATCGGATAACCTATGGATTTTCGTCCGATGGATTTGTCCATCGGAAATCCGATGAAACTGTTTAGCCCCGTACACACGATCGGATAACCTATGGATTTTCGTCCGATGGATTTGTCCATCGGAAATCCGATGAAACTGTTTTTCATCAGTCTTGGCCACACACCATCAGTCAAAAAACCGACCGTTCCAAACGCGGTGACGTAAAACACTCCGATGAGCCGAGAAAAATGAAGTTTAATGCTTCTGAGCATGCGTCGACTTGATTCTAAGCATGCGTGGGTTTTTTAACCGATGGACTTGCCAATAGACGATCGGAAATTCCCATCGGTTTTTTATCCATCGAAAAATTTTAAAACAAGTTCTATTTTTTACAACCGATGGAAAAAAGACCGATGGGTACCATACACGATCGGTTGGTCTGATGAAAACCATCCATCGGACGGTTTTCATCAGTCAAACCGATCGTGTGTACAGGGCTAAACAGTTTTGAAAGTAGTAATAAACAATAACTGGAGTAATTTGGAGTAATATGGGGGTATGGGGGGGAGGGGCGACGAGAGGGGGAGGAATGGGGGAGAATGGTGGGCCGGGTTCTGATGAATAATAGTGAATATTCTCTTTATATATATATATATATATATATATATATATATATTGTGAGGGGGCTAGCTCGGCAGCGGGTATGTGTGACCCCCGGGATGGGCTCCCCACCCAAAAACAGGCCCAGCAGACGGAGGTTGTGGTTTTCAAAATCAAAAAGGTGCGGTTTATTTTCTATTTACAGTGATAAAAACACAGCAAGGCAAAAAAAACAAACACAAAATAAATCCTGGTCAACTTGACCTCTGACTAAACTTACAGGTTTCCTAACTAACGACTGGGATCAGCCTAGTGCTGTCCTAGTCCCTGGTTTTAAATGTCCAAGCAAAATATAGCCACACAGGCTTTCTCTCACCGCACAGGGGTTCACTCTCCCTAGACAGTCCACACAGGTCTGCTTCCAGGCATGAGCCAACATCTAATGAATCTGGGCTTTCTTATAGAGGCCTAAATGAGCTGACAAGGTTCAGCTGGACTCATCAACTCCCTGTCTGCACGACGCCCAGCCCTCTCCCTAGAGGTATGAGTCATCAATGAGCCCACTAGTCTCAGCTGGGCTTATACAACTCTCCACCTAGCTGTATAAATCGGCGTAAAGCCTGAATCTGGGCGAAATATATCTACCCCCCTGGATGCAACCAGGTGACTTTACCTTCCTGCTGTCACATACCCCCCCCTCTTGTTTTAACCTCGGGGTTGGAACACCAGCAATCAGGCATTCATGTACTCGAGACAAAGCATCCACATTCCCCATTTGAACGCCAGGGCGATGCTTTACTGTGAAGTTGAATTCCTGGAGGGCCAGGAACCACCTATTCACTCTTCTATTTGTTTCCTTGTTTTGAGCCATCCACTTTAACGGAGCGTGATCCGTAACCATGTCAAAGTGCCTACCTAGCAGGTAGTACCGAAGGGAATCTAGAGCCCACTTCACCGCTAAACACTCCTTTTCAACGGTGGCGTAATTTACCTCATGGGACTTCAACTTCCTGCTGAGGTAAATGACTGGGTGCTCTTCCCCGTTCCAGACCTGGGACAATACTGCTCCTAACCCCACATCTGACGCATCACTTTGTACGACAAAGTCTTTAGAGAAGTCGGGTGAGTACAACACTGGCTGGCTACATAAGGCTTGTTTCAAGAATTGGAATGCTGCCTCAGCCTCGGGGGTCCATTTAATCATGACCGACCCTTTCCCCTTCGTCAGGTTGGTTAGGGGCACAGCCTTAGAAGCAAAGTGGGGAATGAATCGCCGATAATACCCAGCGATTCCCAGAAAGGCTCGTACCTGCTTCTTGCTGTTGGGACGTGGCCAACTCTGGATGGCCTCGACTTTGTTGAGTTGGGGTTTTATTACTCCCCTCCCAATGGTGTACCCAAGATATTTGGCCTCCTCCTGCCCAATGGTACACTTCTTGGGGTTAGCCGTAAACCCTGCTTCCCGAACAGAGTCCAGGACTGCTTGCACTTTTGGCAGATGTGAGGCCCAATCTGTGCTATGGACAATTACGTCATCCAGGTAAGCCGCAGCATACTTCCGATGGGGCCTCAGCATCTGGTCCATTTTCCGCTGGAATGTGGCCGGCGCATTCTGTAACCCGAACGGCATTCTTTTATATTGGAACGCCCCGTCTGGGGTTACAAATGCGGTTTTCTCTTTGGCTGACTTGGCCAGGGGGATTTGCCAATACCCTTTTGTGAGGTCAAGAGTCGTCATGTATCGGGCTGTTCCCAGCCGGTCGATCAACTCATCTATACGTGGCATGGGGTAGGTGTCAAATTTTGTAACTTTGTTCAACTGACGAAAATCGTTACAAAATCGCCAGCTCCCATCCGGTTTAGGCACCAACACAATGGGACTAGACCAATCACTTTGGGACTCCTCTATCACCCCTAAGTTCAGCATTTTCTGTACTTCCTCCCGTATTGCCTCCCGTCGGGCCTCTGGGATCCGATAGGGTTTTAACTTCACCCTTTCACCGGGCGGGGTAATAATGTCATGCTCTACCCCAGATGTTTGTCCCGGCAGCTCAGAGAATACCTCCTTGTTGCGAAGCACAAACTCCTTAACCTCCTGTTGTTGGGGTTGTGACAAGGTGGCTGCGATTCCAACCTCAGGAATCACGCAACCAGTTTGAGCTGGTGACCAAGTGTCTGCGACTAGGGACTCTCTATCCCTCCAGGCTTTCAACAGATTAACGTGATAGATCTGTTCGGGCTTTCGCCTTCCTGGTTGTCTGACCTTGTAATTCACTTCGCTCACTTTTTCCATTATCTCGTAGGGGCCTTGCCATTTGGCAAGGAATTTACTTTCAACCGTAGGGACAAGTACCAATATCCTATCCCCCGGGGAAAAGGTACGGGTCTTGGCTCCACGGTTGTACACTCTCTGCTGTGCCAACTGCGCTTGGGCCAAATGTTCCTTCACGATGGGCATTACCTGTGCAATTCGATCTTGCATCAGGGCGACATGCTCAATCACACTCCTGTGGGGAGAACTCTCACTTTCCCAAGTTTCCTTGGCAATATCCAACAGCCCTCTTGGGTGTCTCCCATACAGTAACTCAAAGGGGGAGAATCCCGTAGAGGATTGGGGCACCTCCCTAATAGCAAACATCAAATAAGGAAGTAGACAGTCCCAATCCTTTCCATCCCTATCCACCACTTTCTTCAACATTTGTTTTAGGGTTTTGTTGAATCTTTCAACCAGCCCATCGGTTTGGGGGTGATACACAGATGTACGTAATTGCGTCACTTTGAACAATTTACACAGCTCCTTCATAACCCGGGACATAAAGGGTGTACCTTGGTCCGTAAGCAGTTCTTTACAAATACCCACCCGGCTAAAAACAAGAGATAGCTCTTTGGCTATGGTTTTGGCCGAGGTATTTCTGAGAGGGATCGCTTCTGGATAACGGGTGGCATAGTCCATTATAACCAATATGTACTGGTGCCCCCTAGCGGACTTGATTATAGGACCTACCAAATCCATTGCGATTCTCTCAAACGGGACCTCAATGATGGGTAGAGGGACCAGCGGGCTACGGAAGTGTGGCATCGGGGCCGACCTCTGACACACAGGGCAGGAGGAACAATAATTTTCTATGTCCTTCATCACCCCAGGCCAATAGAATCTCTGTAATACCCTCTCTCGGGTTTTCTCTGTCCCCAGATGACCTCCAAGAATGTGCCCATGGGCCAACTCCAACACCAACTTCCTGTAAGGTTTGGGCACCACCAGCTGCTCAACGGTTTCTTCTGCCCTTTTTGCCACCCGATACAGTAGGTCCTTCTCTACGCTGAAGTATGGGTAAGTGCAGGTATTATCTGGGTTCACTAACTCGCCATCTATTTTCACTACGTTTTCCCGTGCCTTTATTAGGGCGGGGTCTTTCAACTGTTCTGTGGCAAAGTTTTCCCTGTGAACCTCAAGATCAGAAAACTCCACAGACGGTAGGTTTTCGTCTGAGGAGGTGGGCTCCTCTCCAGTTTCTTGAGTCTCCCCTGCCAATACTGACAAGGGAAATTCGGGAGAGTCCTCACCACTCTCAGAGGAGTTCTGGCTATCATATTCCTGGTACATAGGGGCACCAGTGGGGGGCTCATGATCATCCCACAGTTCCCAGAACTTCGGAAAATCCCTTCCCACAATGGCGTCATGCGGTAACTGAGACACTAAGCCCACTGGATGAGAAAGGGTACCTTTGGGGGTCTCGAAACACACTGTAGTCACTGGATACTCTCGGGTGTCCCCATGCACACAAATAACGGCTACCTTGCTATTCCCAGAGACCTCTGTTTTAACTAACTCAGCCTTTATCAGGGTCACAAGGCTACCTGAATCCAGCAATACCACAACATTTCTACCATTAATACACATTTTGCATAAATGTTTCTCAGTTCCCCGAATGGCAGTGCATGCGACTGTCGCACACAGCGACTGACGTCTGCCCGTCAGAAAGTCACACTGCATGGGTTCCTGCAAAACCGGGCAATTTGCTGCAATATGTCCCGCTTGCCGGCAGCGGTAGCAAATGATCCTTCTTGCCGCCTCTTGAGCCGCTGATTTCCCAGGCTGTTCTCGCCAAACTTGGGGTAGAGCTCCCACCCTCTCACTCTCTCCACCCTTACCCCTTGGAATCATCTTATCCGCCCCTGGGGATGGTCTGGTCTTAGGGTGGAAAGTCCGAGTGTCTCTGGAAGAGGCCGTCAGGTTCTCTGTAGCCAAGTATTTCTCCACACGATCCACAAGACCATCGGCCGTCTCTGGGTCTCCATGGCTTACCCACTTTTGGATGGCAGTAGGAAGAGCTCTCAAAAACCGATCCATTACAACACGTTCCACAATCTTTGGTGCGGACAAAGTCTCTGGCTGTAGCCACTTTCTGCTCAGGTGAATGAGATCATACATTTGAGACCTGGGGGGTTTTCCAAGCTGGAAAGTCCAGTTATGCACACGCTGAGCCCGGACAGCCAGGGTGACACCCAGCCTTGCCAATATTTCAGCTTTTAGCATCACATAGTCTTTTGCTTGGTCAGGCTCTAGGTCATAGTAAGCTTTCTGCGATTCACCCGTTAATAGAGGAGCCACCAGTCCAGCCCACTGCTCCTCAGGCCACTTTTCTCTTTCAGCGGTCCTTTCAAATGTGGTCAAAAATACCTCTGGATCATCCTCTCCAGTCATTTTTGTCAATAAACGACTCACCCCAAAGGACGCGGTATTAGTGGGACGGCTTTCCTCACCGGTCTGCGGACGTTGCTGCATTACTGCTTCCATCTGTTGTTGTAGTCTCTGCTCTTGCTTCTGCAACAGGTCTATGAAGCGGGCCTCAGATTGCTGTTGGGCTTGTTGCTGAGCCTCCAGACTCTGTTGTAAAGTTGCAAGGCTCTGTTGATGAGCTTGCTGCTGGGCTGCAAGGCTCCTTTGCAAACCTGCATTTGTCTGCTGTTGATTGGCATTTGCTAGAGCCAGCTGTTTCAGTATCTCCTCCATGCTGGCTTAAAAAAAAACTGCCACTGGTTCTCCACCAACTGTGAGGGGGCTAGCTCGGCAGCGGGTATGTGTGACCCCCGGGATGGGCTCCCCACCCAAAAACAGGCCCAGCAGACGGAGGTTGTGGTTTTCAAAATCAAAAAGGTGCGGTTTATTTTCTATTTACAGTGATAAAAACACAGCAAGGCAAAAAAAACAAACACAAAATAAATCCTGGTCAACTTGACCTCTGACTAAACTTACAGGTTTCCTAACTAACGACTGGGATCAGCCTAGTGCTGTCCTAGTCCCTGGTTTTAAATGTCCAAGCAAAATATAGCCACACAGGCTTTCTCTCACCGCACAGGGGTTCACTCTCCCTAGACAGTCCACACAGGTCTGCTTCCAGGCATGAGCCAACATCTAATGAATCTGGGCTTTCTTATAGAGGCCTAAATGAGCTGACAAGGTTCAGCTGGACTCATCAACTCCCTGTCTGCACGACGCCCAGCCCTCTCCCTAGAGGTATGAGTCATCAATGAGCCCACTAGTCTCAGCTGGGCTTATACAACTCTCCACCTAGCTGTATAAATCGGCGTAAAGCCTGAATCTGGGCGAAATATATCTACCCCCCTGGATGCAACCAGGTGACTTTACCTTCCTGCTGTCACAATATATATATATTGTGAGGGGGTTAACTCGGTAGCGGGTGTGTGTGACCCCCTGGTTGGGCTCCCCACACAAAAACAGGGCCAGCAGACGGAGGTTGTGGTTTTCAAAATCAAAAGGTGCGGTTTATTTCTCTATGTACAGTGACAAAACACAGCAAAGCCAAAAAGAAACAAACAAAATAAATCCTGGTCAGTTTGACCTCTGACTAAACATGCAGGTTTCCTAAACTAACAACTGGGATCAGCCTAGTGCTGTCCTAGTCCCTAAGTCCCTGGTTTAGTAAAAGTCCAAACAAATAGCCACACAGGCTTTGCCTCACCGCACAGGGGTTCACTCTCCCTAGACAGTCCACACAGGTCTGGTTCCAGGCATGAGCTAACATCTAATGAATCTGGGAGTTCCTTATAGAGGCCTAAATGAGCTGACAAGGTTCAGCTGGTCTCATCTCTGTCTGCACGACGCCCCACACTCTCCCTAGAGGTATGAGTCATCCATGAGCCCACTAGCCTCAGCTGGGCTTCATCAACTCCCTAGTTGTATAAGTCGGCATAAAGCCTGAATCTGGGAGAAATATATCTACCCCCCTGGATGCAACCAGGTGACTTTACCTTCCTGCTGTCACATACCCCCCCCTCTTGTTTTAACCTTGGGGTTGGAACACCAGCAATCAGGCATTCATGTACTCGAGACAAAGCATCCACATTCCCCATTTGAACGCCAGGGCGATGCTTTACTGTGAAGTTGAATTCCTGTAGGGCCAGGAACCACCTATTCACTCTTCTATTTGTCTCCTTGTTTTGAGCCATCCACTTTAACGGAGCGTGATCCGTAACCATGTCAAAGTGCCTACCTAGCAGATAGTACCGAAGGGAATCTAGAGCCCACTTCACCGCTAAACACTCCTTTTCAACCGTGGCGTAATTTACCTCATGGGACTTCAACTTCCTGCTGAGGTAAATGACTGGGTGCTCTTCCCCGTTCCAGACCTGGGACAATACTGCTCCTAACCCCACATCTGACGCATCACTTTGTACGACAAAGTCTTTAGAGAAGTCGGGTGAGTACAACACTGGCTGGCTACATAAGGCTTGTTTCAAGAATTGGAATGCTGCCTCAGCCTCGGGGGTCCATTTAATCATGACCGACCCTTTCCCTTTCGTCAGGTTGGTTAGGGGCACAGCCTTAGAAGCAAAGTGGGGAATGAAGCGCCGATAATAACCCGCGATTCCCAGAAAGGCTCGTACCTGCTTCTTGCTGTTGGGACGTGGCCAACTCTGGATGGCCTCGACTTTGTTGAGTTGGGGTTTTATTACTCCCCTGCCAATGGTGTACCCAAGATATTTGGCCTCCTCCTGCCCAATGGTACACTTCTTGGGGTTAGCCGTAAACCCCGCTTCCCGAACAGAGTCCAGGACTGCTTGCACTTTTGGCAGATGTGAGGCCCAATCTGTGCTATGGACAATTACGTCATCCAGGTAAGCCGCAGCATACTTCCGATGGGGCCTCAGCATCTGGTCCATTTTCCGCTGGAATGTGGCCGGCGCATTCTGTAACCCGAACGGCATTCTCTTATATTGGAACGCCCCGTCTGGGGTTACAAATGCGGTTTTCTCTTTGGCCGACTTGGCCAGGGGAATTTGCCAATACCCTTTTGTGAGGTCAAGAGTCGTCATGTATCGGGCTGTTCCCAGCCGGTCGATCAACTCATCTATACGTGGCATGGGGTAGGTGTCAAATTTTGTAACTTTGTTCAACTGACGAAAATCGTTACAAAATCGCCAGCTCCCATCCGGTTTAGGCACCAACACAATGGGACTAGACCAATCACTTTGGGACTCCTCTATCACCCCTAAGTTCAGCATTTTCTGTACTTCCTCCCGTATTGCCTCCCGTCGGGCCTCTGGGATCCGATAGGGTTTTAACTTCACCCTTTCACCGGGCGGGGTAATAATATCATGCTCTACCCCAGATGTTTGTCCCGGCAGCTCAGAGAACACCTCCTTGTTGCGAAGCACAAACTCCTTAACCTCCTGTTGTTGGGGTTGTGACAAGGTGGCTGCTATTCCAACCTCCGGAATCACGCAACCAGTTTGAGCTGGTGACCAAGTTTCTGCGACTAGGGACTCTCTATCCCTCCAGGCTTTCAACAGATTAACGTGATATATCTGTTCGGGCTTTCGCCTTCCTGGTTGTCTGACCTTGTAATTCACTTCGCTCACTTTTTCCATTATCTCGTAGGGGCCTTGCCATTTGGCAAGGAATTTACTTTCAACCGTAGGGACAAGTACCAATATCCTATCCCCCGGGGAAAAGGTACGGGTCTTTGCTCCACGGTTGTACACTCTCTGCTGTGCCAACTGCGCTTGGGCCAAATGTTCCTTCACGATGGGCATTACCTGTGCAATTCGATCTTGCATCAGGGCGACATGCTCAATCACACTCCTGTGGGGAGAACTCTCACTTTCCCAAGTTTCCTTGGCAATATCCAACAGCCCTCTTGGGTGTCTCCCATACAGTAACTCAAAGGGGGAGAATCCCGTAGAGGATTGGGGCACCTCCCTAATAGCAAACATCAAATAAGGAAGTAGACAGTCCCAATCCTTTCCATCTCTATCCACCACTTTCTTCAACATTTGTTTTAGGGTTTTGTTGAATCTTTCAACCAGCCCATCGGTTTGGGGGTGATACACAGATGTACGCAATTGCGTCACTTTGAACAATTTACACAGCTCTTTCATAACCCGGGACATAAAGGGTGTACCTTGGTCCGTAAGCAGTTCTTTACAAATACCCACCCGGCTAAAAACAAGAGATAGCTCTTTGGCTATGGTTTTGGCCGAGGTATTTCTGAGAGGGATCGCTTCTGGATAACGGGTGGCATAGTCCATTATAACCAATATGTACTGGTGCCCCCTAGCGGACTTGATTATAGGACCTACCAAATCCATTGCGATTCTCTCAAACGGGACCTCAATGATGGGTAGAGGGACCAGCGGGCTACGGAAATGTGGCATCGGGGCCGACCTCTGACACACAGGGCAGGAGGAACAATAATTTTCTATGTCCTTCATCACCCCAGGCCAATAGAATCTCTGTAATACCCTCTCTCGGGTTTTCTCTGTCCCCAGATGACCTCCAAGAATGTGCCCATGGGCCAACTCCAACACCAACTTCCTGTAAGGTTTGGGCACCACCAGCTGCTCAACGGTTTCTTCTGCCCTTTTTGCCACCCGATACAGTAGGTCCTTCTCTACGCTGAAGTATGGGTAAGTGCAGGTATTATCTGGGTTCACTAACTCGCCATCTATTTCCACTACGTTTTCCCGTGCCTTTATTAGGGCGGGGTCTTTTAACTGTTCTGTGGCAAAATTTTCCCTGTGAACCTCCAGATCAGAAAACTCCACAGACGGTAGGTTTTCGTCTGAGGAGGTGGGCTCCTCTCCAGTTTCTTGAGTCTCCCCTGCCAATACTGACAAGGGAAATTCTGGAGAGTCCTCACCACTCTCAGAGGAGTTCTGGCTATCACATTCCTGGTACATAGGGGCACCAGTGGGGGGCTCAGGATCATCCCACAGTTCCCAGAACTTCGGAAAATCCCTTCCCACAATGGCGTCATGCGGTAACTGAGATACTAAGCCCACTGGATGAGAGAGGGTACCTTTGGGGGTCTCGAAACACACTGTAGTCACTGGATACTCTCGGGTGTCCCCATGCACACAAATAACAGCTACCTTGCTATTCCCAGAGACCTCTGTTTTAACTAACTCAGCCTTTATCAGGGTCACAAGGCTACCTGAATCCAACAATACCACAACATTTCTACCATTAACACACATTTTGCATAAATGTTTCTCAGTTCCTCGAATGGCAGTGCATGCGACTGTCGCACACAGCGACTGACGTCTGCCCGTCAGAAAGTCACACTGCATGGGTTCCTCCACAACCGGGCAATTGGCTGCAATATGTCCCGCTTGCCGGCAGCGGTAGCAAACGATCCTTCTTGCGGCCTCTTGAGCCGCTGATTTCCCAGGCTGTTCTCGCCAAACTTGGGGTAGAGCTCCCACCCTCTCACTCTCTCCACCCTCACCCCTTGGAATCCTCTTATCCGCCCCTGGGGATGGTCTGGTCTTAGGGTGGAAAGTCCGAGAGTCTCTGGAAGAGGCCGTCAGGTTCTCTGTAGCCAAGTATCTCTCTACACGATCCACAAGTTTACCGGCCGTTTCTGGGTCTCCGTGGCTTACCCACTTTTGAATGGCGGTAGGAAGAGCTCTCAAGAAACGATCCATCACAACACGTTCCACAATCTCCGGTGCGGACAAAGTCTCTGGCTGTAGCCACTTCCTGCTCAGGTGAATGAGATCATACATTTGAGACCTGGGGGGTTTTCCAAGCTGGAAAGTCCAGTTATGCACACGCTGAGCCCGGACAGCCAGGGTGACACCCAGCCTTGCCAATATTTCAGCTTTTAGCATCACATAGTCTTTTGCTTGGTCAGGCTCTAGGTCATAGTAAGCCTTCTGCGATTCACCAGTTAACAGAGGAGCCACCAGTCCAGCCCACTGCTCCTCAGGCCACTTTTCTCTTTCAGCAGTCCTTTCAAATGTGGTCAAAAATACCTCTGGATCATCCTCTCCAGTCATTTTTGTCAATAAACGACTCACCCCAAAGGACGCGGTATTAGTGGGACGGCTTTCCTCACTGGTCTGCGGACGTTGCTGCATTACTGCTTCCATTTGTTGTAGTCTCTGCTCTTGCTTCTGTAACAGGTCTATGAAGCGGGCCTCAGATTGCTGCTGGGCTTGTTGATGAGCTTGCTGCTGGGCTGCAAGGCTCCTTTGCAAACCTGCATTTGTCTGCTGTTGATTGGCATTTGCTAGAGCCAGCTGTTTCAGTATCTCCTCCATGCTGGCTTAAAAAAAACTGCCACTGGTTCTCCACCAACTGTGAGGGGGTTAACTCGGTAGCGGGTGTGTGTGACCCCCTGGTTGGGCTCCCCACACAAAAACAGGGCCAGCAGACGGAGGTTGTGGTTTTCAAAATCAAAAGGTGCGGTTTATTTCTCTATGTACAGTGACAAAACACAGCAAAGCCAAAAAGAAACAAACAAAATAAATCCTGGTCAGTTTGACCTCTGACTAAACATGCAGGTTTCCTAAACTAACAACTGGGATCAGCCTAGTGCTGTCCTAGTCCCTAAGTCCCTGGTTTAGTAAAAGTCCAAACAAATAGCCACACAGGCTTTGCCTCACCGCACAGGGGTTCACTCTCCCTAGACAGTCCACACAGGTCTGGTTCCAGGCATGAGCTAACATCTAATGAATCTGGGAGTTCCTTATAGAGGCCTAAATGAGCTGACAAGGTTCAGCTGGTCTCATCTCTGTCTGCACGACGCCCCACACTCTCCCTAGAGGTATGAGTCATCCATGAGCCCACTAGCCTCAGCTGGGCTTCATCAACTCCCTAGTTGTATAAGTCGGCATAAAGCCTGAATCTGGGAGAAATATATCTACCCCCCTGGATGCAACCAGGTGACTTTACCTTCCTGCTGTCACAATATATATATATAAAAGATCTCTGAGGGACTAAATAGGGACTCTCCTGATTAGGATAGGGGAGAGGGAATTGGGGGGAAAAATAAGGGGAAAGACAAGGAGCGCAAGAATTTAAATCTAGATCTAGATTGAATTTACCTTTTCATCTTATTAGAACATGAGCTTTATTTGACCCCTCCCCTTACCCATTTCTTATTTCAGGGAGGAGCTGGGGGGCGGACCCGGGAGCCACTCTTTGATTTTTTATTTTTTTCTCTTTTTCTTTTTTCTTTTTTTGCCATCCTAGGTCATACCTAACCACTCCCCCAAATAGGTTAGAGGAAGTAGAGTGCATAAAGCAAATTGCTTAGATACCACTGGAAAGTATTACAGGGGTATGCAGTTGAATTGGGTAGTTGAAACCCATTGTGTTTTTTTTTTTTTGTGTGTGTATTCCTGTTAAAATTACGTCTGATGGTATAGTAGTGATGTCCCTAAATGCTAAGGGTCTTAATATACCTGAGAAACGACATATGCTACTACAGGACCTAAAACGCTCTGGTACTGACATAGCTTTCATTCAAGAGACACACTTTAGGATAAATAGATCTCAATATCTTCAAAATAGACTCTATCCATGGACCTATCATTCTATCAATCCAATAGCTAAATCAAAAGGTGTTTCAATACTAATCTCTAGTAAAATTCCATGGCAATTTCAAAGTTCGGAGATAGACCATATGGGCCGATATGTCTACATTAAGGGACTCCTGGGGAATAGACAGGTAACACTAGCAACAATTTACGCCCCCAATGAAAATCAAGCATCCTTCTTGGATGAAGTAGTGAGAAAACTCTTAGATTTTATGGAGGGGCAGTTGATACTTGGAGGGGATTTCAATATACCTTTGATACCATCAGTAGACACCTCCACAAGTAAATCATCCATTTTGCCGAAACAATTTAAACAAATCGCTAAATTACTACATAAAAACCAGCTAATCGATATTTGGCGATTACAACATCCTGGGGAAAGGGATTACTCGTTCTATTCCCCATCACATAAAACTTACTCCAGAATTGATTATTTTATGGTTCCCCATATCTATCTACATGCGGTCAGAACAACACACATAGGCAATATCACATGGTCAGACCATGCACCTGTGTTCATGACGTATGACTTAATGGGAACACAATCGCCCACACACCGTTTTTGGAGATTGAATGAAAGCCTCTTACAGAGCCCAGAAATTCTGGAAGAGGTAACTAGAGAACTGACAATATATTTTCAGATGAATGATCTAGCAGACTGTGACCCAGGAATTTTATGGGAGGCACATAAACCAGTTCTCAGAGGTATTCTGATTAAACATGGTGCTTGAATTAAACGGGAACGAATGAAACAACTCACCGAACTACTTAGTAAATTAGCGAAGGCGGAATCTAGACATAAACATGCCCCTAGTCAGACGTTAGAAATAGAACTTACAGGACTTAGGAAACAAATCACAGACTTACTTCATTATAAAGCAAAAGCAGCATTACAGTTTTGCCGTAAGGCGAACTATGAACTAGGCGATAAATGCGGAAAAGTACTAGCAAGAAGGGTCAAAGAACATAGTGTGACAGCAGGAAGGTAAAGTCACCTGGTTGCATCCAGGGGGGTAGATATATTTCGCCCAGATTCAGGCTTTACGCCGACTTATACAACTAGGTGGAGAGTTGTATAAGCCCAGCTAAGGCTAGTGGGCTCATGGATGACTCATACCTCTAGGGAGAGTGTGGGGCGTCGTACAGACAGGGAGTTGATGAGACCAGCTGAAGCTTGTCAGCTCATTTAGGCCTCTATAAGAACTCCCAGCTTCATTAGATGTTAGCTCATGCCTGGAACCAGACCTGTGTGGACTGTCTAGGGAGAGTGAACCCCTGTGCGGTGAGGCAAAGCCTGTGTGGCTATTTGTTTGGACTTTTACTAAACCAGGGACTTAGGGACTAGGACAGCACCAGGCTGATCCCAGTTGTTAGTTTAGGAAACCTGCATGTTTAGTCAGAGGTCAAACTGACCAGGATTTATTTTGTTTGTTTCTTTTTGGCTTTGCTGTGTTTTTGTCACTGTACATAGAGAAATAAACCGCACCTTTTGATTTTGAAAACCACAACCTCCGTCTGCTGGCCCTGTTTTTGTGTGGGGAGCCCAACCAGGGGGTCACACACACCCGCTACCAAGTTAACCCCCTCACAGTTGGTGGAGAACCAGTGGCAGTTTTTTTTAAGCCAGCATGGAGGAGATACTGAAACAGCTGGCTCTAGCAAATGCCAATCAACAGCAGACAAATGCAGGTTTGCAAAGGAGCCTTGCAGCCCAGCAGCAAGCTCATCAACAAGCCCAGCAGCAATCTGAGGCCCGCTTCATAGACCTGTTACAGAAGCAAGAGCAGAGACTACAACAAATGGAAGCAGTAATGCAGCAACGTCCGCAGACCAGTGAGGAAAGCCGTCCCACTAATACCGCGTCCTTTGGGGTGAGTCGTTTATTGACAAAAATGACTGGAGAGGATGATCCAGAGGTATTTTTGACCACATTTGAAAGGACTGCTGAAAGAGAAAAGTGGCCTGAGGAGCAGTGGGCTGGACTGGTGGCTCCTCTGTTAACTGGTGAATCGCAGAAGGCTTACTATGACCTAGAGCCTGACCAAGCAAAAGACTATGTGATGCTAAAAGCTGAAATATTGGCAAGGCTGGGTGTCACCCTGGCTGTCCGGGCTCAGCGTGTGCATAACTGGACTTTCCAGCTTGGAAAACCCCCCAGGTCTCAAATGTATGATCTCATTCACCTGAGCAGGAAGTGGCTACAGCCAGAGACTTTGTCCGCACCAGAGATTGTGGAACGTGTTGTAATGGATCGGTTTTTGAGAGCTCTTCCTACTGCCATCCAAAAGTGGGTAAGCCATGGAGACCCAGAGACGGCCGGTGGTCTTGTGGATCGTGTAGAGAAATACTTGGCTACAGAGAACCTGACGGCCTCTTCCAGAGACACTCGGACTTTCCACCCTAAGACCAGACCATCCCCAGGGGCGGATAAGAGGATTCCAAGGGGTGAGGGTGGAGAGAGTGAGAGGGTGGGAGCTCTACCCCAAGTTTGGCGAGAACAGCCTGGGAAATCAGCGGCTCAAGAGGCCGCAAGAAGGATCGTTTGCTACCGCTGCCGGCAAGCGGGACATATTGCAGCCAATTGCCCGGTTGTGGAGGAACCCATGCAGTGTGACTTTCTGACGGGCAGACGTCAGTCGCTGTGTGCGACAGTCGCATGCACTGCCATTCGAGGAACTGAGAAACATTTATGCAAAATGTGTATTAATGGTAGAAATGTTGTGGTATTACTGGATTCAGGTAGCCTTGTGACCCTGATAAAGGCTGAATTAGTTAAAACAGAGGTCTCTGGGAATAGCAAGGTAGCTGTTATTTGTGTGCATGGGGACACCCGAGAGTATCCAGTGACTACAGTGTGTTTCAAGACCCCCAAAGGTACCCTCTCTCATCCAGTGGGCTTAGTATCTCAGTTACCGCATGACGCCATTGTGGGAAGGGATTTTCCGAAGTTCTGGGAACTGTGGGATGATCCTGAGCCCCCCACTGGTGCCCCTATGTACCAGGAATGTGATAGCCAGAACTCCTCTGAGAGTGGTGAGGACTCTCCAGAATTTCCCTTGTCAGTATTTGCAGGGGAGACTCAAGAAACTGGAGAGGAGCCCACCTCCTCAGACGAAAACCTACCGTCTGTGGAGTTTTCTGATCTGGAGGTTCACAGGGAAAATTTTGCCACAGAACAGTTAAAAGACCCCGCCCTAATAAAGGCACGGGAAAACGTAGTGGAAATAGATGGCGAGTTAGTGAACCCAGATAATACCTGCACTTACCCATACTTCAGCGTAGAGAAGGACCTACTGTATCGGGTGGCAAAAAGGGCAGAAGAAACCGTTGAGCAGCTGGTGGTGCCCAAACCTTACAGGAAGTTGGTGTTGGAGTTGGCCCATGGGCACATTCTTGGAGGTCATCTGGGGACAGAGAAAACCCGAGAGAGGGTATTACAGAGATTCTATTGGCCTGGGGTGATGAAGGACATAGAAAATTATTGTTCCTCCTGCCCTGTGTGTCAGAGGTCGGCCCCGATGCCACATTTCCGTAGCCCGCTGGTCCCTCTACCCATCATTGAGGTCCCGTTTGAGAGAATCGCAATGGATTTGGTAGGTCCTATAATCAAGTCCGCTAGGGGGCACCAGTACATATTGGTTATAATGGACTATGCCACCCGTTATCCAGAAGCGATCCCTCTCAGAAATACCTCGGCCAAAACCATAGCCAAAGAGCTATCTCTTGTTTTTAGCCGGGTGGGTATTTGTAAAGAACTGCTTACGGACCAAGGTACACCCTTTATGTCCCGGGTTATGAAAGAGCTGTGTAAATTGTTCAAAGTGACGCAATTGCGTACATCTGTGTATCACCCCCAAACCGATGGGCTGGTTGAAAGATTCAACAAAACCCTAAAACAAATGTTGAAGAAAGTGGTGGATAGAGATGGAAAGGATTGGGACTGTCTACTTCCTTATTTGATGTTTGCTATTAGGGAGGTGCCCCAATCCTCTACGGGATTCTCCCCCTTTGAGTTACTGTATGGGAGACACCCAAGAGGGCTGTTGGATATTGCCAAGGAAACTTGGGAAAGTGAGAGTTCTCCCCACAGGAGTGTGATTGAGCATGTCGCCCTGATGCAAGATCGAATTGCACAGGTAATGCCCATCGTGAAGGAACATTTGGCCCAAGCGCAGTTGGCACAGCAGAGAGTGTACAACCGTGGAGCAAAGACCCGTACCTTTTCCCCGGGGGATAGGATATTGGTACTTGTCCCTACGGTTGAAAGTAAATTCCTTGCCAAATGGCAAGGCCCCTACGAGATAATGGAAAAAGTGAGCGAAGTGAATTACAAGGTCAGACAACCAGGAAGGCGAAAGCCCGAACAGATATATCACGTTAATCTGTTGAAAGCCTGGAGGGATAGAGAGTCCCTAGTCGCAGAAACTTGGTCACCAGCTCAAACTGGTTGCGTGATTCCGGAGGTTGGAATAGCAGCCACCTTGTCACAACCCCAACAACAGGAGGTTAAGGAGTTTGTGCTTCGCAACAAGGAGGTGTTCTCTGAGCTGCCGGGACAAACATCTGGGGTAGAGCATGATATTATTACCCCGCCCGGTGAAAGGGTGAAGTTAAAACCCTATCGGATCCCAGAGGCCCGACGGGAGGCAATACGGGAGGAAGTACAGAAAATGCTGAACTTAGGGGTGATAGAGGAGTCCCAAAGTGATTGGTCTAGTCCCATTGTGTTGGTGCCTAAACCGGATGGGAGCTGGCGATTTTGTAACGATTTTCGTCAGTTGAACAAAGTTACAAAATTTGACACCTACCCCATGCCACGTATAGATGAGTTGATCGACCGGCTGGGAACAGCCCGATACATGACGACTCTTGACCTCACAAAAGGGTATTGGCAAATTCCCCTGGCCAAGTCGGCCAAAGAGAAAACCGCATTTGTAACCCCAGACGGGGCGTTCCAATATAAGAGAATGCCGTTCGGGTTACAGAATGCGCCGGCCACATTCCAGCGGAAAATGGACCAGATACTGAGGCCCCATCGGAAGTATGCTGCGGCTTACCTGGATGACGTAATTGTCCATAGCACAGATTGGGCCTCACATCTGCCAAAAGTGCAAGCAGTCCTAGACTCTATCCGGGAAGCGGGGTTTACGGCTAACCCCAAGAAGTGTACCATTGGGCAGGAGGAGGCCAAATATCTTGGGTACACCATTGGCAGGGGAGTAATAAAACCTCAACTCAACAAAGTCGAGGCCATCCAGAGTTGGCCACGTCCCAACAGCAAGAAGCAGGTACGAGCCTTTCTGGGAATCGCGGGTTATTATCGGCGCTTCATTCCCCACTTTGCTTCTAAGGCTGTGCCCCTAACCAACCTGACGAAAGGGAAAGGGTCGGTCATGATTAAATGGACCCCCGAGGCTGAGGCAGCATTCCAATTCTTGAAACAAGCCTTATGTAGCCAGCCAGTGTTGTACTCACCCGACTTCTCTAAAGACTTTGTCGTACAAAGTGATGCGTCAGATGTGGGGTTAGGAGCAGTATTGTCCCAGGTCTGGAACGGGGAAGAGCACCCAGTCATTTACCTCAGCAGGAAGTTGAAGTCCCATGAGGTAAATTACGCCACGGTTGAAAAGGAGTGTTTAGCGGTGAAGTGGGCTCTAGATTCCCTTCGGTACTATCTGCTAGGTAGGCACTTTGACATGGTTACGGATCACGCTCCGTTAAAGTGGATGGCTCAAAACAAGGAGACAAATAGAAGAGTGAATAGGTGGTTCCTGGCCCTACAGGAATTCAACTTCACAGTAAAGCATCGCCCTGGCGTTCAAATGGGGAATGTGGATGCTTTGTCTCGAGTACATGAATGCCTGATTGCTGGTGTTCCAACCCCGAGGTTAAAACAAGAGGGGGGGGGTATGTGACAGCAGGAAGGTAAAGTCACCTGGTTGCATCCAGGGGGGTAGATATATTTCGCCCAGATTCAGGCTTTACGCCGACTTATACAACTAGGTGGAGAGTTGTATAAGCCCAGCTAAGGCTAGTGGGCTCATGGATGACTCATACCTCTAGGGAGAGTGTGGGGCGTCGTACAGACAGGGAGTTGATGAGACCAGCTGAAGCTTGTCAGCTCATTTAGGCCTCTATAAGAACTCCCAGCTTCATTAGATGTTAGCTCATGCCTGGAACCAGACCTGTGTGGACTGTCTAGGGAGAGTGAACCCCTGTGCGGTGAGGCAAAGCCTGTGTGGCTATTTGTTTGGACTTTTACTAAACCAGGGACTTAGGGACTAGGACAGCACCAGGCTGATCCCAGTTGTTAGTTTAGGAAACCTGCATGTTTAGTCAGAGGTCAAACTGACCAGGATTTATTTTGTTTGTTTCTTTTTGGCTTTGCTGTGTTTTTGTCACTGTACATAGAGAAATAAACCGCACCTTTTGATTTTGAAAACCACAACCTCCGTCTGCTGGCCCTGTTTTTGTGTGGGGAGCCCAACCAGGGGGTCACACACACCCGCTACCGAGTTAACCCCCTCACAATAGGTTATCACCATACATACCTCAAATTGTTAATAGTGCTGGCCAAAAGATAACTTTACCCAAATACATTACTCAGGAATTTAAAGAGTACTATGGACATTTATATGATTTATCATTATCTACACCATCTAGATCAGTAATAGATGAATATATTCAGGTGTCTCAAATGCCCACTCTGACTAATGAAACACGAGAAGAATTAGATACCCCCATATCTCTAATGGAATTTCAACAAGCATTAAATTCCATGAAATTAGGGAAAGCCCCGGGACCGGATGGGTTTACGGTACAATACTATAGAACATTATCAACAATACTAGGCCCGCGCTTAATAAATTTATTTAATGCGATAGACTCCGGACTCCCATTTCCTAGAGACACTCTGGGAGCTCACATTGCCTTGATACATAAAGAAGGGAAAGACCCCACAGCATGTGGTAGTTATAGGCCTATCTCACTACTAAATGTAGACATCAAAATATATACTAAAATTTTAGCTACCCGATTGGTGAACCATTTACAAAAATTGATCCATTTGGATCAAGTTGGTTTTATTCCCACACGGGAAGCTAAAGATAGCACATCTAAAGTGCTAAACTTACTTTATGTAACTCAGTCTACAAATACCCCTTGTGTATTGTTAAATACTGATGCGGAGAAGGCATTTGACCGGGTAAGCTGGTCATTTATGTTCTCCGTACTTAGACATATTGGGCTAGGAGAAGTGATGATAGGCCGGATAACAAGAATATATTCAAACCCGACTGCACAAGTGAAGGCAAATGGTGTGCTCTCAGAGTTGTTTCCAATTAAAAATGGTACTAGACAGGGATGCCCCCTATCCCCTCTTCTATATGCCCTAACCTTAGAACCGTTCTTATCGACGATAAGGCTTAATCCTGATATACAAGGAGTGAGGGTAGGTAATAAACAATATAAGATCTCGGCTTATGCCGATGACCTATTATTTACTTTAACAAACCCAATAGTTTCATTGCCCAACCTCCTTAAACAATTTGAGATATATGGAGCTCTATCTAATTTAAAAATAAATTTCCTGAAGTCAGAGGCAATGGGGGCCGGGCTACCTATAAGAGATCTGGAACAACTGAGAAGTGGTTTCCACTTTAAGTGGACCACATCAGCTTTAAACTATCTAGGTACGAGTATTGCAACAAGTATAATTCGTACCTATGAATTAAATTTCCCTCCTCTACTTACAAAATCCAGGTTACTATTGGAAAAATGGCATATAAATTTTCATTCGTGGTTCGGTAGATGTAATCTAATAAACATGTGCATATTACCTAAATTCCTATACCTATTCCAAGCCATACCGATACGGATTCCACCATCTTATTTTAAACAAGTACAAGCAATGTTTACACGATTTGTATGGGCCCATAAGAAACCACGCTTATCTCGTACCTTATTAATATTACCAAAACAATATGGGGGTTTAGCATTGCCAGATATTTGACGATATTATCAGGCAGTACATCTCAGTAGAGTCATAGATTGGCAACGCCATTACGATTTGAAGTTATGGGTACAAATAGAACACCATCAATCCCCCATACCATTAGAGAGGGCATTATGGTGTTGGGAATATATACCACCAGAGTTGAAATCACACCCCTTAATAGGAAACACCTTGAAACAATGCTCACAAGCTACTCTACAGTCGGGCCAAACAACTAAAACATCTCCTTTGACTCCGATTATTGGGAATCCTAAATTCCTTCCAGGCCTTTTAAAGACACAATTTGTGACGTTACGAGAGACAGGGCAAATGAATATATCACAATTTGTGAAAGGGAATAAATGGCTTATTATAGAGGAGTTAACAAACTCCAGGGGTCTATATAGACTCACATTCTGGAATGCAGCTCAATTGCATTATTTTTTACAGACCATACCTAATCCACATATATATACTAGGCAACTGACCAAATTTGAAGAACTTTGTTCTGGAACAGAATCTTTATCTCATATTCTCTCTAAGACATATGCATTACTTAACTCCCTACGAGAACAGCCAGAGTTAACATGTATATCAAAATGGGGTAATGACTTACATCGCACATTTAATTCAAAACAAGTTCAAAACATGATTGGCCTTATTTATAAATCTTCAATCTGTACTAAGATACAAGAGACTAATTATAAAATATTAACAAGGTGGTATTTGACGCCTAGCCGACTACATACAATGTTTCCTGACACATCAGAACATTGTTGGAGGTGTGGTAAAGATAGAGGAACGATGCTACACATATTCTGGACGTGCCCTAAACTAACAGCTTTTTGGACAAGGGTCCGCACTATATCTCAGAGATTTAGTGATTCCCAGATCCCGAACGATCCGGCATTATTCTTGTTACATGGCACTACCATACCCATCAAAAATTATAAAAAGTCTATCTTGTGCCATTTATTAAATGCAGCTAAGTCTTGCATTCCTCTATTATGGAAACAAAAGATACCCCCGACCACAGCCATGTGGCTGAGGAAGGTGGAAGATATTAGAAGAATGGAAGACTTGATTTTGACAGCAGCTGATAGACAAGAAATATATAGAGAGACTTGGACACCATGGAATCTGTTCATCCAATCCGAGGAAGGGATATCCCTCCTAGGGACATGAAGCTATAGGAATGTAGGCTGTGGGAAGTGACAGAGACGTGGTTTAATAGTAGTATATGTGTAAAAGGGACACTGTTAATAATTTCCTTTTTTTTTTTTTTGTGTTGTTTCTTGATTTATTTGTTGGTTTTGTTTTGATTTTGTTTTTCGTTACTTAAAGTATAGGGAATAAAGAGGGGAGTTTTATTATATAATGTGGTATGAAGAGAGAGAGATAAAGGTTATTGAGATAGTATGAGATAGGGTGATAATAGATCATACCTATCATAAATTTATTATATGTTATACCTATAAAATCAATTGATGTTATATGTTTCAGTTAATTGTTTCAAAGAATTAATAACCACTTATTGGTAAACTATGTAATATTATGTTAACCCTGTTTGTTTATGGAAAAAAATAAAATAAACTTAAATTTGAAAAAAAAAAAAAAACAATTGATACCCAACATGTCACTCTTCAAAATTGTGTGCGCTCGTGGAATGGCAACAAACTTTGATACTTAAAAATCTCCATAAGTGATGTTTAAAAATGTCTAAAGGTTTAGAGTTACAGAGTAGTCTTTTGCTAGAATTATTGTGCTCTCTCTAACGATCGCGCCGATACCTCACATGTGTGGTTTGAACACTGTTTACATATGTGGGCGCAACTTACGCATGTGTTCGCTTCTGCACGCGAGCACAGAGGGACAGGGTGCTTTAAATTTAATTAAAAAAAATTCTTATTTATTTTACTTTATATTTTGAATTTTTACACTGTCCCTTTAAAAAAAATGTTTGGGTCACTTTTATTCTTATTACAAGGAATGTAAACATCACTTGTAATAGAAATAAAGCATGACAGGACCTCTTAAATGTAAGATCTGGGGTAAAAAAGACCTCAGATCTCACATTTACACTTATATGCAAAAAAATAAATAAAAAAGTATTTATTTTTTTTCCCCTTTAACCACTTCAGCTCCGAAAGAATTTACCCCCCTCCTGGCCATTGTTTTTGATACGGCACTGAGTCGCTTTAACTGATAATTGCACTGGTCGTGAGAGGCTGTACCCGAACAAAATTTACGTCCTTTTTTTCCCCACAAATAGAGCTTTCTTTTGGTGGTATTTTTGCTCTATAAAGAAAAAAAAACAGACGACAATTTTGAAAAAAAAAGTAATTTTTTTTACTTTTTGCTATAATAAATATCCCCCAAAAATATATTTAAAAAATTCTTCTTCAGTTTAGGTTGATACGTATTCTTCTACATATTTTTGGTAAAGAAAATCACATTAAGCGTATATTGATTGGTTTGCGCAAAAGTTAAAGCATCTACAAAATAGGTGATAGATCAGACACTTTTCACACTATTTTGGGACCATTGACATTTATACAGTGATCAGATCTGTTTGTTTAAATGTCACTGGCAGGGCAGGGGTTAACACTAGGTGGCGATCAAGGGGTCAAATGTGTGTTCTAGGGAGGGATTCTAACTGTGGGAGATGGGACTGCCTGGGTGGGGAGACTGATTGTTGTTCCTAAGCAGTAGGAACAACAGATCGCTCTCCTCACCCCCGACAGAACAGAGATATGTCTGTTTACATTGACAGCTCTCCGTTCTCTCCTTCTCAGGAGCAATTGCGGTTACGCGCATGGGCTCCAACGTCACGCGGCGCGCGCCCTATACTCCTTAAAGCCTTGCTACGGCCATTCTGCTGCCGTCAATCAACGGTGGACGGTCGGCAAGCGGTTAAGACCATTGGGTGGAAGTGACGTTTCACATCGCTTCTGTCATCCAATGGTATGGAGTTGAGTGGGGGCCATCTTTCCTCACTCGACTTCATGTCTCTGTGGGGAAAGGACCGGATCGTCTCCACCACTACAGACGGCTCTGGTAAGTGGCGGAGATGACCGGGACGCGGCGAGAGGGGGGTGGGCACCTCTCCCGATAAAAGTGAACTTGCGGCGAATCCGCAGAATAGATCACTTTTATCTGAAAGCGGACTGCCCGCTGTTTTCTAAAAATACCAGGGTTATGGCAGCTATCTGCTGCCATAACAATGGTATTCAACGTCAAAGAATTCAACGTGAAGGAGCGGTGTATACACCGCTCCTGCCCATTGAACTGAATGGGCAGAGCGGCCGAACCGCCGGCAAAGCGCCACTGCAATTTTAATCCTTTTTCGGCCGCTAGCGGGGGTTAAAAGCGCCTCGCTAGCGGCCGAAAACCTCTGCAAAAACTACGGCTTTACCACCGACACCACCCACGCCCCAGTGTGAAAGCAGCCTTAATAAAGTGTGCAGGGCTAGGGGTAGCAAGCAGAAGCAGGGATTGTGAGTTTAAGGCATAGTTCACCTTTACTAAAAAAATGCCAATGCAGATAAGGGATGTCTGTAAATAAAAACAATCTGTGCAGCTTTGACTAAAGTTAAATAATAGCCTTGCTATAAGACCCCTTTTACACTGATATCTCCTGTCATTAGCGCTAAAGCACCGCTCGTTTTAGCGGCGCTTTAGCGCTGTTTTAGCAGCGCTTTTCGGCCGCTAGTGGGGCAGTTTTAACCCCAGAAAGGTTAAAAACTCCCATTTTGCAGCGCTTTCAACAAGCTTTTAAGACGATTTGGAAGCGACGCCCATTCATTGCAATGGGCAGGGCGTTTTTGGAGCACTAAATACAACGCTTTCAACCCGCCCCAAAGATGCTGCTTGCAGGACTTTTGGTAACGTCCCGCAAGCGCACTGCCCGAGTGTGAAAAGTCACACTGCAGTGAATGGGAGGCAGTTTTCAGGCACTTAGCAGAGGCTATTTCTAGTGCTAAAGTGTCTGAAAACCGCCCCAGTGTGAAAGGGGTCTAAGTGTAGGTCATTGTCAGGGAATATAGTAGACCAGACTGTATGGACTGCACAGATGAACCAAAAACGCATGTGAGTGAGAAATATAATAATTTATTAAAGTAAGTAAATATAAATACAACCACCTCAAATAAACACAGTGCAATAACCAACCCACAAACAGAGACCCACAAATAACAATAGACAGATATGTACAATGATGGGAGATACCGAAATCGTAAATAAGCCAGGCCAGGGTCATACGCAGCTAGGGTAACCACATTTCCAAACTACCATTCAGGGACAATTTAGAATTTTGCCAAGGAATGTAGTTTCGGGGTTGACGGGATTTCGGCGGCGAGCGATTTGTTGGGTGAATGGCTGGTTTTAGCACTTATACCAATACCATGGAATGTATTTTTATTATTACATTGTAATAATAGACCCCCTTCCCTTAGTATAGACCCTCTCCCTCAGTATGGGCCCCCTCTACTAACTATAGACCCCTTCCCTCATTATAGACCCCCTCCCTCAGTATGGACCCCCTCTACTATCTATAGACCCCTTTCCCTCAGTACGGACCCCCCTCTACTAAGTATAGACCCCCTTCACTCAGTACGAACCCCCCTCTACTAACTATAGACCCCCCTTCCCTCAGTACGGACCCCCTCTACTAACTTTAGACCCCTTCCCTCAGTACAGACCCCTCTCCACTAAGTATAGACCCCCCTCCCTCAGTACGGACCCCCTCTACTAACTATAGACCCCCTCTCTCAGTATGGACCCCCCTCCACTAAGTATAGACCCCCTCCCTCAGTACAGACCCCCCTCCACTAAGTATAGACCCCTTCGCTCAGTACGGACCCCCCTCCACTAAGTATATACCCCCTCAGTAAAGACCCCACCACCAAGTATAGACTCCCCTCCCTCAGTACAGACTTCCCCCTTCAGTATAGACCCCCCACTAAATACAGACCCCTTCTCCATCAGTATTGACCCCCCTGACTAAGTATATACCCCCTCCAGTACTGACTCCCCTCCCTCATTATAGACCCCCACTAAGTACAGACCTCCCCCCTCAGTACAGACCCCCCCCTTCCACTTGTGCTAGTAGAGAGATGGGTGTCAGAAACATGCTGGGGCACTTTTTACCCTTTTCCTGATCACTATACCTGTGACCCTGTCCCCCTCCTCTGTCCATCTACATACATATAATATAAGCTGAAGTTCTAAACAAACCTCAGATCAGCGCCAGGAATGCACAGCGGTGTCCCTCTGCCGTCTACTGTATACTTGTAAATAGCCGAGAAGGGGGAGGCGGCTTCGGTCTGTTCTGCGGTATGAGGCAGGGATAGGGTTGCCACCTTTTCTCCAAGCCAAAACCGAACACTTTAGCGATGCTCAGGATTTTTTTTTATAGTATACACTATAGGATTGTAAAAGATCTGGGACAGCTTTGGGTGCCTCAAGGAGAGTAGTAATGTGGCATGCACAGCGTGCCACGGTAAAGAGTGGGTGTGGATCAGCCGCTGTCAACAACAATTTGTAATGGACTGAACAATCTAATACAAGAACAACCAAAGCCTAAAATGCCACAAGCCTGTTAGCGCCAATGTTCATGCTTACAAGTAGTGATGAGCCGAACACCCCCCCGGTTTGGTTCGCACCAGAACTTGCGAACGGACCGAAAGTTTGCGCGAACTTTAGAACCCTATTAAATACAATGGATGTGAACGTTCGAAATCAAAAGTGCTAATTATAACGGCTAATATGCAAGTCATTGTCCTAAAAAGGGTTTGGGGACCCGGGTTCTGCCCCAGGGGACATGTATCAATGCAAAAAGAAGTTTTAAAAATGGCCGTTTTTTCGGGAGCAGTCATTTTAACCCCTTCCATACCGGGCCATTGTAAAATGACACCGGCAGGAACCCTCTCTCCCTCCGGGTGGACGTCATATGACGTCTTGGGTTTGAGGGGGGATATCTGAATGATGCCTGCAGCTAGAGGCATCATTCAGATATTCTTTTTTTCAGCCGGCGATCCTGCGCACCATAAGAATGATCATAGCGGCGGTTCCGCCGCTTGATCGTTCTTATAGGCGGCGGGAGGGGACATCCCCCCCTCCCGCCGCCATCCGGTGCTTCTCCGGGCTCTCCCGTGACATCGGGGACCCGGAGAGAATCGTCGGCGCCGGTGGTGGGTCACGTGACGAGCATAGAGATGACTGGTGACCAGATGGTCACCAGTCATCTCTATGATCGTCGGAGGCCCGGGCGCGATGTGATGACGTCACGCCCGGGTCCTCAAATGTAAACAAAGCCGCCATTGCGGCTGTAAGTATGAGATCATTTTTTTCACGATCTCATGCTTTCCAGCCTGGAGGAGAGATGTGGGGTCTTATTTGACCCCGCATCTCTCCATAAAGAGGACTTGTCACACACATTCCTATTACAAGGGATGTTTACATTCCTTGTAATAGGAATAAAAGTGATCAAAAAAAAAAAAAAAGTGTAAAAAATAAGTAAAAATACAAAAAAAATAAGTAAAATAAAATAAAATAAATAATATTTTTTTTTAAAACACCCGTCCCCAATAGCTCACGCTTAGAAGCGAACACACACGTAAGTCCCGCCCGCATATGTAAACGCCGTTCAAACCACATATGTGAGGTATCTCCGTGTGCGTTAGAGCGCGTGCAACAATTCTAGCACTAGACCTCCTCTGTAACTCTAACCTGGTAACCTGTAAAAATATTCAAAGCGTCGCCTATGGAGATTTTTAAGTACCGAAGTTTGGCGCCATTCCATGAGTGTGCGCAATTTTAAAGCGTGACATGTTAGGTATCTTTTTACTCGGCGTAACATAAGCTTTCATATTTTACAAAACAATTGGGCTAACTTTACTGTTTTGTTATTTTTTAATTCATGAAACCATTTTTTCCCAAAAAAAAGGCGTTTGAAATATTATTGCGCAAATACCGTGCAAGATAAAAAGTTGCAACGACCGTCATTTTATTCCCTAGGGTGTCTGCTAAAAAAAACATGTATAATGTTTGGGGGTTCTGAGTAATTTTATAGCAAAAGAAGGATGATTTGTACATGTAGGAGAGAAGTGCTAGAATAGGCACGGTATGGAAGTGGTATAAAAAGCCCTGTATGGAAGTGGTTAATGATGCAAAAAGTGAAAAAAAAAAAAAGTGAAATATTCCTTTAACTATCGTACCTGGGGGGTGTCTAAAGTATGCCTGTAAAGTGCCACGTGTTTCCCGTGTTTAGAACTGTCCCTGCACAAAATGACATTTCTAAAGGAAAAAAAAGGTAATTTGAAACTGCTTGCGGCTTTAATGTAATGTCTGGTCCCAGCAATATGGATGAAAATCATTGAGAAAAATGGCATGGCTACCCCATCACCCCCCCCCCCCAGCCCATTACCTGCCCCTTTGGGTCTTGTATTGATATTAAGGGGAACCCCTTACACAAAATAAAAAAAGGCCCTATATACTCTGACCAGCAGTATACAGGTGGTGCAAACAAGACAGGGACTGTAGGTTTGTTCTTAAGTACAATCTTTTTCTAATTTGGAACAGGTACATTTTTTAAGTGTAGCTCTAGCCAAAAAATCTATTTTTAAGCTTTTTGGAGAACATAGGGAAGGGTTATCACCCCTGTAACATTTGTTTTGCTGTCTGTGCACCTGTTCAGAACATTTCACATCACTTTCCGTCCCAATGACAAATGTTTTTGAAAAAGTGGGGTTTTTATTGAAACAAGAATTGGTGATAAAGCATCAGTAGAGAGGAGACACCTTTTTCCCATATTAACTTTTACAAGAGAGAATTTCCCTTCCTAGGGGTAGATTTCCTCTCACTTCCTGTTGTCTCCTTCCGTTTGCAAGTAGGAGTCGTTTGTAAGTTGGATGTTTGAAAGTAGGGGCCTGCCGTATATACTCTGCAGAAATTTGCCCCTTAGGTGTTGGTGTTGCCACAACACTGTAAGCCCTCACAGTTACTCTTGGTGGGCGCTGGAACGCCCTGCTGTGAACTATTATATCAGGAATTGTAATAACATGCCATTGTTGAACAGTGGTAGGAAAAATTGGGCCTTTGGTGGTGGTGCTGGTGCCACAACACTGTAAGCCCTCACAGTTACTCTTGGTGGGAGCATGAATGGGCCCTGCTGTGAATTATTAGATCAAGAATTGTAATTGCATGCCCCTGTTGAACAGGGGCTGAAAAATTGGGCCTTTGGTGGTGGCGGTGGTGCTGGTGCCACAAGACTGTAAGTCCTCACAGTTACACTTCGTGGGGGCAGGAATGGGCCCATCTGTGAAATATTAGATCAAGAATTGTTATTACATGCCCCTGTTGAACAGGGGCAGAAAAATTGGGCCTTAGGCACTGGTGCTGGTGCCACAACACTTCAACCCATCACAGATACTGTATTTGGAGTGCAGCAATGAGCCCTGTTGCAAAGTATTAGATCAAGAATTTTAATTACATGCCCCTATTAAACAGGGGCAGAAAAATTGGGCCTTAGGCACTGGTGCCACAACACTTCAACCCATCACAGATACTGTATTTGGAGCACAGCAATGAGCCCTGTTGCAAAGCATTGCATCAAATATTGTAATTACACGCCCCTGTTAAACAGGGGCTGAAAAATTGGGACTTAGCCACTGGTGCCACAACACTTCAACCCATCACAGATACTGTATTTGGAGCGCAGCAATGAGCCCTGTTGCAAAGCATTGCATCAAATATTGTAATTACACGCCCCTGTTAATCAGGGGCTGAAAAATTGGGCCTTAGCCACTGGTGCCACAACACTTCAACCCATCACAGATACTGTATTTGGAGCGCAGCAATGAGCCCTCTTGCAAAGTATTGCATCAAAAACTGTAATTATACACCCCTGTTAAACAGGGGCTGAAAAATTGGGCCTTAGCCACTGGTGCCACAACACTTCAACCCATCACAGATACTGTATTTGGAGCGCAGCAATGAGCCCTGTTGCAAAGTATTGTATCAAAAATTTTAATTATACGCCCCTGTTAAACAGGGGCTGAAAAATTGGGCCTTAGCCACTGGTGCCACAACACTTTAACCCATCACAGATACTGTATTTGGAGCGCAGCAATGAGCCCTGTTGCAAAGCATTGCATCAAAAATTGTAATTACACGCCCCTGTTAAACAGGGGCTGAAAAATTGGGCCTTAGCCACTGGTACCACAACACTTCAACCCATCACAGATACTGTATTTGGAGTGCAGCAATGAGCCCTGTTGCAAAGTATTGCATCAAAAATGTTAATTACACGCCCCTGTTAAACAGGGGCTGAAAAATTGGACCTTAGCCACTGGTGCCACAACACTTCAACCCATCACAGATACTGTATTTGGAGCACAGCAATGAGCCCTGTTGCAAAGTATTGCATCAAAAATTTTAATTACACGCCCCTGTTAAACGGGGGCTGAAAAATTGGGCCTTAGCCACTGGTGGCGGCACCCAGAACCACAAATGTTCTTCCAAGCTATCGGCAGGATCATTGAGGAGGAAGAGGATAGTCAGTCAACATAACAGGACAGTCACTCAGCATCAGCATAGGCAGTCTTGAAGGGATGTGACATTTCAAAAAAAATTATTCAGTTACATCAGCTTCAGGTGCTTGGTAGCTGGTGGTGATCCAAGACTGGTTCATCTTTATGAAGGTCAGTCGATCAACCGAGTCGGTGGACAGGCGCACCCTGTGATCGGTTACAAAGCCACCAGCAGCACTGAATGCGCATTCCGAAAGAACGCTGGATGCAGGATAGGCCAGTAGCTCAAATGCATACTGTGCAAGCTCTGGCCAGTGATCCATCCTCAAGACCCAGTAAGCCAGAGGATTTTCGGTGGGAAAGGTGTCCAAGTCTGACCTTGCCCCTAGGTATTCCTGGACCATGTAAATCAGACGCTGGCGATGGTTGCTGGAACCAATCATACCTTGGGGCTGCGTACTAAAAAATTGTCTGAACGCATCGGTCAGACGGCCACCTTCCCCACCGCTCCTTCTTTGACTGACCAAAGCCTCAGCAACTCGTTGTCCAGGACCAGGAGTTTGTAACCTCCCAGTCTCTGGGAACGCGTTGCACAGACCTTTCTGCAAGGCCTCCCGGAGATGTCTCATCCTCTGCTCCCTCAGCGATGGCAAGATAAGGTCCGCAACCTTACCCTTGTATTGTGGATCAAGGAGAGTGGCCAGCCAGTAATGGTCCCTCTCCTTGATCCGAAGAATACGAGGATCCTTCCGCAGGCTTTGCAGGATCAGGGAGGCCATGCAGCGTAGGTTAGCTGAGGCATTCAATCCGGAGTCCTCTGGGTCACTAAGGATGATATGATCCGCAGCCACCTCCTCCCAGCCACGTACAAGTCCACGGGTTTCTTGGGACTGTAAATCATCCCTAAAAGACTGCTGCTGTTGATGCTGAGTGCCAGGTTCTACCTCCATGCTGACACAATCCTCCTCCTCCTCCTCCTCCTCCTCCTGTGTGATGGGTGGGACAAAAGGAACACTGTCTGGGTAAAGGCGGCCTTAAGAGGCAAGGAAGTCCTCCTCTTCCTGCCTCTGTTCTGCCTCAAGTGCCCTGTCCATTATTCCATGCAACGTATGCTCCAACAGGTGGACAAGAGGTACAGTGTCACTGCTCACCATCCTCGTGGCCTCCTCAAATGGTGCCAGGACAGTTCATGCATCCCTGACCATGCCCCACTGACCGCCCTGTCCATCGAGGCATGGACACTGCCTTCCACATGCCGGTAGAGAGCCGGAATCGCCTTCCGTGAGAAAAAGTGGCGTTTGGGAACCTGCCAGTGAGGAACCGCACATTGCACAAACTCACGGAAGGGGGCCGAGTCTACCAACTGAAAAGGCAGCAGTTGAAGTGCTAGCAATTTAGCCAAGCTAGCATTCAACCACTGGGCATGTGGATGGCTGGGAGTCAGAGGCGTACTAAGGGGGGGGGGCGAGGGGGGCGGGCCGCTCCCGGGTACCACACACTGGGGGGTGTCAGACCGGCACCCCCCTGCGCGATTGTGAGTACACCCGCCCGCGGTGGCTAAGCGCCGCGGGTTTAAGCAGCGGCGGCGCCACACTGTGACAGGCAGGGAGAGCTCAGAGGCGAGCTAGCTACAGTGGCGAGGGGGAGTGGGGGGGTGCAGGGTGACACCGCTGCACCTACCATCCCCTCCCCTCCTCTCCTCTTGCGGGCTGCCTGTCTGTGCTGCGATCCCGGATGTCACACAGCATGTCGAGCAGCAGAGTGAAGCCGCCTCCCCCTCCTCTCTATTTATGTGAAAAACAGGGGGAGGGGACCTGCTGTGCATGTGCCGCTGCGCTGAGGTACTGAAGGGGGGGGCTACACTGATTGGGGGGGCTGCACTGAATGGGGGCTACACTGATTGGGGGGCTATACTGAACGAGGGGGGCTATACTGAACGAGGGGGGCTATACTGAATGAGGGGGGGCTACACTGAATGAGGGGGGCTATACTGAACGGGGGGCTATACTGAACGGGGGGGGCTACACTGAACGAGGGGGGGCTACACTGAACGGGGGGGTCTGCATTGAAGGGGTGGATACATTGAAGGGGGGTCTGTGTAACATGCAGGGGGTCCAGAGATGCAGGGTGCTGTGTATTGTAAAGGGGTCCAGAGTTTCAGGGTGATGTGTAATGTAAAGGAGTCCAGAGATGCAGGGTGCAGTGTAATGTAAAGGGGTCCAGTGATGCAGGGTGCTGTGTAATGTAAAGGGGTCCAGTGATGCAGGGTGCTGTGTAATGTAAAGGGGTCCAGAGATGCAGGGTGCTGTGTAATGTAAAGGGGTCCAGTGATGCAGGGTGCTGTGTAATGTAAAGGGGTCCAGAGGTGTAGGGGGATGTGTAATGTAAAGGGGCCCAGAGGTGCAGTGTAATGTAAAGGGGTCCAGTGATGCAGGGTGCTGTGTAATGTAAAGGGGTCCAGTGATGCAGGGTGCTGTGTAATGTAAAGGGGTCCAGAGGTGCAGGGTGCTGTGTAATGTAAAGGGGTCCAGTGATGCAGGGTGCTGTGTAATGTAAAGGGGTCCAGAGATGCAGGGGGATGTGTAATGTAAAGGGGCCCAGAGGTGCAGGGGGATGTGTAATGTAAAGGGGCCCAGAGGTGCAGGGGGATGTGTAATGTAAAGGGGTCCAGAGGTGCAGGGTGTTGTGTAATGTAAAGGGGTCCAGTGATGCAGGGGGATGTGTAATGTAAAGGGGCCCAGAGGTGCAGGGGGATGTGTAATGTAAAGGGGCCCAGAGGTGCAGGGGGATGTGTAATGTAAAGGGGCCCAGAGGTGCAGGGGGATGTGTAATGTAAAGGGGCCCAGAGGTGCAGGGGACTGTGTAATTTAAAGGGGCCCAGAGGTGCAGGGTGCTGTGTAATGTAAAGGGGTGCAGGGGGCTGTATAATGTAAAGGGGTCCAGAGGTGCAGGGTGCTGTGTAATGTAAAGGGGTCCAGTGATGCAGGGTGCTGTGTAATGTAAAGGGGTCCAGTGATGCAGGGTGCTGTGTAATGTAAAGGGGTCCAGTGATGCAGGGTGCTGTGTAATGTAAAGGGGTCCAGTGATGCAGGGTGCTGTGTAATGTAAAGGGGTCCAGAGGTGCAGGGTGCTGTGTAATGTAAAGGGGTCCAGAGGTGCAGGGTGCTGTGTAATGTAAAGGGGTCCAGAGGTGCAGTTGTCGAGAGGGGGTACACAGTAGTGACAAAGAGATATTAAAGGATGCAGAGGTATGCCGGGGGCACAGTGGGGTGTTTTTACATTTTAAGGTGGGGGGGGGGGTTGCCAGATATAGGATCCGCCCCGGGTGCCAAATGCTCTAGGTAGAGAGAAAATAACCCCCTGGGAAACTTGGGACTTTGAAAGTGACTGACAAACAAATAATATAAAGTACCAAAATATATTTATTAAATTGAACACATAGTGGTAAAAATTTATCGATACATATATTACATATATTACAAGACCAGGTGGTTGGAAATGCTCTAGGTACGCCCCTGCTGGGAGTGAACTTCTTTCGACGGTCCAGCAGCTGGGGCAGGGAAATTTGCCTGCTACAATCGGATGTTGGTGTACTACTAGCAGAGTGCCCGCAAGTACTTGGCTGTGATACACCTAATTCTACACCTTCATTTCTCTCAGTGCAGGTTTTAGAGAGGACTGAATGTATAGTGGGGTTGGAGATCCCAGCTGATGAGGAGCAAGGAGAGGTCCGCTTTGTTCTTTGGTGTGGGTCTTTAAGGTACGCTTGCCAACGAGCTGCATGGCAGGTCAACATATGTCTGGTCAAGCATGTGGTGCCCAAGCGGCTGATGTTTTGGCCACGCGGGATACGCTTGAGACATATGTTGCAAATAGCAGCGGTGCGATCTGATGCACTTGACTCAAAAAAGGCCCACACCAAAGAACTTTTGGAATAACGGGCAGAGGCAGCGCCCTGCACAGGCGGAGCTCTGCGGTGTGATTCAGTCAGTGTGTTGCCCTTACGCTGGCCCCCGGAGGGCATCCTGCCTTGTTGGAGATGTGCCTCCTCCTCATCCTCCTCCTCTCTCCTATCAGGCACCCACGTGGAGTCAGTGACCTCATCATCCCCTCCCTCTTGATCACTTGAGCAAACCTGGCAGTATGCTGCAGCTGCTGGAACATGACTGCCAGATTGCTGTCCTTCTTGAGCATCCCCTCTCTCTGCGCTCACGCTACTGCCTTCCTCTAGCTGTGTATCATCATCAGACCCTTCAAAACGCTGAGCATGCTCCTGGAGCATGTACCCAACACTGTGCTCAAACAGTTCGGGGGACTCCTCAGGAGGACATGGTGGGTCTAGGGAAGGAGTGACTGATGACATTGATACGAGGGAAGAGGACGCGTTGGCAGCTGATTTGCCAGTACCCTGAGCCTGGGTGAGAGAGGATGAGGAGGATGAGGAGGGCTTGGTCATCCACTCTATCAAGTCTTCGGCATGATGCAGGTCAACACGTCCAGCTGCCGAAAATAAGGACAAGCGTGTCCCATGGCCACGTGCTGATGACAATGCACCGCGTCCACGACCAGCACTGTTGCCCCCAGACACAGAGCCTGCTTGCCCTCTTTTATTGGCTCATGACTGTCTGCCTCTCTTTGTTGGCCTTCCAGACATTCTAATGGCCTGCAGGGATATGGGAAAACCAGCAATAAGGGGTAGCTTCAGGTGTATACTGTGCAGGACGCACACTACGCCCACTGTAACTGCTGCAGATACCTGCCTGTGTTATACAACAGGAAAACACAGCAATAAGGGGTAGCTTCAGGTGTATACTGTGCAGGAGGCACACTACACCCACTGCAACTGCTGCAGGTGCCTGTTAGTGTAACACAAAAGAAAAAAACCACGAGCAATAAGGGGTAGCTTCAGGTGTATACTGTGCAGGAGGCACACTACACCAACTGTAACTTCTGCAGATGCCTGCCTGTGTTACACAACAGGAAAACACAGCAATAAGGGGTAGCTTCAGGTGTATACTGTGCAGGAGGCACACTACGCCCACTGTAACTGCTGCAGATGCCTGTTAGTGTAACACAAAAGAAAAAAACCACGAGCAATAAGGGGTAGCTTCAGGTGTATACTGTGCAGGAGGCACACTACGCCCACTGTAACTGCTGCAGTTGCCTGTTAGTGTAACACAAAAGAAAAAAACCACGAGCAATAAGGGGTAGTGTTACGTACCTGCCGGATGAGCCTGACGTGCAGTGGGAAGGCTTCTCGTACAACCCCGGCTCAAGGGCCACCGATGTTGCAACAGTGGCCGCAAGAGCCTGGCGGTGTATGGATGCCTGGTTCGCCTTTGGTCTTGTCAGTTCATCTGGTGCAGCAGGGAACAGGAAGCAGGCTGGTAGGTGCACTGGCTGGGGAGACATTGAATACGTAGTCAGACAAGCCGAGTTTGGTAACAGACGATCAGATGTAGGTATAGACGACAGGCAGAGAATGGTCAGGATTAGGGATGAGCTTCGTGTTCGAGTCGAACATACGTTCGACTCGAACATCGGCTGTTCGATCGTTCGACGAAGATCGAACGATTTGGGCCGTTCGCGCCAAATTCGAGTGACGCGAACGGCCCACAATGCACTACGCCATCGCAGTGTCATCCAGGCGCTGTGATTGGCCAAGCATGCACTGTGACCCCGCATGCTTGGCCAATCACAGCGCCGGCAGCGAGGAGAGCAATGATTGGCCACAGGCAGGATGCCTGTGGCCAATTATTGCTGAGGGTGTTTAGTACACGCCCCACACTATAAAAGGCCGCCAGCACGGCGGCCTAGTGTAGTGTGTTCCGGAGCAGGGATAGAGCAGCATAGGCAGGGACAGTGACTTTTATTTCTTTCTTGCTTAACCTGGATTCCTTTAGTTTAGGGAAAGAGAAGGATAGGTAGGGAGAGTGTCAGTGTGTTTTGTGCTTGTGCTATATTGTGCTTAAAAAAAACATTTTTTCTAGGGACAGAAAACTGTAGGTAGGGAGAGTGTCAGTTTCTTTCACTGTCAAAGTCCTTGTTTCCAGGGACCTGGAAGGACAGTGAGTGAATTCTCCTTGTGCTAAATTGTGCTTAAAAAAAAACATTTTTTCTAGGGACAGAAAACTGTAGGTAGGGAGAGTGTCAGTTTCTTTCACTGTGAAAGTCCTTGTTTCCAGGGACCTGGAAGGACAGTGAGTGAATTCTCCTTGTGCTAAATTGTGCTTAAAAAAAACATTTTTTCTAGGGACAGAAAACTGTAGGTAGGGAGAGTGTCAGTTTCTTTCACTTTCAAAGTCCTTGTTTCCAGGGACCTGGAAGGACAGTGAGTGAATTCTCCTTGTGCTAAATTGTGCTTAAAAAAAACATTTTTTCTAGGGACAGAAAACTGTAGGTAGGGAGAGTGTCAGTTTCTTTCACTGTCAAAGTCCTTGTTTCCAGGGACCTGGAAGGACAGTGAGTGAATTCTCCTTGTGCTAAATTGTGCTTAAAAAAAACATTTTTTCTAGGGACAGAAAACTGTAGGTAGGGAGAGTGTCAGTTTCTTTCACTGTGAAAGTCCTTGTTTCCAGGGACCTGGAAGGACAGTGAGTGAATTCTCCTTGTGCTAAATTGTGCTTAAAAAAAACATTTTTTCTAGGGACAGAAAACTGTAGGTAGGGAGAGTGTCAGTTTCTTTCACTGTGAAAGTCCTTGTTTCCAGGGACCTGGAAGGACAGTGAGTGAATTCTCCTTGTGCTAAATTGTGCTTAAAAAAAACATTTTTTCTAGGGACAGAAAACTGTAGGTAGGGAGAGTGTCAGTTTCTTTCACTGTGAAAGTCCTTGTTTCCAGGGACCTGGAAGGACAGTGAGTGAATTCTCCTTGTGCTAAATTGTGCTTAAAAAAAACATTTTTTCTAGGGACAGAAAACTGTAGGTAGGGAGAGTGTCAGTTTCTTTCACTGTCAAAGTCCTTGTTTCCAGGGACCTGGAAGGACAGTGAGTGAATTCTCCTTGTGCTAAATTGTGCTTAAAAAAACATTTTTTCTAGGGACAGAAAACTGTAGGTAGGGAGAGTGTCAGTTTCTTTCACTGTCAAAGTCCTTGTTTCCAGGGACCTGGAAGGACAGTGAGTGAATTCTCCTTGTGCTAAATTGTGCTTAAAAAAAACATTTTTTCTAGGGACAGAAAACTGTAGGTAGGGAGAGTGTCAGTTTCTTTCACTGTCAAAGTCCTTGTTTCCAGGGACCTGGAAGGACAGTGAGTGAATTCTCCTTGTGCTAAATTGTGCTTAAAAAAAACATTTTTTCTAGGGACAGAAAACTGTAGGTAGGGAGAGTGTCAGTTTCTTTCACTGTGAAAGTCCTTGTTTCCAGGGACCTGGAAGGACAGTGAGTGAATTCTCCTTGTGCTAAATTGTGCTTAAAAAAAACATTTTTTCTAGGGACAGAAAACTGTAGGTAGGGAGAGTGTCAGTTTCTTTCACTGTCAAAGTCCTTGTTTCCAGGGACCTGGAAGGACAGTGAGTGAATTCTCCTTGTGCTAAATTGTGCTTAAAAAAAACATTTTTTCTAGGGACAGAAAACTGTAGGTAGGGAGAGTGTCAGTTTCTTTCACTGTCAAAGTCCTTGTTTCAAGGGACAGAGAAGGACACCTGAAGGTAGCCCTTATTGCTTTTTTCCCCATCTCCCTGCAGGCCATCTATTAGAATGTCTGGAAGGCAAACAAGGAGAGGCAGACAGTCAGGAGGCAATAAAAGAGGGCAAGCAGGCTCTGTGTCTGGGGGCAACAGTGCTGGTCGTGGACGCGGTGCATTGTCATCAGCACATGGCCATGGGACACGCTTGTCCTTCTTTTCGGCAGCTGGACATGTTGAGCCACATCATGCCGAAGACTTGGTAGAGTGGATGACCAAGCCCTCCTCCTCCTCCTCATCCTCTCTCACCCAGGCTCAGGGTACTGGAAAAGCAGCTGCCAAAGCGTCCTCTTCCCTGGTATCAATGTCAGACTCATCATCAGTCACTCCTTCCCTAGACCCACCATGTCCTCCTCCTGAGGAGTCCCCCGAACTGTTTCAGCACAGTGTTGGGTACATGCTCCAGGAGGATGCCCAGCGTTTCGAAGGGTCTGATGATGAAACCCAGCTAGAGGAAGGCAGTAGCGTGAGAGCAGACAGAGGGGATGCTCAAGAAGGACACCAATCTGGCAGTCATGTTCCAGCAGCTGCAGCATACTGCCAGATTGGCTCCAGTGATGAGGAGGGAGGTGATGATGAGGTCACTGACTCCACGTGGGTGCCTAATAGGAGAGAGGAGGAGGAGGAGGATGAGGAGGAGGCACATCTCCAACGAGGCAGGATGCCCTTTGGTGGCCAGCGTAAGGGCAGTACACCGACGGAATCACACCGCAGAGCTCCGCCTGTGCAGGGCGCTGCCTCTGCCCGTCATTCAAAAAGTTCTTTGGTGTGGGCCTTTTTTGAGGCTAGTGCATCAGATCGCACAGCTGCTGTTTGCAACATATGTCTCAAGCGTATATCGCGTGGCCAAAACATCAGCCGCTTGGGTACCACATGCCTGACCAGACATATGTTGACCTGCCATGCAGCTCGTTGGCAAGCCTACCTCAAAGACCCACACCAAAGAACAAAGCAGACCTCTCCTTGCACCGCATCAGCTGGGATCTCCAACCCCACTATAACTTCAGTCCTCTCTGAAACATGCACTGAGAGGAATGAAGGTGTAGAATTAGGTGTGTCACAGCCAAGTACTTGCGGCCACTCTGCTAGCAGTACACCGACGTCCGATTCTAGCAGGCAAATTTCCCTGCCCCAGCTGCTGGACCGTCGAAAGAAGTTCACTCCCAGCCATCCACATGCCCAGCGGTTGAATGCTAGCTTGGCTAAATTGCTAGCGCTTCAACTGCTGCCTTTTCAGTTGGTAGACTCGGCCCCCTTCCGTGAGTTTGTGCAATGTGCGGTTCCTCAGTGGCAGGTTCCCAAATGCCACTTTTTCTCACGGAAGGCTATTCCGGCTCTCTACCGGCATGTGGAAGGCAATGTCTTGGCCTCGCTGGACAGGGCGGTCAGCGGTAAGGTGCATATTACCGCTGACTCATGGTCCAGCAGGCATGGACAGGGACGTTACCTTTCTTTCACGGCCCATTGGGTCACTCTTTTGGCAGCTGGGAAGGATGCAGGACAAGGTGCAGTAGTGTTGGAGGTTGTCCCACCGCCACGCCTCCAAAATGCTACTACTGGTTGTGACACACCTCTCTCCTCCACCCCCTCCTCTTCTTCTTCCTCCATGGCCTCTTCCTGTGGTTTGTCCTATGAACCAGCGGTGCTCCGTAGCCGTTCACGGGGCTACGCAAGTACGCGGGCAAAAAGATGCCATGCCGTGCTTGCGCTGGTGTGTTTGGGGGACAGAAGCCACACTGGGGCAGAGGTCCTGTCTGCTCTGCAGGGCCAGGCCGAGAGGTGGTTGACGCCACGCCAGCTTAAGCCAGGAATGGTGGTTTGCGACAATGGCACCAACCTCCTCTCCGCCCTCCGACAGGGACAACTGACCCATGTGCCCTGTGTGGCTCACATCCTTAACCTGGTGGTGCAGCGGTTCTTGGGCAGGTACCCGGGCTTACAGGATGTCCTGAGGCAGGCCAGGAAAGTCTGTGTGCATTTCCGCAGATCTTATAATGCCAGTGCTCGCCTGGCTGAGCTGCAAAAGGAGTTGAACCTGCCCAAGAACCGCCTTATATGTGACATGCCCACCAGGTGGAACTCAATGTTGGCCATGCTGCAGCGGCTGCACACGCAGCAGAGGGCCATCAATGAGTACCTGTGCGACGACGGCACCAGGACAGGGTCAGGGGAGCTTGGTTTTTTTTCTCCACGCCAGTGGGGCATGATCAGGGATGCATGCACTGTCCTGGCACCATTTGAGGAGGCCACGAGGATGGTGAGCAGTGACAGTGCATGCATCAGTGACACTGTACCTCTTGTCCACCTGTTGGAGCACACGCTGCGTGGAATAATGGACAGGGCACTTGAGGCAGAACAGAGGCAGGAAGAGGAGGACTTCCTTGCCTCTCAAGGCCCCCTTTACCCAGACAGTGTTCCTTCTGTCCCACCCATCGCACAGGAAGAGGAGGAGGAGGAGGAGGAGGAGGAGGAGGAGGATTGTGTCAGCATGGAGGTGGAGGCTGGCACTCAGCATCATCAGCAGCAGTCTTTTAGGGATGATTTACAGTCCCAAGAAACCAGTGGACTTGTACGTGGCTGGGAGGAGGTGGCTGCGGATCATGTCGTCCTTAGTGACCCAGAGGACTCCGGAGCGAATGCCTCAGCAAACCTACGCTGCATGGCCTCCCTGATCCTGCAAAGTCTGCGGAAGGATCCTCGTATTCTTCGGATCAAGGAGAGGGACCATTACTGGCTGGCCACTCTCCTTGATTCACGGTACAAGGGTAAGGTTGCGGACCTTATGTTACCGTCGCAGAGGGAGCAGAGGATGAGACAACTCCGGGAGGCCTTGCAGAAAGGTCTGTGCAACGCGTTCCCAGAGACTGGGAGGTTACAAACTCCTGGTCCTGGACAACGAGTTGCTGAGGCTTCGGCCAGTCAAAGAAGGAGCGGTGGGGAAGGTGGCCGTCTGACCGATGCGTTCAGACAATTCTTTAGTCCGCAGCCCCAAAGTATGATCGGTTCCAGCAACCATCGCCAGCGTCTGATAAACATGGTGCAGGAATATCTAGGGGCAAGGTCAGACTTGGACACCTTCCCCACCAAAAATCCTCTGGCTTACTGGGTCTTGAGGATGGATCACTGGCCAGAGCTTGCACAGTATGCAATTGAGCTACTGGCCTGTCCTGCATCCAGCGTTCTTTCGGAACGCACATTCAGTGCTGCTGGAGGATTTGTCACGGATCACAGGGTGCGCCTGTCCACCGACTCGGTTGATCGACTGACTTTCATCAAGATGAACCAGTCTTGGATCACCACCAGCTACCACACACCTGATGCTGATATAACAGACTAATTGATTTTAACATGTCACATCCCTTCAAGACTGATGCTGATGCTGAGTGCCTGTGCTGTTATGTTGACTGGCTATCCTCCTCCTCCGAGTCCTCAATGATACGATTGATGATGATAGCTTGGAAGATCATTTTTGTTTATGGGTGCCGCCACCAGTGGCTAAGGCCCAATTTTTCAGCCCCTGTTTTACAGGGGCGTGTAATTACAATTTTTTTAGCAATAATTTGCCATAGGGCTCATTGCTGTGCTCCAAGTACAGTATCTGTGAGGGGTTGGAGTGTTGTGGCACCAGTGCCTAAGGCCCAATTTTTCAGCCCCTGTTCAACAGGGGCATGCAATTACAATTCTTGATCTAATAATTCACAGCAGGGTCCATTGCTGCACCCACCAAGAGTAACTCTGAGGGCTTACAGTCTTGTGGCAACGCCACCACCACCACCACCACGAAAGGCCCAATTTTTCAGCCCCTGTTCAAAAGGGGCATGTAATTACAATTCTTGATCTAATAATTCACAGCAGGGCCCATTGCTGCACCCACCAAGAGTAACTGTCAGGGCTTACAGTGTTGTGGCACCAGCACCACCATCAAAGCCCCAATTTTTACTACCACTGTTCAACAATTATATGTAATTAAAATTCCTGATATAATAGTTGACAGCAGGGCGTTCCAGCACCAACCAAGAGTAACTGAGTGCTTACAGTGTTGTGCCAACACCAACAACTAAGGGGCCTATTTCTGCAGAGTATATACGGCAGGTCCCTACTTTCAAACATCCAACTTACAAACGACTCCTACTTGCAAACGAAAGAAGACAACAGGAAGTGAGAGGAAATCTACCCCTAGAAAGGAAAATTCTCTCCTGTAAGAATAAATATGGGAGAAAGGGGTCTCATCTGTACTGATGCTTTATCAGCAATCCTTGTTTCAAGAAAAACACCACATTTCAAAAACAGTTGTCATTGGGACGGAAAGTGAGGTGAAATGTTCTGAACAGGGGCACAGACAGCAAAACAAATGTTACAGGGGTGATAACCCTTACCTATGTTTCCCAAAAAGTTTAAAAATAGATTTTTGGGCTGGAGCTACACTTCAACAATGTACCTGTTCAAAATTACAAACACATTCTACATAAGAACAAACCTACAGTCCCTGTCTTGTATGCACCGCCTGTATACGGCTGTTCAGAGTATATAGGGCCTTTTTTATTTTATGTGCGGGGTTCCCCTTAATATCCATACAAGACCCAAAGGGGCTGGTAATGGGCTGGGGTAGGGGGGGGTGTTGATGGGGTAGCTATGCCATTTTTCCTAAAGATTTTCATCCATATTACCGGGACCAGACATTGCATTAAAGCCGCAAGCAGTTTTAAATGACTTTTTTCCCTTTAGAAATGTTATTTTGTGCAGGGACAGTTCTAAACACGGGAAACACGTGGCACTTCACAGGCATACTTTAGACACCCCCCAGGTACGATATTTAAAGGAATATTTGACTTTTTTTCACTTTATGCATCATTAAAATGACTGCTCCCGAAAAACGACCATTTTTAAAACTTCTTTTTGCATTGATACATGTCCCCTGGTGCAGAACCCGGGTTCCCAAACCCTTTTTAGGACAATAACATGCATAATAGTTGTTATAATTAGCACTTTAGAATTCGAACGTTCGCATCCATTGTATTTAATAGGGTTCTAATGTTCGTTCGAACTTTCGGTCCGTTCGCGGGTTCTGGTGCGAACCGAACCCGGGGGTGTTTGGCTCATCACTAGTCAGGATACAGGCAAAGTTCGGCAACAGGAAATCAAGCAGTGTGGAGCTGAGCGTGGTTACAAGGCAGGCCGGGATCAGGATAACAGAGATCAATCGTAGTCAAACAAGCTGGGTCAAACACAGGAAACAGATCAGATCACAGGAACAGGAAGTCGCTGGAACAGGTATGAACTGCAGATCAGGCAGCTAAGACACAGTGCTGCTGAGGTGTTTAAATAAGGCAGCCTGTTGCCAATCACTGAAATCAGTCTGCACTATTAACCCTTAGGTGGCAGATCCATGACATTGCCCCCTCCCTTACGGGCAACCTCCGGGTGCCCAACAGGTCTCTCTTCTGTGGATTTGTGCGAAAAAAGGCATTAACAAGGTCTCTGGCGTGCACATCCTGTTCAACCTCCCATGAGTTATCCTCCGGGCCATAACCTTTCCACTTAACCAGGTACTGTACCTGATTCCTTCTTCTCCTACAGTCTATGATAGCCTCCACCTCATACTCCTCTTCGCCATTGATGGTCACAAGTTCTGGTGGCTTGGATACTCTATCTGGAAAAGAGTCAGGGACTGCGGGTTTCAAGAGAGAAAAATGGAAGATAGGATGTATCTTAAGTGAATCAGGTAAAGATAATTCATAAGCAACCTCATTAAGTTTCCTCTTGACTGGGAATGGTCCCACAAATTTAGGTGCCAGTTTCTTTGAGGGACATGCCAACCTGAGATTCATAGTAGACAACCATACCTGGTCTCCCGGGTGGAGAATCAGTTCACCCCTCCTTTTCCTGTCAAAAGCCATCTTGCTTGCTGCTTGTGCCTTGGTAACCGCTTCTTGAAGCAACTTATTGTTGCGGTTTAGGAAATCCACTGTGTCTTGGACAGCAGGAACTGTGGTCTCTGGAATAAAGTTGGGCAAGAAGGATGGGTGAAAACCATAATTTGCAAAGAAGGGTGACTGACCTGTGGCAGAGTGAGTGGCATTATTGTAGGCGAACTCCGCCAGTGGCAGCAGCGATACCCAGTCATCCTGGACAAAAGTGGTGAAGCATCGGATATACTGTTCCAATGTCTGATTGGTTCTGTCTGTCTGTCCATTGGTCTGGGGATGGTAGGCAGAGGACAAGGATCTTTCAATTTTAAGGGCTTCACACAGAGTTTTCCAGAATCTGGAAGTGAACTGAACCCCCCGATCGAGACAATGTTCATAGGGACTCCGTGAAGCCTCACAATCTCTCTGATAAATACTTGAGCCGTCTCCATGGCCGAGGGAGTACTCTTCAGGAGGCAAAAAATGGGCCATTTTGGACAGTCGGTCCACTATCACAAAGATGGCTGTGCATCCTTCCGATGGGGGAAGTTCCACAATGAAATCCATGGCTATCATTTTCCATGGTCTGTCAGGGACTGGCAGTGGCCGAAGTAGACCCCAAGCTCGGTTCTTTGTACCCTTGCTGCGGTTGCAGATTGCACAGGAATTCACGTACCTCTTACAGGTTTCTTCTAGGTCCGGCCACCAAAATGTGCGTTTCAGGAGATCAAGCGTCTTGTGGACCCCAAAATTACCTGCTAGGGGATGATCATGAGAAAGACCCAAAATGGTTATACGTAAACATTCAGACACAAATACCTTGCTTCCGTTAAACAGCAATCCTTCCCGGAGTGTCAGCGTGACCCCTGGAGGGTTAGGAATGTCTGTTGAAGCCTGCTTGATTCGGTTGAGGAGGTTGCCCTGTAAAAGTAAGAAGTTATTTTCAGACAAGATGGTATCTCCTACTGGTGGTTCCTTGGGGTCATCGAACATACGACACAGTGCATCTGGTTTGACATTCTTCGAGCCCGGCCGATAGGTGATGTGGAACACAAATCAGGAAAAGAACAGGGCCCAACGTGCTTGACGTGGCTTTAGACGTTTAGCGGTCCTCAAGTACTCAAGATTTTTGTGGTCAGTATAGACCAATATGGGATGCGCTGCTCCCTCCAGGAGGTATCTCCACTCTTCTAAAGCCGCCTTAATGGCCAGTAGATCTCGGTCCCCAACGTCATAGTTTCTCTCTGCTGGGGAGAGCCTGCGGGAGAAAAAGGCTACTGGATGCATCAGATCCTTAGGGCCTTGGCGTTGGGAGATGACTGCTCCAATAGCGACTTCAGATGCATCTACTTCTAGTGTATATGGCAGAGACGGGTCCGGGTGACCAAGAACAGGTGCTGAAGTAAACAGTCTCTTCAAGGTTTCAAATGCAGCTTGTGCCTCGGGTGTCCAATGGAAGCAAAGGTTCTGTCTAGTCAGCTGTGTGATAGGGGTGATGATGGCGGAAAAGCCCTTAATGAACCTCCTGTAAAAGTTGGCAAATCATACGAAGCACTGCACCCCCTTCTTGTCGGTAGGTGCAGGCCAGTCTAAGATAGCAGAGACCTTTTCAGAGTCCATCTTGATCCCTTCAGGTGATATTATCAGTCCCAGGAATTGGATGCTGCTTTGTTCAAATTCACATTTTTCACCTTTAGCATATAGTCCGTGTTGGCGGAGTCGGCTCAGCACCCTTTTGACATGACCTCGATGAGAGTCTAAAGAAATGGAAAAAATCAGGATGTCATCTAGGTAAACAATCAAAAATATATCCAGGAAGTCTCGGAATATATCATTGACAAAGTGTTGGAAAGTAGCCAGGGCATTGCATAGTCCAAAGGGCATCACTAGGTATTCATAGTGGCCAAATCGGGTGCGAAAGGCCGTCTTCCACTCATCCCCTTGACGGATGCGGACTAAATTGTAGGTCCCCCGTAGATCTAGTTTGGTGAAGATGGTTGCCAACCTTAATCTCTGAAATAGTTTGGGTACTAGAGGGAGAGGATATCGGTTTTTAACTGTAATTTTGTTGAGCTCCCGATAGTCCACACAAGGTCGTAGGGAGTGGTCCTTTTTCTCAACAAAAAATATTCCTGCTCCTGCTGGGGAGGTAGATGGTCGGATGAACCCCTTTTTCAAGTTTTCTTGGACATACTCTTTTAGTGCCTCCTGTTCTCGTTCAGCGAGGGAGAAGATTCTACCGAAAGGGATTTCAGACCCTGGAAGCACTTCAATTGGGCAGTCGTATGGCCGATGCGGGGGAAGAATGTCAGCCCCTGGCTTACAAAAGACGTCCAGGAACTCATGGTAGGGTTCAGGTACGACTTGCCGCACCTCAGACTCAGAGTCCACACAAAATAGTGTTGTAGAAGAAGCTGGGGACTTAGGTAGGCAGTGCTCCTGGCAATAGGCTGAGTGGAAGTTGATTCTCCCTGTGGCCCAGTCAACTTGAGGATTATGCGCCTGCAGCCAGGGTAGGCCCAGAATAACAGGGAATAGCGGGGAGGTGATGACATCAAGGCTTAGGATTTCCTTATGTTGGGAGGAAGCCAACACGGGTAAGGGAAATGTCTCTTGGGTCACAGGTCCAGACTTGATACATGACCCGTCAGCTAGAAAAACAGAAAGTCCTTGTGCTTTAGGTCTTAAGGGGATGCGTTGTTGTGTTGCAAAGGTTAGATCGATGAAGCAACTGCAGGCCCCGGAATCAATGATCGCGGTAACTGCCACTTCCCTTTCTAGCAGCTGAAAAGAGATGGGAAGGGTTAGGTTGGTGGCATTGGTAGGTAAAGAAAAGTTATTAACTGAAGAAATCATCCGCCACTTACGTGTCTTGGTTGGGCAGGAATGTACATAGTGGCCCGCTCCCCCACAGTATAGGCAGAGGTTATTCTGTCGTCGGTGCAGGCGTTCCTCTGGAGACTGAGAGGGGCGTATTAGGCCGATTTGCATAGGCTCCGGTGCTTCGGTGGCAGAAGTAATAGGAGCGGGCTGAACTGGAGTGAAGCTAACAGGTGCGGAATGAGTGGGAGCTGGGATCCGGGGCATCATCCAGACTGGACGTGGCTGCTGGGCTGATCTTTCGGATCGTCGCTCACAGAGACGACGGTCAATTTGAATGGCCAGTGTGAGAAGGGCCTCCATGGTATTTGGGACTCCGACATGTGCCAATTCGTCTTTCACACCTTCTGATCACCCCAAGCGGAACTGGTGTCGCAGGGCTGCGTCATTCCACTGTGTGTCTGCACTCCAGCGTCTAAAGCAGGGTTTCTCAACCTTTTTACCGTGGAGGAACCCTTGGCAAAAAGTCTGAGATCTCGGGGAACCCCTAAAAAAAAAAATTCAGATCTACAGCTCTCGGAACATCGTATCTGATCAGCAAGCTGTAGATATAACCACGTTTATTGTAGAAATAGCTTTAAATAATGGAATAAAAATTAGAACTCACCTGACACCAACATTATAGTGTGAACAGTGCACATAGAAATCAATTGTTTTCTTTATGTCCCTGCAGAGACCTGCGTTACAACAAGCCCAAAATATTTTAAGCAAGTCAAATTTGTACACATTTTCCATTTTTTGCACATATGCTGTGAACGAGGCCTTACTGAACTTGAACAAAACTCCCAAATATTGTAACTGATAAATAGGATAGCAGACTACGGGAACAGTTGGGACTTGTTCACAACATTCATGCATAAGAATTGATGGTGCAGATTTCATCTGCATAGACTACTTTGGTCTTGTCCATGTCATGTGCAGAGAGACATGCACTTTCCTAACGTAGGTCTCTGCTAGAACATAAAGAAAATAACTGATTTCTATGTGCCCTGTTCACACCACAATGTTGGTATCATTTGAGTATTTTTCTCTGCAGAGAAATGCATACATGTTGCATATTTCTGTGCAGAAAAATATGCACATGATACCAATGTTGATTTCAATGTGCACTGACAGGGAGTACTGTCAATGCGCATTAATACCTGGTGCCTCCTCTATAGTTCCAGCTCCTCTGAACCTGTGAGGGTGGTACCAGGAAGAGTGCTGACAGTGGAAGCACATGGCTGAATATTGCAGGAGGTGAGATCCTGTGTATGGTAGTGACTGAATGCAGACTGCAGGGGCCTGTGGCTGGATGAGACTGAATCATAATAGGATTATGTACAAATATGGCAAAATAAAGCTATTATAATCTCACCTCCTGTCACATTCAGCCTGTGTGCCTCAACTCTCTGCCCCCCCCCCCCCCCCAGTCTGCAATCAGTGCTGTTATACACAGGATCTCATCTCCTGTTCTCTGCTCTTCCCTCCCCCAGCAGTCTGCATTCACCCCTGACATACACAGGAACTCAGCTTCTATCTAATCTAGCCATGTGCTCCTCTTCTCTGCTCCCCCCCTCCACAGTGTGCATTACTGCTACCATTGAGACAGATCTCACCTTCTGATCTGGTGCTTCCGCCTCCATAGTCCTCATTCTCGGCTCTCTTCACGGCTCCCACTCTGTGCTCCCTGCCTCCAGTCTTCATTCTCGGGTCCCATGGCTCTCCGCTCTCCATGCCTAGCTCTCCATGCCCGGCTCCCGCTCTCCATCAGTGGCGTCACTAGGGTTGGTGTCACCCGGTGTGAAAAAAATTGGTGTCAACCCCCCTCCACCCACTATAGTCCCTCTTCAGTACAGACCCCCCATTAAGTACAAACCCCCCTCCATCAGTATAGACCTCCCTCCAAGTGCAGAAACCCTATCAGCATAGACCACCTCAGAGAAGACCCCCCTCCATCAGCATAGACCCCCCACATAGGCACCCCAAGTGCAGACCACCTCCATCAGCATAGCCGCCCTCAGTGCAGACCCCCTTCAACATAGACACCCCCCAGTGTAGACCCCCCTCCATCAGCATAGACCCCCAGTGCACACCCCATCAGCATAGACACCCCCAGTGCAGACCCCCCTCCATCAGCATAGCCCCCCTCAGTGCAGACCCTCATCAGCATAGACACCCCCTAGTGCAGACCCCCTTCCATCAGCATAGCCCCCCTCAGTGCAGACCCCATCAGCATAGACACCCCCTAGTGCAGACCCCCTTCCATCAGCATAGCCACCCTCAGTGCAGACCCCCATCAGCATAGACACCCCCTAGTGCAGACCCCCTTCCATCAGCATAGCCCCCCTCAGTGCAGATCCCCATCAGCATAGACACCCCCTAGTGCAGACCCCCTTCCATCAGCATAGCCCCCCTCAGTGCAGACCCCCATCAGCATAGACACCCCCCTCCATCAGCATAGCCCCCCTCAGTGCAGACCCCCATCAGCATAGACACCCCCATCCATCAGCATAGCCCCCCTCAGTGCAGACCCCCATCAGCATAGATACCCCCTAGTGCAGACCCCCTTCCATCAGCATAGCCCCCCTCAGTGCAGACCCCCATCAGCATAGACACCCCCTAGTGCAGACCCCCTTCCATCAGCATAGCCCCCATCAGCATAGACACCCCCTAGTGCAGACCCCTTTCCATCAGCATAGCCCCCCTCAGTGCAGACCCCCATCAGCATAGACACCCCCTAGTGCAGACCCCCTTCCATCAGCATAGCCCCCCTCAGTGCAGACCCCCATCAGCATAGACACCCCCTAGTGCAGACCCCCTTCCATCAGCATAGCCCCCCTCAGTGCAGACCCCCATCAGCATAGACACCCCCCTCCATCAGCATAGCCCCCCTCAGTGCAGACCCCCATCAGCATAGACACCCCCATCCATCAGCATAGCCCCCCTCAGTGCAGACCCCCATCAGCATAGATACCCCCTAGTGCAGACCCCCTTCCATCAGCATAGCCCCCCTCAGTGCAGACCCCCATCAGCATAGACACCCCCATCCATCAGCATAGCCCCCCTCAGTGCAGACCCCCATCAGCATAGATACCCCCTTCCATCAGCATAGCCCCCCTCAGTGCAGACCCCCATCAGCATAGACACCCCCTAGTGCAGACCCCCTTCCATCAGCATAGCCCCCCTCAGTGCAGACCCCCATCAGCATAGACACCCCTCTCCATCAGCAAAGCCCCCCTCAGTGCAGACCCCCTCCATCAGCATAGATACCTCCACTTGTGCTAGTAGTCCCCCCCTCTCCCCTCTCATAGCGCCCCCAGCACATGTCCATAAAATACACTATTCAGACCTCAGAACAGCGCAGCATAGACATAGCGGTGTGTCCCTCCTCAGACTGCCTCCTCCTGTCCTGTGTATATGTAAACAGAGGAGGGAGGACTCGGGGAGGCGGCTTAAGTCCGCTCCGCTGTGAGAGACACAGATCAGTGCAGGGGTGTGCGGACCGTGTGATGCCGCTGCCCACAGGCGTCACCCGGGTGCGATCTGCACCCCCCACTCAGCAACACCACTGCTCGGCTCCCCGCCAAATTTTAAAACTCCCGCTCTCTGCCTTTCCGCTCTCTGAGTTCTCTGAGCCGGAACTACAGAGAGAGCATCGGGTATCAATGCGCGCTGACTGTTCTCACTGTCAGCGCGCATTGGGAACAGTGAAAACAACATTGGACGGATATACATCCGCCACAATGTTGAATCGCGGCGGAACCCCTGGGGACTTCTCGCGGAACCCCAGGGTTCCGCGGAACCCCGGTTGAGAAACACTGGTCTAAAGTCTGTAACATAATCTTCGGCCGTTCTGCAGCCTTGCTGGAGTGCATGAAGGGCAGCCTCTGCTGTGGTGGTTCGTTGCGGGTCGTCGTATAATTCGGCCATCGCGTCGAAGAAGGCGGACATGGACTGTAACAATACATCCTTCTTTTCCAACATCCGATGAGCCCAGGACTGGGGCTCACCCTGAAGCAGTGATATGATGAATCCTACTTTGGTGGTTTCAAGGGAGAAAGTTCGAGGTTGCAGGGAGAAGTACAGTTCACATGCGTTGCGGAAGGATCAAAATTTTCATCGGTCACCTGAAAACCTCTCTGGTGCTGGAACTCTGGGTTCAGGGCTCCGCATCACCACTGAGGTTGCTGCAGTGGCAGTCCTTGAGGCAGAAGGCGCAGCAGTGCTTGCTGGTGTAGCTAGAGTCTGTACACGTTGTTCCAGTTGCGTATAACCCTCCTGTAGAGATTTGACTGCTTGGGTAAGGGCTGCAAGGTGCTGGCAGATGTCATCCATGGCCGACTTCCCACTTGCAGGCTCAGACATGGCTGCCTGATACTGTTACGTATCTGCCGGATGAGCCTGACGTGCAGTGGGAAGGCTTATCGTACAACCCCGGCTCAAGAGCCACCGATGTTGCAACAGTGGCCACAAGAGCCTGGCGGTGTATGGGTGCCTGGTTCGCCTTTGGTCTTGTCAGTTCAGCTGGTGCAGCAGGGAACAGGAAGCAGGCTGGTAGGTGCACTGGCTGGGGAGACACTGAATACGTAGTCAGACAAGCCGGGTTTGGTAACAGACGATTAGATGCAGGTATAGACGACAGGCAGAGAATGGTCAGGATACAGGCAAAGTTCGGCAACAGGAAATCAAGCAGTGTAGAGCTGAGCGTGGTTACAAGGCAGGCCGGGATCAGGATAACAGAGATCAATCTTAGTCAAACAAGCTGGGTCAAACACAGGAAACAGATCAGATCACAGGAACAGGAAGTCACTGGAACAGGTATGAACTGCAGATCAGGCAGCGAAGACACAGTGCTGCTGAGGTGTTTAAATAAGGCAGCCTGTTGCCAATCACTGAAATCAGTCTGCACTATTAACCCTCAGGTGGCAGATCCATGACAGGTAGCTTCAGGTGTATACTGTGCAGGAGGCACACTACACCCACTGTAACTGCTGCAGATGCCTGTTAGTGTAACACAAAAGAAAAAAAACACGAGCAATAAGGGGTAGCTTCAGGTGTATACTGTGCAGGAGGCACACTACACCCACTGTAACTGCTGCAGATGCCTGCCTGTGTTACACAACAGGAAAACACAGCAATAAGGGGTAGCTTCAGGTGTATACTGTGCAGGAGGCACACTACGCCCACTGTACCTGCTGCAGATGCCTGTTAGTGTTACACAACAGGAAAACACAGCAATAAGGGGTAGCTTCAGGTGTATACTGTGCAGAAGGCACACTACACCCACTGTAACTGCTGCAGATGCCTGCCTGTGTTACACAACAGGAAAACACAGCAATAAGGGGTAGCTTCAGGTGTATACAGTGCAGGAGGCACACTACGCCCACTGTAACTGCTGCAGATGCCTGTTAGTGTAACACAAAAGAAAAAAACCATGAGCAATAAGGGGTAGCTTCAGGTGTATACTAAGCAGGAGGCACACTACACCCACTGTAACTGCTGCAGATGCCTGCCTGTGTTACACAACAAGAAAACACAGCAATAAGGGGTAGCTTCAGGTGTATACTGTGCAGGAGGTTTAGCAAAAATGACACTGACACTGTCCCCTGCCTATCCTTCTCTGTCCCTGTATACCAACACACTGTAAATGCACAAGGTTAATGAAAGAATAACACTGACACTGTCCCCTGCCTATCCTTCTCTGTCCCTGTATACCAACACACTGTAAATGCACAAGGTTAATGAAAGAATATCACTGACACTGTCCCTGCCTATTCTTCTCTGTCCCTGTATACCAACACACTGTAAATGCACAAGGTTAATGAAAGAATATCACTGACACTGTCCCTGCCTATTCTTCTCTGTCCCTGTATACCAACACACTGTAAATGCACAAGGTTAATGAAAAAATATCAAAGACACTTTCCCTGCCTATCCTTCTCTGTCCCTGCATGACAACACACTACACAAGGCCGCCGCGCTGGCAGCCTTTTATAGTGTGGGGCGTGTACTAAACCCCCCTGAGCTATAATTGGCCACAGGCATCCTGCCTGTGGCCAATTATGGCTCTCCTTGCTGCCGGCGCTGTGATTGGCCAAGCATGCAGGGTCACAGTGCATACTTGGCCAATCACAGCGCCGGCAATGCACTGTGATGGCGCAGTGTATTGTGGGCTGTTCGCGTCACACGAATTTGGTGCGAACGGCCCACAAAGTTCTGGTTTCGTCAAACAGGCGAACAGCCGATGTTCGAGTCGAACATGCGTTCGACTAGAACACCGAGCTCATCCCTACTTACAAGCATACACAATTAACAAAGTGCCAGAAATGGATAGATAGCTTGTTAACCACTTCCCTACCGCCCATAGTCATATAACGTCCACAGATGGGATCTCCCATCCTAGGTGGACGTCATATGACGTCCTCTGCTTTGAGGGGGGATATCTGAATGATGCCTGCAGCTAGAGGCATCATTCAGATATCCATTTTTTGTGCCGGCGATTCTGCGCACCATAAGAACGATCATAGCGGCGGTTCCGCCGCTTGATCGTTCTTAAAGGCGGCGGGAGGGGACATCCCCCCTCCCGCCGCCATCCGGTGCTTCTCCGGGCTCTCCCGTGCGATCGGGGACCCGGAGCGAATCTTCCGGCGTCGTTGGTGGGTCACATGACGAGCATAGAGATGACTGGTGACCAGATGGTCACCAGTCATCTCTATGATCGTCGGAGGCCCGGGCGCGATGTGATTACGTCACGCCCGGGTCCTCAGATGTAAACAAAGCCGCCATTGCGGCTTGTAAGTATGAGATCGGTGAAAAAAAATTCACTGATCTCATACTTTCCAGCCTGGAGGAGAGATGTGGGGTCTTATTGACGCCGCATCTCTCCATAAAGAGGACCTGTCACACACATTCCTATTACAAGGGATGTTTACATTCCTTGTAATAGGAATAAAAGTGATCGAAAAAAAAAATGTAAAATAAGTGTTAAAAAATAAATAAATAAGTAAAATAAAAAAATTAATAATAATAAAAAAAAAATTAAAACGCCCCTGTCCCCGGTAGCTCGCGATCAGAAGCGAACGCACACGTAAGTCCCGCCCACATATGTAAACGCTGTTCAAACCACATATGTGAGGTATCGCCGCATGCGTTAGAGCACGTGCAACAATTCTAGCACTAGACCTCCTCTGTAACTCTAACCTGGTAACCTGTAAAAAAAATTAAAGCGTCGCCTATGGAGATTCTTAAGTACCGAAGTTTGGCGCCATTCCATGAGTGTGCGCAATTTTAAAGCGTGACATGTTAGGTATCTATTTACTCGGCGTAACATCATCTTTCATATTTTACAAAAAAATTGGGCTAACTTTACTGTTTTGTTATTTTTTAATTCACTAAACCATTTTTTTCCCCAAAAAAGGCGTTTGAAAAATTATTGCATAAATACCGTGCAAGAAAAAAAGTTGCAATGACCGTCATTTTATTCCCTAGGGTGTCTGCTAAAAAAACATATATAATGTTTGGGGGTTCTGAGTAATTTTCTAGCAAAAGAATGATGATTTGTACATGTAGGAGAGAAGTGCCAGAATAGGCCCGGTATTGATGTGGTAAAAAAAGCCTGGTGTTGAAGTAGTTAAGGATAAGCTATTACATCCACTGCTCACTGTCACTTTCCATTCTTGGAATATTCATTAATACATACCAGTGGCGGCTGGTGCTCCAATTTTTTTGGGATGGGGCGCAAATAAACTGAAAAAAAAAACATCAATTGCAGCTACTGTGCCCATAAAACACAGCCACTGAGCCCATCAAACGCAGCCACTGTGCAAATCAAATGCAGCCATTGCGCCCATCAACTGCCGCTACTGTGCCCATCAATTGCCACTACTGTGCCCATCAATTGCCGCCACTGTGCTCATCAAATGCTGCCAGTGTGCATCCCCCGCCCGCCCGGCACTTACCGTGTCTCGATGGGGCAGCAGGTCACGGCGGCGGTGTCCTCCATGCTCCTTGATGTCTTTTCCCGTCCTCTCTTCCCATCCTCTGCTATGATTGGATGCCTGATAGGCATCCAATCACAGCTCCTGTCGTTTCAGCCAATTAGGTGACAGGAAACAGACCCGAGCACCTGATTGGCGGAGAGGCGTTTCAGTGTTAGAAAAAGCGAATATTCATTAGTTTACTAAGACTGGAGCAGCTGTGTATGGCAACCGATCAGCTTAACCAAACAAGCTGACTGGTTACTTTGCACAGCTGCTCCCCTCATTCTGCTCAGCAGCAAGCATATTACGACAATTGTAGGCATTTAGAATGCATTCAGTTGTCACATAACCTGGCAAAGTTATAAACACCAAAAGGACTTATTTAATAAACAGCAATGCAGAATATACAGTAATAAGCTATGGTTATATGCACAAGTACAGAAGCCTATCAGATGTAGCTGGTGACAATGTAAGGTACAGTTTGATTGGCTGCTATGGATAACAAGTAACAACACTTGGCACATGGCTACATGACTAAGTAAAAAATCCTGACACTCACAAAGCAATCTAATACAAGTGTACTGTGTGGCTTTAAATGTGCAATCCTCTGGACCTTGTTCAGATGTGTCCAGTTTATAGCAGGCACTCATCTGGGAAACTTCATACAGCAGTTTGTAATGCTCCTCTCACCAGATCACCCTCTTGACTTGACTAGTACTGCTGTTCCATCAGTCACTCCCGACTCCTCTACACAGGCACACAAGTGTGAGCTGCCAGCCAAGGAAGTGATTGAAGTGTCCTCCTGCGCTGCATCGCTGCACTCCCTGTCACTTCCCGTCCAAGGATAAGCAGTCACAGTCCCCGAGGAGCAAGGGCAAGCCTATGAGGCCCCTCAGTCTGCTTTACTGCTGGCCAGTCCGGGCCCGATCCCACTGCAAAGCCCAGGCGTCCATCCTGTCAGAGACACAGCCCTGCCCCGATCTCCACTGGGGTTGACTTGCCACATCCTCTCCTCCGCAGGCAGTAATCCAGTCTTACCAAGGTGTCTGAGTGAGTCGGTGGAATATTGTCTTTGGGGTTTCCCCTGCTGAGTCCTGACAGCCTTGTCCGGCATGGTGGAGTCTGGAGAACGTTAGGCGCGGAGGAGGAAAGTTAACAAACTCCTTCTCCGCTTTGCATGCTGGGCAGAGTCGCGGCTGTGAGGTCACTGGTTGTTAGATGCCAGGCGGCCCTAGCAACCAGTGACCAGAGTCTCAGGTGGAGCTGGAGACAGAGCGAGCGCCAGCGCTACCGTGGGGTTTGCTCGCTCTGTCAATTCTATTCCAGGACCCTCTATTGTCCCGGATTGAAGGTGCCCGGGACCCGGGACAGACCTGTCAATTGCGGGAATGTACCGAGCAATCCGGGACACGTGGGTACCCTATACACACGGGGAGTCAGCAGACAGGGAATAAACAAGACAGGGAGAGGGCGGATGGATAGGCTGCAGGGCAGAGATCCAAGGAAATCAGGTATGCAAGGTAACCGGGAAACAAGGGGGACAAGTCCAGGATAGGCTCAGGATAGGGATCAGGTCAGGTCAGGTGAGGTGAGGTACAGGCTCAAGGTCAGACTACAGGCAGCGAGGTAAGGGCTCAAGGAGAGAGATACCAAGGCAAAGTATGTGAGGGCATTACCACCAGCACGTGAAGCCTTTCCTGACAGCCATTTACATACTACATGTATGGTTTAGCTCTGAAGAAGAAGGTGCTACACTTGAAATGTGGTTGGGGCCCCCCCGAACTCTGGAGTGCACTGTGTCAAAAACTGTTGAGCTACGGACGAGTAGCTCGATGAGCGTTTATTATTCACATCTTTGTGAGTACATTTTATGACAATATGACAAGTGGTGTTCCGGCCTCCCTGTCCAAAAAGTCAGCAGCTACCTGTCCTGTAATCCAGCGATGTCGCCCAGCTGCCAATAACAGCCAAGTGGAGACCCCTGGTTGTAGGGGCTCTAAGCACCTCTCGGGAGGCTCTCATGGGGAATGTCGGTCTGCCCAGGCCCCATACATGTGTATGGGTTGTCCCCCTTTGATAGCGGCCCTGTCCCGATCACACCCTCCAGTGACGTCTATAGAGCGGCAGGAGTCAATGGACATTTTTCCGTTGACACCCAAGACATTTGATTCAATACTATCCGCTGTTAAAAAATTAAATTAAAAAAGTAATTGTAATGTAGCGGGTATGTACTTTCCCGGGTGTAAATTTGAATTTGACAGAGACATTAGTGATGTGTAATTCCCTGCAGCCCAGTAGGTGGCGCTGTTGCCCTGGGCTGGGGTTGAATCATTGCTGTGTGCTGTGCCTCCTTTTTGTCCTCCCTCGGCAGCGGTATGGTGGGGCGGGGAACCCGCCGTGCTTGCTGGGAGAGGGTATAAAGGGGCCGCCATCTTTGTCACGGGGTCGAAGTCCCAGGCACCTTCAGCTTGCGGACGGTGGTTCGTGTCGGTCCTCTGGGCGGCCTAGGCCTAGAGGACAGCCGGAGGTCGTGTTCCATCCCAGGCACCTTTAGCCCGGGGTGAGGTACTCGGATGGAGGTCCGGAGCTCAGTGCCCAACACTGAGTTCCGCGAGGGAAGGAGATCCTAGGGAACCCCGGGAGTGGGTACCCGAATCCGGAAGGCGCAATGGCCCGGGGGGAGCTCCTCACTTGAAGACCCGGTGCAGCATATTGCCGGTGACAGGTGAGCCTCTCTTTGGAGACCGCCTGGAAGGAAATTCCCCCTCGTGCGGAGACCGTAACCCACTTTCAGGAAGGAAAGTGGAGAACCAAATTGTGTCTGGGCCTATTCGCATCCACGCCTCCTTTTCTGTTCTGTTCCTACTAAGGGAGTTCAACTGATTGTGTTCATTCAAGAAGAATAAAGGAGTGTTGAACTTTAATGGTGTGGGGCTCATTTCCTGACAGACATTGTTCAAGGTGACTCTTGGAGGGAGGATCCAGGTGCACAGCACTGACCCGAAGGTAATACAAGAACGTTGCTTATACCGCACTGACATATGTGGTGGAAGCCAGGCGTGGTGTCCCCGCTCCCTCCCCTCTAAGATACCCCTAGACAAGAGACGAGACGAGAGAAAGAGGGGAGTGAGGAGAGCGCTACACGTGGGGGCTCGGGTCCGGTATAGTGTTTGTGCACCACAGTATTGAACGTGTCTGTTGGAAGAGTTAAGCGAATAGGCAGGCCTTCATTGGCCGAAGTGCATCCCTGCTCGAAGTCGTGGACATGACCCAATGAAGGGAAAGGCCCGTGCAGAAGAGTGGAAAGAGGGGGAAGTTCAGCCGTGTGAAGTACTACACGTGGGGGCTTCTATTGCACTGCGCCACCAGGCACACCCCCATCGCTTAGTTCGTGGGCGTGACTCAGAAACAGAAAAGAAGAAAAGCCCACTCACTGGAGCAAAGGGGAGGAGTCCAATACGTGTGAAGGACTACACGTGGGACATTGGCGCAAAAACTCTGCAGTGTGCGATGGATCAGCAACAGGTCGCCATGTTCGGACATACGTCGTGGATTCCAGTTCACCCTTCCACCGCGACATTGACTGCTGCTGCTCTGGTAACAGATACGGGGATCCGGCTAAAGCCAAGGGGTCGATTCGCCCTGTATTCATGCATGGACATTGAGGCTCTGGGTGTGATTTGTCCCGGCTGTTTGGGACTGGTGTGCCAGCTGAAGTCATTCGGGCGATGTGAGGCCTGTGGGGAGTTCCTGTTCGAAGTGGATCCGGTGGTGGAGAGGCCGAGAACCATATACCCCGGCCGTGCTGCGGACAACACCACTCAGAGAGGAGGAATCACTGCTGTGAGAGCCATCCCTACGCACACTGCAACGACCGCGGAGGAGGTCGTAAAACCCCAACGGGAGAAATCAGAGGATGCTGACTCGGTCACCACTGTCTCGCAGCGTCCGCCACCGAAGAGAAAGACCGGCATGGTAGCCCCGACCAGCGGTTGTGGTGGACCGTCTCGCCCGCTTACGCCCGGCCTGGATGGATCCGTTGACAAGAGTTCCGGATGTCCCGCTTCAAGTAAAGGCCGAGGTAAGCCAGGCGGAGAGATTTGGTGTGTGGGTGGAGGTGTCGGGAAGTCATGGCCTAGCGAATCCGCGGGAGGTGGTGGCTCCGTTTCTACAACAGGCTACATACCCGTGGAGGAGTGTGACACCTCTGACCTGGAGTCGCTCTCGGACATGGGAGACGACGTTGCTATAGACAATTTGTTTGCAGGGAAGGGCTGGGACAAAGTACCTCTCGCTTCATCTCGGAGGATCAGAGATCCACCCATGTCAACAGGGGAAAGTACACCCCGGGTGGAGGCACCAGCGCCTGAAGAGAGGTCTTGTCCCCAGCCTGCTTCTACATCCCCGGTGCCATCTGTACCGAAGGCCGGGGAAAAGAGACTGTTGCTGCAGGCGCCTATGCCCAGATCAGATGTGATCAAGGTCCCTCGCCACCCGGACTCGATAGTTTTGTCTGGCGAAGGGGACAGAGCTACCATGCCTCCTTTGGCGAGATTGCAAAGGCTATTTGGCCAGAAGGTTGCTGCAGACTATGGATGGGAGTATCCATACTTATCGAAGGAACTGCTCTATGAGGTGGAAGTGTGCCGGTAGCGCTGGTACAATGACTTTGTGTGGACCCACCTTCAGGTTCCCCACGCCCGCAGGTACCTGGCATGCTCTCCAAAGGCCTCTCAACGTTTTAAAGACTGCAAGGCAGAATGGATGTTGGGACGACACATCCATGCAGATAAAGTGTTGATCCGGCGCAAAGAAGGAGAAGATGTGGAGTATCGTCTGGAAAGCATGGATCAGCACTTGAAACCACTTGTTCTGCCGCATACCCGCTTTTACCTGTAGGAGAAAAGAGACTCCGTTCTTATCATGCTGCTGAACTTTCTGGGGCCCGTTGCTTTTGTGCCCAGAGGAATGAAGAATTGTTCCTGTTGTTTTTCACTTTCCTGAAAGAGATTATGGACTCTGGGGTAGATAGGGCCGAAAGAAAAGAAGAAAGTTCCACGAGTGCAGTTACCGCGGTGCTGTCACCAGGTGGCAGTGTTGCGCAACTTTAAGACACTTTTCATGCACTCACTCTTTGGAGAAAAGGGATTTCTTCTCGGAGAAGTTTATTTTCCATTACACGAATACAGGTGTCAGGGTTATGTGAGTTAATCCTTTCTTTTCCCTCTGCAGGAGAACATCCCATCAAGTTTACTGAGGATGGGGTGGGTCTTAGTCAGGATGGGTGGGAAAAGTCAAATGTGAATATGTGATTCAAAGTTATGAATCAGTGCTGTTGTTTCTCTTCTGTCTTTATTCCCTTTCTTTACAGGGCTCAGACACAATGTTTTAGTTGGATAGTTTTTTCAAAAGTTTTATATTTTTGTACAATTGTTAGTCGGTTTCTGGACTGGATTATGTCAGCCGTTGAGGGCATGATTTACTCCAGACACTGGGGACCAGTGTCAAACCACCAGGGGGAGAGTGTAGCGGGTATGTACTTTCCCGGGTGTAAATTTGAATTTGACAGAGACATTAGTGATGTGTAATTCCCTGCAGCCCAGTAGGTGGTGCTGTTGCCCTGGGCTGGGGTTGAATCATTGCTGTGTGCTGTGCCTCCTTTTTGTCCTCCCTCGGCAGCGGTATGGTGGGGCGGGGAACCCGCCGTGCTTGCTGGGAGAGGGTATAAAGGGGCCGCCATCTTTGTCACGGGGTCGAAGTCCCAGGCACCTTCAGCTTGCGGACGGTGGTTCGTGTCGGTCCTCTGGACGGCCTAGGCCTGGAGGACAGCCGGAGGTCGTGTTCCATTCCAGGCACCTTTAGCCTGGGGTGAGGTACTCGGATGGAGGTCCGGAGCTCAGTGCCCAACACTGAGTTCCGCGAGGGAAGGAGATCCTAGGGAACCCCGGGAGTGGGTACCCGAATCCGGAAGGCGCAATGGACCGGGGGGAGCTCCTCACTTGAAGACCCGGTGCAGCATATTGCCGGTGACAGGTGAGCCTCTCTTCGGAGACCGCCTGGAAGGAAATTCCCCCTCGTACGGAGACCGTAACCCACTTTCAGGAAGGAAAGTGGAGAACCAAATTGTGTCTGGGCCTATTCGCATCCACACCTCCTTTTCTGTTCTGTTCCTACTAAGGGAGTTCAACTGATTGTGTTCATTCAAGAAGAATAAAGGAGTGTTGAACTTTAATGGTGTGGGGCTCATTTCCTGACAGGCATTGTTCAAGGTGACTCTTGGAGGGAGGATCCAGGTGCACAGCACTGACCCGAAGGTAATACAAGAACGTTGCTTATACCGCACTGACACATGTGGTGGAAGCCAGGCGTGGTGTCCCCGCTCCCTCCCCTCTAAGATACCCCTAGACAAGAGACGAGACGAGAGAAAGAGGGGAGTGAGGAGGGCGCTACACGTGGGGGCTCGGGTCCGGTATAGTGTTTGTGCACCACAGTATTGAACGTGTCTGTTGGAAGAGTTAAGCGAATAGGCAGGCCTTCATTGGCCGAAGTGCATCCCTGCTCGAAGTCGTGGACATGACCCAATGAAGGGAAAGGCCCGCGCAAAAGAGTGGAAAGAGGGGGAAGTTCAGCCGTGTGAAGTACTACACGTGGGGGCTTCTATTGCACTGCGCCACCAGGCACACCCCCATCGCTTAGTTCGTGGGCGTGACTCCGAAACAGAAAAGAAGAAAAGCCCGCAAACTGGAGCAAAGGGGAGGAGTCCAATACGTGTGAAGGACTACACGTGGGACATTGGCGCAAAAACTCTGCAGTGTGCAATGGATCAGCAACAGGTCGCCATGTTCGGACATACGTCGTGGATTCCAGTTCACCCTTTCACCACGACATTGACTGCTGCTGCTCCGGTAACAGATATGGGGATCCGGCTAAAGCCAAGGGGTCGATTCGCCCTGTATTCGTGCATGGACGTTGAGGCCCTGGGTGTGATTTGTCCCGGCTGTTCGGGACTGGTGTGCCAGCTGAAGCCATTCGGGCGATGTGAGGCCTGTGGGGAGTTCCTGTTCGAAGTGGATCCGGCGGTGGAGAGGCCGAGAACTATATACCCCGGCCGTGCTGCGGACAACACCACTCAGAGAGGAGGAATCACTGCTGTGAGAGCCATCCCTACGCACACTGCAACGACCGCGGAGGAGGTCGTAAAACCCCAACGGGAGAAATCCGAGGATGCTGACTCGGTCACCACTGTCTCGCAGCGTCCGCCACCGAAGAGAAAGACCTGCATGGTAGCCCCGACCAGCGGTTGTGGTGGACCGTCTCGCCCGCTTACGCCCGGCCTGGATGGATCCGTTGACAAGAGTTCAGGACGTCCCGCTTCAAGTAAAGGCCGAGGTAAGCCAGGAGGAGAGATTTGGTGTGTGGGTGGAGGTGTCGGGAAGTCATGGCCTAGCGAATCTGCGGGAGGTGGTGGCTCCGTTTCTACAACCGGCTACATACCCACGGAGGAGTGTGACACCTCTGACCTGGAGTCGCTCTCGGACATGGGAGACGACGTTGCTATAGACGATTTGTTTGCCGGGAAGGGCTGGGACAAAGTACCTCTCGCTTCATCTCGGAGGATCAGAGATCCACCCATGTCAACAGGGGAAAGTACACCCCGGGTGGAGGCACCAGCGCCTGAAGAGAGGTCTTGTCCCCAGCCTGCTTCTACATCCCCGGTGCCATTTGTACCGAAGGCCGGGGAAAAGAGACTGTTGCTGCGGGTGCCTATGCCCAGATCAGATGTGATCAAGGTCCCTCGCCACCCGGACTCGATAGTTTTGCCTGGCGAAGGGGACAGAGCTACCATGCCTCCTTTGGCGAGATTGCAACGGCTATTTGGCCAGAATGTTGCTGCAGACTATGGATGGGAGTATCCATACTTATCGAAGGAACTGCTCTATGAGGTGGAAGTGTGGCGGGAGCGCTGGTACAATGACTTTGTGTGGACCCACCTTCAGGTTCCCCACGCCCGCAGGTACCTGGCATGCTCTCCAAAGGCCTCTCAACGTTTTAAAGACTGCAAGGCAGAATGGATGTTGGGACGACACATCCATGCAGATAAAGTGTTGATCTGGCGCAAAGAAGGAGAAGATGTGGAGTATCGTCTGGAAAGCATGGATCAGCACTTGAAACCACTTGTTCTGCCGCATCCCCGCTTTTACCTGTAGGAGAAAAGAGACTCCGTTCTTATCATGCTGCTGAACTTTCTGGGGCCCGTTGCTTTTGTGCCCAGAGGAATGAAGAACTGTTCCTGTTGTTTTTCACTTTCCTGAAAGAGATTATGGACTCTGGGGTAGATAGGGCCGAAAGAAAAGAAGAAAGTTCCACGAGTGCAGTTACCGCGGTGCTGTCACCAGGTGGCAGTGTTGCGCAACGTTAAGACACTTTTCATGCACTCACTCTTTGGAGAAAAGGGATTTCTTCTTGGAGAAGTTTCTTTTCTATTACACGAATACAGGTGTCAGGGTTATGTGAGTTAATCCTTTCTTTTCCCTCTGCAGGAGAACATCCCATCAAGTTTACTGAGGATGGGTTGGGTCTTAGTCAGGATGGGTGGGAAAAGTCAAATGTGAATATGTGATTCAAAGATATGAATCAGTGCTGTTGTTTCTCTTTTGTCTTTATTCCCTTTCTTTACAGGGCTCAGACACAATGTTTTAGTTGGATAGTTTTTTCAAAAGTTTTATATTTTTGTACAATTGTTAGTCGGTTTCTGGATTGGATTATGTCAGCCGTTGAGGGCATGATTTAATCCAGACACTGGGGACCAGTGTCAAACCACCAGGGGGAGAGTGTAGCGGGTATGTACTTTCCCGGGTGTAAATTTGAATTTGACAGAGACATTAGTGATGTGTAATTCCCTGCAGCCCAGTAGGTGGCGCTGTTGCCCTGGGCTGGGGTTGAATCATTGCTGTGTGCTGTGCCTCCTTTTTGTCCTCCCTCGGCAGCGGTATGGTGGGGCGGGGAACCCGCCGTGCTTGCTGGGAGAGGGTATAAAGGGGCCGCCATCTTTGTCACGGGGTCGAAGTCCCAGGCACCTTCAGCTTGCGGACGATGGTTCATGTCGGTCCTCTGGGCGGCCTAGGCCTAGAGGACAGCCGGAGGTCGTGTTCCATCCCAGGCACCTTTAGCCCGGGGTGAGGTACTCGGATGGAGGTCCGGAGCTCAGTGCCCAACACTGAGTTCCGCGAGGGAAGGAGATCCTAGGGAACCCCGGGAGTGGGTACCCGAATCCGGAAGGCGCAATGGACCGGGGGGAGCTCCTCACTTGAAGACCCGGTGCAGCATATTGCCGGTGACAGGTGAGCCTCTCTTCGGAGACCGCCTGGAAGGAAATTCCCCCTCGTGCGAAGACCGTAACCCACTTTCAGGAAGGAAAGTGGAGAACCAAATTGTGTCTGGGCCTATTCGCATCCACACCTCCTTTTCTGTTCTGTTCCTACTAAGGGAGTTCAACTGATTGTGTTCATTCAAGAAGAATAAAGGAGTGTTGAACTTTAATGGTGTGGGGCTCATTTCCTGACAGACATTGTTCAAGGTGACTCTTGGAGGGAGGATCCAAGTGCACAGCACTGACCCGAAGGTAATACAAGAACGTTGCTTATACCGCACTGACACATGTGGTGGAAGCCAGGCGTGGTGTCCCCGCTCCCTCCCCTCTAAGATACCCCTAGACAAGAGACGAGATGAGAGAAAGAGGGGAGTGAGGAGGGCGCTACAGTAAAAAATATAATAAAAACTAAAAACTACTGAGACGTTCACTGCCCTACGGACACCGTCTTCTGCCCTACTGACAAAATCCACTGCCCCACTGACATTATACACTGCTTAAGTGACTGACACAATCCACTTCCTTACTGACAGCAACCTCTGCCCTACTGACACTGTCAATTACTCTATTGACACCAACCTCTCATCCTGATACCAAACTCTCCCTTACTAACACCGTCCACTGCCCTACTGACACTGCCCACTGCTCTACTACACTGTCCACTGCCCTACTGACACCAACCTCTCCCCTACTGCCCCTACTGACACTGTCCACTACTCTATTGACACCAACCTCTCATCCTACTGATACCAAACTCTCCCTTACTATCACCGTCCACTGCCCTACTGACACCACCCACTGCTCTACTGACACCGCCCACTGCTCTACTCACACTGTCCATTGATCTACTGACACCATCCACTGATCTGCTGACACCATCCACTGCCCTACTGACACCATCTTCTCCCCTACTGACCCCTTTCACTGCTATTCTGATACCGCCCACTGCTCTACCGGCACCGCCCAGTGCTCTACTGGCACCGCCCACTGCTCCACTGATACCATCCACTGATTTACTGACACCTTCCTCTGCCCTACTAACTCCATCTTCTCCACTATTGACCCCTTTCACTGCTCTACTGACACCATCCACTGCTATACTGATACCGTCCACTTCCCTACTGACACCAACCTTTCCCCTACTGACACCAATCTCTGTCTTATTGACACTGTGCACACACCATCCACTACACAACTGACACTGTCCACACACCATCCCCTACACAACTGACACTGTCCACACACCATCCACTACAGAAATGACCCTGTCCACACACCGTCCACTGCTCTACTGAGTGACACTGCCAACTTATAAGGTAGGCTAAGTTCATATTTTTGCAGTGACATTTGTTTCAGTAAGCTTAGTATATTTTCTGGGTACAAGAATGCTTATGTTTTATATAACCATGCCCTTTTAAGCCTCTCCAACTTTAACACAATTTGGCATGCCACGCATGCCACATTGCTGCTCTCCTTGGGGCACCCAAAGGTGTCCCAGGACTTTTACAAGCCTACAGCGTATACAAAAAAATAAAATAAAAAAATTGGTGTGTGCCGCTAAAGTGTTCGGTATTGGCTTGAAGAAGAGGTGGCAACCCTAGCCATCACGCTAGAAGAAAGCAGCATGGAGATTTCAAGCTTCACCCCTACAGCGGATTGGGAGGGGCGCTGCCGGGAAGGAAGAAGAGCACACAAAAGCAGGCCTTAATAAAGACCAGCTTCTTGACTCACTTCTTCTTTCCTAGCAGCGCCCATCCTAATCCACTATGGAAGTGAGGCTTGAAATCACTATTACCAAAACTTTTATTAATATCCTATGGCTTATCTACAAATTTAATTTGCTTCCCTTTCTGGGCAGGGGGCTGGGAGTGTATGGATGTAGAGCTTCTCTCTGGGGTGGGGGGACGCCAAACTAACTCTTTGCCCCGGGGGAAAGAATGTCTAGCTTTGCCATTGAGTAGATCAGTAGATGACAGGTACAATGTCAGGCTCCTGCAGACATGTGGGCAGGGCCTACTTCGAGCTGCATATGGGTATACCTTTTGTGTGGAGCACACTCATCAATGCCCGGTACCAGGCAGAGACTGCGATCATGTGAAGAACATAACATTAGGGCAATTCCCCGACTTAGAAAAGACCTTCCACACTGTGTGCAGTAAAATACAGAGTTTCTCTAAAAGTGCTGTCCTGTGTCACTACACTTGTATGTTGCATGACGTACTGAGCCTATGCCCACTCCTCCAGTCCAGCATATTTCTGTTACCTCCTAGTAACAGAAAGGGGTCCTGCTGAGCACATAGTGCGGCCCTCATGCATGCTCATGTTAAATCCTTCACTTCCCTTACCTATGTGACCAGGCCATGGGTCTCTGTAACGTGGGTTCAGATCTGGTTACTATTGGATAATGACCGCTAGGGAGGGAGCCAGACAATGACCCCCTTGCTACCGGAGGACCTGTCACCTTACCAGGTACCACGCCTAACGACTGGTTACTTTGTATCTTGAACTTGTGCTTGATTACTCTTAGCAACTGCATTTCCATTCCTTGTATTTCCAAGTTAAAGTGATTGTAAATGATCACCTTGTAAAACAACCCATTCAGTTTAAAATAAAAATGAAAGGCAAAACATTTTTGTAAACTGTAGATATAAAAAAAACATTATAAATACCTTTTTTCCCTTTTTTATAAGTGATCACATTTCCTCTGTTCTCAGGTGCATAGGAGCTGGGGGGAGGAGAAGCAGCAGCACATTGAGCTTCCCAGTGAATGGCTGTGCAGTGACGGGGGCATGTCAGGACAAGCCTGATCATTGGAGGAGAGTTAACAGCACAGCTAGAGAACTGACCACGCTGTGCTCTCCTGCTTAGTGTGGTCAGTTTTTAATAGGAAAGCAAGGGGACTAGCAGGAACACGAGGGATTTCACTTAACCATTTACTGACCAGGTCTTTTCTAGAACTTTTTGTTTACAAGTTTAAAACGCAAACGCAATTTTTTGGGGAAATACAAAATACACTTTTTTGAATAAAAAAAAAACTAAATTGCTAAAGTTAGCCAAATTATTCGGTGTAATGTGAAAGATGATGTTACACCGAGTAAATAGATACCTAACATGTCATGCTTTAAAATTGCGCACGCTTGTGGAATGGCGACAAACTATGGTACTTACAACATCTCCATAGGCGACGCTTTAATTTTTTTTACAGGTTATCTGTTTAGAGTTACAGAGGCACTCCAGTGTTAGAGTTATTGCTCTCGCTCTAATGATCGCTCAGATACCTCACGTGTGGTTTGAACACCATTTACATATCCGGGTGCGACTTACGCACGGAGGGATGGGGCGCTTAAAATTGTTCTTCTTTTTTTCTTATTTATTTTACTTTTTATTTTTACACTGTCCCCCTTTTTTTTATTTTTTATTATCACTTTTATTCCTATTGAAAGGAATGCAAACCTTACATTGTGCATTACCTTGTAATAGAAATAAGCATGGAGGGGAGAAAGAGAGACAGGGACATACACCTCCCGCATTTTCCCCCTTTTTTTTCTCTACCCACAAATTTTGTTTTATTAAGAAGGGGGGGTGGGTAACATGGGGGACATCAGGGGGGCCACCTCTCATAATTTGAATATGTATGTTTTATGTATGTTTTAAGATTGTATATACAGTGGGTCAAAAAAGTATTTAGTCAGCCACCAATTGTGCAAGTTCTCCCACTTAAAAAGATGAGAGAGGCCTGTAATTGTCATCATATGTATACCTCAACTATGAGGCCTCATGCCCACGGACGTTTTTACAGCCGTGTTTTTTACAGCTTAAAAACGCCTGTCCATGTTATTGTATTTTTTTATGCCTAACGCCGGCGCTGAGGAACGCACTGGTCCTGGGGTTTTCTTACAGCTTAAAAACGTCTATGCTATTTGCAGCTCAAAAACGTCTAGATGGGCATGAAGCTATAGACTAACATGGACAGGCGTTTTTAAGCTGTAAAAAACGCTCAAAAACGCGGCTGTAAAAATGTCCGTGGGCATGAGGCCTGAGAGACAAAATGTGGAAAAAATCCAGACAATCACATTGTCTGATTTGGAAATAATTTATTTGCAAATTATGGTGGAAAATAAGTATTTGGTCAAAATCAAAAGTTCATCTCAATACTTTGTTATATATCCTTTGTTGCCAATGACAGAGGTCAAACGTTTTCTTTAAGTCTTCACAAGTTTGTCACACACTGTTGCTGGTATGTTGCCCATTCCTCCATGCAGATCTCCTCTAGAGCAGTGATGTTTTGGGGCTGTCGCTGGGCAACACGGACTTTCAACTCCCTCCAAAGTGTCAGGTCACCTGTGGCCAGATGACAGATGCACACCTTTGGGGGTCAGGAGTGCACCACAAGGTAGTGAACCCTATGGCTGACTGCTGCGGATGGGACGCTGGGTGGTTGTGGAAAGCGGGACCAGTGGAGCACAACAAGGATCCACAGGGAGCTAGAGCCCAAGATTCCCCAGGGCGTGGAGTCTAAAATCCAGCAGGTTTTCACCAGAGCCTCTAGTGGTGAGGATGTTACGCTGCAGCTGGGTCCAGGTCGCGTCCCCCAGAGTCCCCTAGATCACGCTCCGTAGGGTAAGGAGGATAGAGGGGAAGCAGCAGCACAGGATACAAGAATAGTGTCACGTACCTGACGGTGACGAGCCCGGTTAGCAGAGGGAGGCCTCCCTTACGGCTCCCACCAGCGGCCCCTGGTGGTATAACAGGAGACACGGAGGTGGAAGGGGTACGAGTGCCTGGCAGGATCAAAGACTGCAGCAGGTGATCAGGAACCAGCAGGTGAGTAGACAGGAACCAGGAACTACAGCAGGTGACCGGAACCGGGAGGCACAGCAGATAGACTGGAACTAGCAGGTGAGTAGACAGGAACCAGGAACTACAGCAGGTGACCGGAACCGGGAGGCACAGCAGGTAGACTGGAACTAGCAGGTGAGTAGACAGGAACCAGGAACTACAGCAGGTGACCGGAACCGGGAGGCACAGCAGGTAGACTGGAACAAGCAGGTGAGTAGACAGGAACCACCGAGCAGCGGCAGGTGATCAGGAACCTGGATCAGGCAGGATCGTCAGACAAGCCAGGGTCGGGTAAACTAGCAGGCAGCGAGGTACAGAAGGATCAGGCAATACGGAAGTCAGAGACAGGCCGAGGGTCAGGTACAGGTGGATAGCAGGAGGGTCACTGAAAGCCGGGTCAGATACAGGTGGTTAAACAGATCAGGTCACTTTGGGTATACGCTGTAGAGCAGACAGCAGGGAATGTCTGCAAGTGAGAGGTTTAAGTAGCCCTTCTGGCGTCACCTGCGGGGTGCGCGCGCACGTGCGCGCGCACGCAAACGGGACCCAGGAAGTCCCGGGCGTCTGTTCCTGGCAGGATCTCCATGACATTGCCCCCTCCCAAGGGGCAGCCTCCGGATGCCCCTACGGGTAAGCTTCTCGGGGTGAGACCTCCTGAAGGCTTGTATCAGGTCTTTGGCGTGAATGTTCTCTTCCGGTTCCCAAGAGTTTTCCTCTGGTCCGTAACCCTTCCATTTTATTAAGAATTGATTCCGGTTATTTCTTCTTCGTGTGTCCAAAATAGCTTCTACCTCGAATTCCTGTTCCCCGTCTATGACGACGGGATCAGGGTGAATCGGGGTCCGACCTGGGAATGGGTTGGAAACTGATGGTTTCAACAGAGACACATGAAAAACAGGGTGGACCCTCAGGGAGTCGGGGAGCTCCAGCTCGTAGGCCACTTCGTTAATTTTCCTCTTGACAGGAAATGGCCCTAGAAACTTGGGACCCAATTTTTTGGACGGGCAAGCCAATCTTAGATTGATGGTAGAGAGCCATACTTGGTCGCCTGGTGCCAGCGCTAATTCACCCCGTCTCCTCCTGTCGTAGACCGTCTTGTTATACTCCTGAGTTTTCGCCATGGTTTCGCGTAGAAGCTGGTTGTTAGAGGAGAAGAAATTTACCTTTTCCACAACTGCGGGCACCGAGCACTCTGGAAGAGAGTTGGGCAGAAATGTGTGGTGAAAGCCGAAGTTCGCGAAGAATGGGGTCTGGTTATGTCACGTACCTGACGGTGACGAGCCCGGTTAGCAGAGGGAGGCCTCCCTTACGGCTCCCACCGGCGGCCCCTGGTGGTATAACAGGAAGCACGGAGGTGGAAGGGGTACGAGTGCCTGGCAGGATCAAGAACTACCGCAGGTGATCAGGAACCAGCAGGTGAGGAGGCAGGAACCAGGAACTACAGCAGGTGAGTGGACAGGAACCAGGAACTACAGCAGGTGAGTAGACAGGAACCAGGAACTCAGAAGATGACCCGGACCGGGAGGCACAGCAGGTAGACTGGAACCACTGGGCAGCAGCAGATGAACAGGAACCAGCAGATGAGCAGACAGGAACCAGCAGATGAGCAGACAGGAACCAGGAACTGCAGCAGGTGAGTAGACAGGAACCAGGAACTCAGCAGATGACCCGGACCGGGAGGCACAGCAGGTAGACTGGAACCACTGGGCAGCAGCAGGTGAACAGGAACCAGCAGATGAGCAGACAGGAACCAGCAGATGAGCAGACAGGAACCAGGAACTCAGCAGATGACCCGGACCGGGAGGCACAGCAGGTAAACTGGAACCACTAGGCAGCAGCAGGTGAACAGGAACCAGCAGATGAGCAGACAGGAACCAGCAGATGAGCAGACAGGAACCAGCAGATGAGCAGACAGGAACCAGGAACTCAGCAGATGACCCGGACCGGGAGGCACAGCAGGTAAACTGGAACCACTAGGCAGCAGCAGGTGAACAAGAGCCAAGGTCAGGCAGGATCGTCAGACAAGCCGGGGTCGGGTAAACTGGCAGGCAGCGAGGCACAAAAGGATCAGGCAATACCGAAGTCAGAAAACAGGCCGATGGTCAGGTACAGGCAGATAGCAGGAGGGTCACAGGAAGCCGGGTCAGATACAGGTAAACAAGGCAGATCAGGTCACTTGGGATAAATGCTGTAGAGCAGACAGCAGGGACTGTCTGCAAGTGAGGAGTTTAAATAGCCCTTCGGGCGTCACCTGCGGGGGCGGGAACCAGGAAGTCCAGGGCGTCTGTTCCTGACAGGGTTTCCATGACAGGTTAGTTGCGGAGTGGATGGAATTATTGTAGGCGAACTCAGCTAGCGGAAGCAGGGAGAGCCAGTCATTCTGAGCAAAGGAGGAGAAACAACCCAAATATTGCTCGAGAGTCTGATTTGTTCTCTCCGTCTGTCCGTTGGTTTGAGGATGGTAGGCCGAAGAGAATGATAGTTCTATTCCCAGGGTCTTGCAGAGGGACCTCCAGAACCGGGAGGTAAATTGTACCTCCCGATCGGAGACTATATTAGCAGGTACCCCGTGGAGCCTGACGACTTCTTTAATGAATATTTGCGCAGTTTCCGGGGCCGAGGGGGTCCCTCTCATAGGAACAAAATGTGCCATCTTGGACAGACGGTCCACTATCACAAAGATAGTGGTATGGTTCTCAACCGGGGGCAGTTCAACTATAAAGTCGATAGAAAGCATTTTCCACGGTCTATCCGGAACGGGTAAGGGCCTCAGTAGTCCCCAGGCTTTGGATCTGGACCCTTTATTCCGGGTACATGTAGTACAGGACTCCACGAACCTCCTGCAATCCTCGCGTAATCGAGGCCACCAGAAGGTACGTTGAACCAACTCAGTGGTTTTAGCCACGCCAAAGTGCCCCGCAAGGGCATGATCGTGGCAGAGCTCTAGCACAGTTATCTTTAGTTCTTCTGGTACGAATATCCTGTCTTGATGCCAGAGTAATCCATCCCTGGTCTGCAGGTCCAGCTCAGAAGAGAGTTCCTGTCTAGTGGTGGCTTGTCTGATCCGGGTAAGTAGGTCCTCCTGAAGTAGAAGAAAGTTCCCAGGAGCGAGAATTGTATCGGGTGAGGAGAGTTCTTTGGATCCATGGAACATTCAGGACAACGTGTCAGGTTTAGTGTTCTTGGCACCGGGGTGGTATGTGACATGGAAGGAGAACCGGGAAAAAAAAATAGGATTTTTATAACAGCTTACCTGTAAAATCCTTTTCTTAGGAGTACATCACGGGACACAGAGCGACATAGTCATTACTAATGGGTTATATAGATACCGTCAGGTGCTGGCACTGGCAACTTCCAAAACCGGAAGTACCCTCCCCTATATAAGCCCCTCCCATCCGGGAGCACCTCAGTTTTGTAGCAAAGCAATAAGTGTCCCCAAAGAGGGGCGGGAGCTCTGTGTCCCGTGATGTACTCCTAAGAAAAGGATTTTACAGGTAAGCTGTTATAAAAATCCTATTTTCTTTCTCGTACATCACGGGACACAGAGCGACATAGTCATTACTAATGGGATGTCCTAAAGCAATGCCAAATGAGGGGGGGGATACACCGTATATAAGCTGAGCGCTATCAGACATGAGGATCTTTTGCGGCCTGCAACACACTGCGCCCAAAGGCAGCATCCTCCTGACTTCTAACGTCCACCTGGTAGAACCTAGTAAACGTGTGAACTGAAGACCATGTTGCGGCCTTACAGATTTGAGCCAGGGAGGCCTGGTGATGCACTGCCCATGAAGTTCCAACTGCTCTCGTGGAGTGCGCTCTAACTTTGAACGGAGGCGGTCTCCTTCTCAAGCCATAGGCTTGTATTATGACCTGTCGAATCCACTCGCTAAAGTAGATTTTGACGCTGCCTGACCCTTTCTGGGGCCTTCCGGCAGAATAAACAAAGTATCCGTTCTGCGAATCTGAGCAGTGGCTTTTAGATAAGCTTTAACTGCTCTTACTACATCCAAAGAATGCAATAACTTTTCCTCTACCGAAGTAGGTTTGGGGAAAAAAGAAGGAAGAACCACATCTTGGTTCAAATGAAACCTCGATACCACCTTAGGAAGAAAGGCTGGATGAGGGCGTAACACTACTCTATCCTTATGGATAACCAGATATGGCTCCTTACAGGACATAGCTGCTAATTCCGACACTCTTTTAGCCGAACAAACGGCTACTAGAAAAATCAATTTCCTGGTGAGAAGAACCAAAGAAATATGCTGTAATGGTTCAAATGGTTGTTTCTGTAGAACCGACAGAACCAAGTTTAGATCCCATGGACATATGGGAATATTAACCGGAGGACTAATACGCATCACTCCTTGTATAAAGGCTTTGACTAGTGAATGCGAAGCCAAGGGCCTTTGAAAAAATATTGACAAGGCCGAAATCTGACCCTTGATAGTACTCAAGGCAAGCTTCCTATCTACAGCCCATTGTAGGAAGTCCAGAATCCTACCTATTACGTATTTACGTGGATGCCATTTCTTGGCCTCACACCAGGCGATGTACGCCTTCCAGATTCTATAGTAGATCTGCCTGGATACCGGCTTCCTGGCATTGATCATGGTAGATACCACAGAATTAGAGAGCCCTCTCTTTTTTAGAATGTGGGCTTCAATAGCCAGGCCGTCAAACCTAGGGCTGGTAAGGAAGGGTGGTATATCGGTCCTTGCGAAAGCAGGTCCGGACGATGTGGGAGAGTCCAAGGACTCCCCACTGACATTTTACAATCTCCACGTACCACGCTCTTCGGGGCCACGCTGGAGCCACCAGAATCACTGGTTTCTTTTCTACCCTGATTCTGCGGAGTAATCGAGGTAACCATTGTGGCGGTGTGAATGCATATATCAGCTTGAACTGATCCCAAGGGAACACTAGGGCATCCGAGCCGCAAGCTAGGGGATCCCTTGTCCGAGAGACAAACCTGTCCACCTTTGCGTTGAATCTGGATGCTAGAAGATCTACATCCGATGTTCCCCACCGCTGACATATTGTCCAGAAAACCTCGGGGTGAAGGGACCCTTCCTCTGGGCATAATTGCTGGCGACTTAGAAAGTCCGCCTTCCAATTCTCCACTCCTGGAATGAATACCGCAGATATGGCTGGAAAATATCTTTCTGCCCATTTCAGGATGTAATTTACTTCCCTCTGGGCTGCACGACTCCTGGTGCCCCCCTGATGATTGATATATGCCACTGCTGTGGCATTGTCTGATTGAATTCTGACAGGGGACCCTTGGAGTTTGGATGTCCATGCTACTAGGGCATACCGGGCTGCTCGTATCTCTAAGAGATTGATGGGCAGGGCCTTTTCTGCATCCGACCATCTGCCCTGGAGAGACTATTGCTCCAGTACTGCTCCCCAGCCTATAAGGCTGGCATCTGTAGTGACCACCTTCCAAGAAATCGGACTGAAGGATTTCCTTTTTTCCAGATTCTGGGGAACCAACCACCAACGGAGGCTCTTGCGAACGGAAGGGGACAAGGACATTGTAAGTCTAGGGCCTGAACTTTTTTGTTCCAGGCCGACAGTATGGCCCCTTGCAAATTCCTTGAATGGAATTGACCGTAGGGTACTGCTTCGAATGATGCCACCATTTTTCCCAGCAGCCTCATGCACAGGCATATGGACGGCTGTCTTTTTTGTACCCACTAAGTGGATCAAATCTTTCAAAGACAACACCTTTCCTCGAGGCAAGAATATTTTTCTCTGGCCTGAATCCAACCTTAGCCCCAAGTATTCCAGACTTTTGACTGGTTTTTAGGGCTGACTTGTCTCGGTTGATAATCCAACCGTGAGATTCCAGATACTTGATTGTCTTGTGAACGACCACGTCTAGTTTTTTCACTGAGTGGTCTATCAGCAACAAGTCATCTAGATATGCCATTATCATTACACCTTGTGTTCTTAGATTGGCCAATAAAGGGCCAGAATTTTTGTAAACACTCGTGGTGCTGTGGCCAAACCGAAGGGTAAGGCTCTGAACTGAAAATGGCGCCCTTCTACTGCAAAGCGTAGAAATTTTTGGTGGACTGGAAAGATGGGAATGTGCAAATAAGCATCTTTGATGTCGATCGCGGCTAACCAATCCTCCCCCTTGTAGGGCAGTGGCCACCGATCGGATCGACTCCATCGGAAAGTCCTGATATACAGGAATTTGTATAGCCCTTTTTAGAATTAATATGGGCCTCCCGTCCGCGTTTGCTTCGGGACTGTAAAGAGGTTTGAGTAAAACCCGAACCCTCATTCTTCCAGGGGAACCTCCATAATTACTCCTTGGAGCAATAGTTGTTCTAGTGCCAACAGGAGGGACTCTCTCTTCCGGGGATCCCTTGGCACGTTTGACCTCAAAAATGGGAAGGAGGAGAGTCTTTTAACTCCAAACTGTATCCCAAACATACTGCGGAGAGCACCTATCTGTCTTGATCGTGTCCCGCCAGGTCTCTTGCGAACAACTGGAGTCCTCCCCCCACCCGACTGAGTGGGGGCAACCCTTCAATGAATTTAACTTTGGGGGAGGTTTTGTACCTCCCCTGACCCAGGGTTTCTCATTACCCTGCTATTGTCCCTGTTTTTTTACCCCCGGGAATTGACCGAGGAGGCCGTCGGAACTGTTACACAGCCGATGCCCCAGGGACTGGAGAAGCAGGCCTCTTAAAGAGGGACCTCTAACTCTGTTTTTAACCGGCAAGAGCGTATTTTTACCGCTGGAAATTTTCTGGATATATTTGTCCAGGTTTTCCCTGAATAAGCGTTCACCATGAAATGGGACGCTAACCAGCCATTCTTTACAGGGAGCTTCAGCAGACCAGTTTCTGAGCCATAGAAGCCTACGCATATGTACTATAGACAGCGTAAGGCGGGAGGCCTGATGGACTGAATCCTTTATGGCGTCAACCGCAAAGCCTAAGGCTCTAGGTAGATCAGCTAGGGCAAAGCCTGCTGATCTGTCAAGTCCCTCAAGACCTGTTTCAACTGATCCTTCACTGCTTAGCAGACCCCAATAGCTGCTACTGCTGGTTGTGTCACCAAGCTTGCTGTAGAAAGAAGCAGACTTTCATAAGGACTCCAATCTTTTATCTATTGGGTTCTTGAACATTTGGACATTATCCACTGGACATGTCAGTGATTTATACATACAAGAGATGGCTGCGTCCACTGTAGGGACCTTCCATTTTTTTTTAAATCTTTCAGCTTGAGATGCTGAGAAAAAAGGTTCCCCCACTGTTGACTCCTCTATAACAGAATCAACCTTATCCTGATCCCCTTCAGGCAGGTTGATCCCTGTATGGGACTGTTGCTCTGCTAACAGGCACTTTGAAGGAGGAGATGGAGATCGGGCGTGCTTTCCCCGACAGGGAGGCAGCGATCAATGTTGACAATCTCTCTCTAATCCTCCCAAAGCTGAGGAAAAAACCTCCTCTGTTACATACACAGGAGCAGGTGAACTGAGGACAGCCACAGTACCAAGTACCCCTGCGGGGTCTCTACGGTCACTTACCTCTGATCTTCAGGGGAGACTGGTGCAGCAGAAGTATGCCCAAGATCCTCAGAGCCCGATGAGACCCCCTTCGCTTCCTGGAAGATTCAGTTCCGGAGCTTCTGGACGGCATATTCCTAAGCCTAAAGCTGAGGTATTCCAGCCGTAATACACCACTTTTACTGAGAATAGTCTAGCACAATTGCTGCTATATCACAGTTGGTGTCTACTAAAGTGCCTTTCTAGGGGATGCCTGCATCAACCGCCTCTATGTGCCTTTATATTGTTGCTAGCTCTGTCTATGCACTTCAACAGCCAGCTATAATGTGCTTTAAAACACGCTGGACGCCCGCACATGCGCAGTAGCGCCGCGGCGCACACCTGAGCGTCATCCACCCGCTCCGCCCCTTTTTCCAGATCGCCTCTATGAATAGAGGCGCGTGCACGCGCACGCGCGCGGGCACGTGCGCCTTCGGCGCCTTTTTTGAAAACAACAAGGAGCTAGATGGGAGCCAGGGTCCCTTTGCCGCAGGGCCCGGGGATGGATGAGCGCAGCAACAGGGCAGAGGAGACAGCTTCCCAGGAGAGAACATACCAACTGCCTGGATTTGATTCTGGAAGAAAAAAATCCACATTACAAGAAAAAGAACCATAGCGGCCTCTAGTGTCTAACACAGGTACCGCGGTCTTACATTTTTTTTTTTTCTTGCCTACTATTAAAATTTTTACATTTTCTCAGTAGTAACAGGCATACACAGAATATTAGCGGGAATACCGTTAGGTAACAGACAGAAAGACAAATTAGGCTTGGGGGTCCCCCAATAGAACCAAGTTCCTGGGGGCCCCCACTTACCTGTTCCCCGCCGCAGGACTTTGTTTGGTCCACAAAAGCCCAAACTTCACCTATCACGGCAGGCATTGTAATCAAACCTTCAGGGACCGGGTTCCCAAGGATTCCACTCCCCTGGACCTGTATAGCAACCTGCACAGAAAACATCTTGGTCGTGGGTATGACCAGAGCTCTGGATCCCAGGGTCCAGCTCTCCTAAGAGAAGCATTACAGGCAAAACCTTGCTCTTCTCTGCAAGGCCCGGGTACCGACCGTTTAGCTATGAAGCTTTTTTGGTCGGATCCGGAATAGCTTACTGAGGCCCAAAAGAACCTGTACGCAAGCTCAGTGAAAAACACATGTTTCTTCTTGGCCAACACCTTAGACACTGGCAAAAAACTGAGGTGCTCCCGGATGGGAGGAGCTTATATAGGGGAGGGTACTTCCGGTTTTGGAAGTTGCCAGTGCCAGCACCTGACGGTATCTATATAACCCATTAGTAATGACTATGTCGCTCTGTGTCCCGTGATGTACGAGAAAGAAAAGGGCCCATCTGGCTTGTCGTGGCCTTAGTCTCTTTGCAGTTTTCAGGTACTCTAAGTTCTTATGGTCGGTAAATACTAAGATCGGGTGAGCAGCCCCTTCAAGTAAGTACCGCCATTCTTCCAGGGCGGACTTGATCGCCAAGAGTTCCCGGTCTCCCACGTCATAGTTCTTCTCTGCCGCAGATAATTTGCGAGAAAAGAAGGCCACTGGATGAAGCAAAGCCTTGGTTCCTTGCCTCTGTGACAATATTGCCCCTACAGCGACCTCAGAAGCATCTACCTCAAGCACAAATGGTAGAGAGGAATCTGGATGTTTTAAGATGGATGCAGAGGTGAAGAGACCCTTGAGAGCCTCGAAGGCCTCTTGGGCCTCAGGGGACCAGTAGAAACGGGTTCCTTGCTTGGTTAACTGGGTAATGGGCGCAATGATGGCGGAGAACCCCCGGATGAACTTACAGTAAAAGTTAGCGAATCCAACGTATCGTTGGATTCCTTTCTTATCCACTGGCGCTGGCCAGTCCAAGATTGCGGTGATCTTCTGTGGGTCCATCCTGATGCCTTCGCCAGAGATGATCAATCCCAGGAATGCTATGCTCTCCCGCTTAAACTCGCATTTCTCAGCCTTCGCATATAGACTATGCTGTCGAAGCCGGCCTAACACACTTCTGACATGCCTGCGATGGGAGTCAAGGGAGGAAGAGAAGATTAGTATGTCATCTAAATAAGCAATCACAAAGAGATCTAAAAAGTCCCGAAGTACATCATTAATAAAATACTGGAAGGTGGCAGGGGCATTGCACAGCCCAAAGGGCATCACCAAATACTTGAAATGTCCGAACCGGGAGCGGAAGGCAGTTTTCCACTCATCGCCCTCCTTGATTCGGACCAGATTATAGGCTCCCCGGAGGTCGAGTTTAGTAAAAATTACGGCAGCTCCCAATCTTTGGAATAACTCTGGTACCAGAGGAAGAGGGTAGCGATTTTTGATGGTGACCTTATTTAGTTCACGGTAGTCCACACATGGCCTGAGGGTATGGTCCTTTTTCTCCACAAAGAAAATGCCTGCACCTGCTGGCGACGTAGAGGGGCGAATGAACCCCTTTAAAAGGTTCTCATCGATGTATTCCTTCAGAGCCCCCTGTTCTACCTCCGTTAAAGGGAAGATCCTACCGAAAGGAATATCTGCTCCGGGAAGTAGATCAATGGGGCAGTCGTAGGTCCGGTGGAGTGATAGTGTCTCTGCCCCCTGTTTACTAAACACATCAAAAAAGTCCAGGTAAGCGTCAGGGATGGCCCGACGTATTCCGGCCCCAGTGTCGGTACACATTAAAGTGGCAGGCCCAGGGGGCTTGTGTGAGCCGCAGGACTGTTGGCAGTAGGAGGAAGAAAAAGTGATCACCCCCGTGACCCAGTTGATGGTAGGATTGTGGGCTTGTAGCCAGGGCATACCAAGCATTATGGGGAACAGTGGAGAAGAGATAATGTCCAGCCGTAGATATTCTCGGTGCACCCCGGTAGAGGTGGGGACAGTGACAGGTAGGGGAGCCGTCTCCTCGACCACGGGCCCCGACTTGATAACGGACCCGTCAGCCAGGTGCACACGTAGTCCATGGGTCTTAGGAAATAGAGGGATCAGTTGAGTGCGGGCAAAAGTTGAGTCCATGAAGCAACTACAAGCCCCAGAGTCAATAATTGCGGACACTTGCAGGGTCCTTCCTGGGAGCTGCAGGGTGATAGAAAGAGCAAGGTGAGAGGAGGATTTGGTCTGAGGGTGGATCACAACAGGAGAAACTGATAAGCACTTACTGAACTTCAATGAAAAAGAAAAAAACTGCGCTAGTGAAATAAAGATTAAAGCTGCAACCAACAGTGTTATACTACACCAAACAGATAATATAAAAGAAAAAAAGTTGCGCTATTGAGAATATCACTAGTACAGCAGCTGGTGAAAGTGTAAATATGAGCCAAAAGGCTCACACAGTAAATATATGACACAAATTGATGAAAGTGAGTGATGCAGACACAAGCCCAGGGAAGATATGTTTATCTGCTTCCCTCTCAGCAGCTCAGAAAGACCACAACTGATGGGGTCAAGGTAGCTGGCCAAGTGATCTACAGCAAGGGGAGAGAGGCCTGGGCTTGTGTCTGCATCTGAGCATGAGTTGTGGATCTCCTGGTCAGTGAGACGCTGCTTGCCCCATACCCTTGGCTGGGGAATAGCCACAGGCTTTCTTTGATCCCCTGTGACAAGGGATCCATCACTTTCGGTAAGAGGCAGTAAATCTATTGGTGGAGGCTGTCCTATCCTACACTTGCTCGTGGTGTAATACATTGGATCACAATCAGCACGGTGGAGGAGCATTCTTTGTGCATATGAACTTTATTGTTTGGACTATATGCGACAACTTTTGTGTTTTTTTGTTTATGTGATTTTTTATCACATGTTCGCATCACTCACTTTCATCAATTTGTGTCATATATTTACTGTGTGAGCCTTTTGGCTCATATTTACACTTTCACCAGCTGCTGTACTGGTGATATTCTCAATAGCGCAACTTTTTTTCTTTTTCTTTTATATTTTTCTTTTATACTTACGGAACTTCAGAGGACAGTTCCTAACGAAGTGTCCGGATTCCCCGCAGTACAGGCACAGGTTATGCGCACGCCGGCGTTGGCGTTCCTCCGGAGTAAGGGAAGGGCGGAGGACCCCAAGCTGCATGGGTTCAGGAGCATCGTACGAGGGGGTCAGAGGTGCTGCAGGAGCTGGGTGCAGATGACTGGGGACCCGGGGAAGCATCCAGGTCGGCCGGGTGAAGCCCGTGGCCCTCTCACCCCTCCGTTCCCTCAGGCGTCGGTCAATCTGAATTGTCAGATCGATCAGCAGGTTCAGATTCTCTGGTATTCCGACCCTAGCCAGTTCGTCCTTCAGGGGGTCAGAAAGGCCTATACGAAACTGGTGACGGAGGGCAGCGTCATTCCAGCTGGTATCTGCGCTCCAGTGCCTGAATTCAGCTACATAGTCTTCCGCTGCTCTGCGTCCCTGCTGAAGGGTCCGCAGGGCGTTCTCTGCAGTGACCGGGAGCTGAGGGTCCTCATACAGTTGGGCCATGGCGTCAAAAAAAAGAGTGAGGCTGTCCAAGGACGCATCTTTACGTTCTAGCAGGCGGTGGGCCCAGTTCTGTGGGTCTCCGGAAAGCAGTGAAATTACAAAGCCCACCTTGGTGGCTTCTAAGGAGAAAGTGCGGGGCTGTAAGGCAAAGTACAACTCACAGGAGTTCCGGAAAGCCCTGAACTTGCTCCGGTCTCCGGAGAATCTTTCGGGCGTAGGTACCCTGGGTTCAGGGGGAAGCATGACCACCGTGGGTGCAGCTCCTGCTCCGGCGGAGGAAGTGGAGGCAATTGGACCCCCTTGAGCTCCAACGGGGTTGGTGAGGGCCCGCACTTGTCCTTCCAGGTGAGTGTAGCCTTGCTGGAGGCTCTTGACGGCCTCGGTCAGTCCCGCCAGGTGTCGGCATAGTTCCTCCATAGGTGAGGCTCCCTGCTCGGGCTCAGACATGGCTGTCTGCTGCTGTCACGTACCTGACGGTGACGAGCCCGGTTAGCAGAGGGAGGCCTCCCTTACGGCAGGATCTGAGTCCCTGGCAGCGTAGTGTGTTACTGGTGGTAGCCTTTGTTACGTTGGTTCCAGCTCTCTGCAGGGGTGAGATCTTGCGTGGAGCCCCAGATCGAGGGAGATTATCAGTGGTCTTGTATGTCTTCCGTTTTCTAATTATTGCTCCCACAGTTGATTTCTTCACACCAAGTTGCTTGCCTATTGCAGATTTAGTCTTCCCAGCCTGGTGCAGGTCTACAATTTTGTTTCTGGTGTCCTTCGACAGCTCTTTGGTCTTCACCATAGTGGAGTTTGGAGTGTGACTGTTTGAGGTTGTGGACAGGTGTCTTTTATACTGATAACAAGTTCAAACAGGTGCCATTAATACAGGTAATGAGTGGAGGACAGAGGAGCCTCTTAAAGAAGAAGATACAGGTCTGTGAGAGCCAGAAATCTTGCTTGTTTGTAGGTGACCAAATACTTATTTTCCACCATAGTTTGCAAATAAATTCTTTCAAAATCAGACAATGTGATTGTCTGGATTTGTTTCCACATTTTGTCTCTCATGGTTGAGGTATACCTATGATGACAATTACAGGCCTCTCTCATCTTTTTAAGTGGGAGAACTTGCACAATTGGTGGCTGACTAAATACTTTTTTGCCCCACTGTATGTCATTGTAATGAAAATTTTCAAATAAAGATGATTTAACAAAAAAAAGAAAATAGAAATAAGCACGACAGGTCGTTATTATTGAGAGATCTGGGGTCAAAAAGACCCTAGATCTCTCATTTACCTTAGATCTTAGGTTCACACTGAGCTGCGGGAATGAAGCCGTGCGAGTTCAGCTGAACACGCACGATTTCACTCCCGCATGTCAGTCCTGATTTCGGCCGCGATTTCAGAGACATCTGTGCAGGTTTCTGTCAGTGCCACTTATCTGTGCCATATATCAGTGCCCATCAGTCAGTGCCACCTATCAGTGCTGCAAATCAGTGTCCATCAGTAAGTGCCACATATCAGTGCCACCTATCAGTGCCGCAAATCAGTGGCCATCAGTCAGGGCCACCTATCAGTGCTACATATCAGTGCCAGCCATTAGTGCTGCATATTAGTGCCCATCAGTACATGCCACCTATCAATGCTGCATATCAGTGCCAGCCATTAGTTCTGCATATCAGTGTCCATAAATGCCACCTATCAGAGCCAGAATATCAGTGCCCATCAGTCAGTGCCAGCTATCAGTGCTGCAAATCAGTGCCCATGAGTCAGTGCCACCTATCAGTGCTGCAAATCAGTGCCCATCAGTCAGTGCCACCTACCAGTGCTGCATATCAGTGCCACCTATCAGTGTCCATCAGTGCTACTGTCACATGACATTAAAAAAAAGTATCGGTAATCGGTATAGGTGAGATCTTGAAAAAAAGTATCAGTATTTGTACTCGGTCTTAAAAAAGTGGTATCGTTACCATGACAAAATATGAGCAAGACTAGAATTATAAAAGACATGAGGCACCCTGGGACAGAACAAACAAATATATTTTGTGGCACACATAGATCGCCGTGGAGAATAATGGGCATGGCTTAAAAGGAGGATTAAACAGAAGCTGGGCCTGCTGTATATAGTCCACACATATACCACAGTCCTTGTACCTACTGTGACAGCAGGAAGGTAAAGTCACCTGGTTGCATCCAGGGGGGTAGATATATTTCGCCCAGATTCAGGCTTTACGCCGACTTATACAACTAGGTGGAGAGTTGTATAAGGCTAGTGGGCTCATGGATGACTCATACCTCTAGGGAGAGTGCTGGGCGTCGTGCAGACAGGGAGTTGATGAGACCAGCTGAAGCTTGTCAGCTCATTTAGGCCTCTATAAGAACTCCCAGCTTCATTAGATGTTAGCTCATGCCTGGAACCAGACCTGTGTGGACTGTCTAGGGAGAGTGAACCCCTGTGCGGTGAGACAAAGCCTGTGTGGCTATTTGCTTGGACATTTAAAACCAGGGACTTAGGGACTAGGACAGCACTAGGCTGATCCCAGTTGTTAGTTAGGAAACCTGTATGTTTAGTCAGAGGTCAAGTTGACCAGGATTTATTTTGTTTATGTTTCTTTTGCTTTGCTGTGTTTTGTCACTGTAAATAGAAAATAAACCGCACCTTTTTGATTTTGAAAACCACAACCTCCGTTTGCTGGGCCTGTTTTTGTGTGGGGAGCCCATCTCGGGGGTCACACACACCCGCTGCCGAGCAAACCCCCTCACACTACAAAATACCCACAAATACCATGCCACAACTGCCAGTCTCACAGACACAAATAAATCTCAGTACCATAGGCGTCGTTAATACTGGGCTATTGAGGCTGGAGCCCCGAATGTGTGCTCAATAGCCCCGAGTGTCAGCAACTGCAATATTAATGGCGGAGTGATATGCTGCTGCAGCCTGAGGAAAGCAGCAAGATTTTAGGAGAACGGTGGCGCTCGATTCTCCTTGTACATGCTCCAACAAAGTTGGTACCACAGTCGGATCTCAGTTGCTTAACTGGTCCTCTGACAGAGAAGAATTTTCGTAAGGCACAGATGAAGGAAGAAGAATCCATAGACTCGATCACTTCTATGTCTATTGCTCGGATGCTGAGACAGGTAAACAATACAGTCCACCTTTTACTATTGGCAGCTCCACCACGAGTTCTCCGAGTGATGACGGACCATAGGCCGATAACATCTACTCCAACATAGGTAAAGGGTGGATCTGTACTTAGGCGATCAGCTGGAAGACTTGCCATTTGTTGCTGTTGATGTTTTCCTCTTAACTTGTGGCACTTAATGCACCTGAAGAGCAAGGAGGAGACACACCTCTTCATACCAATGATCCAAAAGCCAGCTGACCTGATGGCACCTTCTGTAAACTGATGGCCTTGATGATGTACCAGTTCATGGTGGTAACGAACCAGAAGAGTAGTAACATGATGTTAACCTGGTATGATTATAGGATTCTGTTCTTTGCTGCATAAGTCGGATTTTGTTATACGGCCACCAACTCTCAGCAGCTGATTGGTGTTAACTACAGGGTTGAATTTGAAGAGTGGACTGTTTTTAGATAATTCGGTTCCATTTCTGATTCTCCCGAAGTCCTCCTGATACACCTCTTGTTGCACACAACGGATAATTACCTCTTCTGCGTGCAAAATATCTGATACTGTAAAGTGTCCAGAAAAGTTGTGCCAACCATGACACTCTGTGGCAGAATTCTTCCCAAAGCAACGTGCAATATGAATTAGGCGAGCAATAGCTCTTACAGCAGATGACCAGGTGGAAAAACGCTCAAAACGGTGTGACCGCAGCTTCTGTTTTGTACTTACAGAAGTGTGTAGTGAGATGTTCACAGTTCTTATTTCCTTATCATCTTCAGGGCTTACTAGCCCATAGGTGGTGTCAATAGGGGGTGAGTAGGAGTCCTCACACAAAAACCTTGGAGGTGAGAGCCATAAGCTGTCCTGAAGAACAGCAGGTGACACGGCTCTGGTCCCACAGTCAGCTGGGTTGAGTTAAGTGGGAACGTGATGCCATTGACTTGGTAGAGAGAATCTCTTAATACGTTCAACCCTATTGCTGACGTGCACATAAAATTGTTTTGTTTGGTTGTTTATGTAACCAAGTACTACCTTACTGTCTGTATAGAAGGTGAAAGAATCACTTCTAGTGTCCATTTCACTTCGTATGACTTCGGCAATTTTTACTGCTAGCACAGCTGCACAAAGTTCAAGTCTTGGTATGGTATGTGCAGGTTTGGGAGTGAGTTTTGCCTTGCCTAGGACAAAATTACAGTGTGATTCTCCATTCATTTCAGAGGTCTTCAAAAACTCTACTGCAGCAATAGCTTCAACTGATGCATCGGAGAAAATATGAATCTCTCTCCTGTTAGCAGTTGAAGTGGAACCTGGAACATAGCAACGGGGGATCTGAAGTTTTTCTAGTGACTTCAAAGAATGTCTCCACCTTTCCCACTTGTGTTGCTTCTCACTAGGCAAGGGAGTATCCCAGTCTATGTTCTCAGTAGATAACGGTCTTAGCAAAATCTTACTTTGAATGGTAACTGGAGCAAGGAAACCCAGTGGGCCATAGATGCTATTCACCACTGACAGGACTCCTCTCTTAGTGAAGGGTCTGTCACAAGTTGACACTTGGAAGGTGAATGTGTCTTGTTTAATGTTCCACAACAAACCCAGACTTCGCTGTACAGGAGGCACATCTGTACCTAAATCAAGGTTTTTTAGACTAGTGGCATAGTCCTCAGAGCGAAACGCATTCATAAGTTCCTGGCTGTTGGATATAATCTTGTGCAGTCTAAGGTTTGCTACAGACAGCATCTCCTTTGTTCTGGTGAGAAGATCAATTGCTTCTTTAGCGGTTGGAAAAGACTTCAGTGCGTCGTCAACGTAGAAGTTTCTTTCAACAAATTGACGGGCATCAGATCCATATTCAACTTCTCCAGTCTGAGCTGTTTTCCTTAGCCCATAAGTTGCCACTGCTGGGGAAGGACTGTTACCGAAGACATGTACCTTCATTTGATAATCTATAACTCCCTAGTTGATGTCATTGTCTTTGTGCCATAGAAACCTGAGGTAGTTTCTGTTGTCTTCTCTGATGATGAAGCAGTGAAACATCTGTTGAATGTCGGCCATTACTGCTACAGGCTCTTGTCTGAAGCGAATCAAGACTCCTATTTGACTGTTGTTCAAGTTGGGCCCCGTAAGGAGCATGTTGTTAAGAGAAACACCTTCATGCTGAGCACTGGAATCAAAGACAACTCTGATTTGGTCTGGTTTGCGTGGGTGATACACGCCAAAGGATGGAAGGTACCAGCATTCTTCTCCATCCTTTAGTGGGGGTGCAGGCTCTGCCTGATCTCTGTCAAATATATTTTGCATAAAGTCTACAATGTGCTTTTGCATCTCTGGTTTCCTGCTTAAGTTTCGCTTTAAGATGGAGAATCTACTGATGGCCTGCTACAAGTTGTTGGGCAATCTCTCTCTTGGGAGATGAAAAGGTAGGGGTGCTACCCAGCTATTGGATTCGCCTTGGAAGAACTCATTGTCCATTACCTTGATGAATTCTTTGTCTTCCATTGAAAGAGCCAGTATGTCATTTTCACTGGTTGCATTAAACACTGTAGAGCCAAATTGCTAAACTAGGAACTAGTAATTGGACTTTGAAGGCATACAAAATAGATAAAAGTAAAAAAAACTAAGGGTTTATTAATATACAAAAGATTTGATATTGTCAGGAAAGGCGTTTTTACAATCTGCCTGGCAACAGTGCCGCCAGGAGATTGTCTACACTCCATAGGTCCACTCCGCGCATGCGCGTGCACAATAGCGCGATCGGCGTGCGCGGGCGTGCGCGTTCACGGGAGCGCGCGCGCGTGCGTTCGCGGGAGCGCGCGCGGTGACAGCATTTGGCGCCAAACAAGGTATTTAAACTATCTGCCTACCTTGCTTCTTGCTGTCTGGTCTACAGCGTTCCCGAGACCCCTGCTATTGACTTCTGATTCCTGTACTCCTGTTATCTGATCCGGCTTGTCTCTGTTAACCCGGATTGCTGCCCGCCCCGACTTCGGCTTGCTCTGACAACTCTCTTGGTCATCCCTGTACCTAGTCGCCTGCTGGTCCGACCCATCGGTCTGCTCGAACTATAAGGCACCTCCACCTGAACTACAGTGCACCCTGCCTGAAGCCACCGTGCATCTCTGCCTGAATCATAGCGCACCTCTGCCTGAACTACCCTGCACCTGTGCCTGAGCTACAGCACACCTCAGCCTGTACTACAATACACCACCTTGTTTCCGCAGTCTGATCTGGGACTTTTATACATCTGCCTGCCGTCTGCATTCTGATTAGTCCTACTGTGCACCTTCCAGCTATCTTCGGACTGTTCCAGTTTGCCGTGCACCATCTGCTGCCGCAACTACCCAATATCCTGCTTACCTGCCAGGCACTTGTGCCCCCTGTCCTCCTGAGCCTCTGTCTGCTCTATCAGGGGCTCTCGAGCCAGGGGTTTACGAGAGGCCGCTCCCTGCACGTTGGGCTCCCATCACAAGGTACGTGACAGTACCAGACAGCCATGTCGGAGCCTACGCAGGGGGCCTCTCCCATGGAGGAACTATGCCGCCACCTGGACGGACTTACTGCTGCAGTCAGGAGTTTGCAAGAGGGATATACCCGGCTAGAGGAGCGTGTCCAGACCCTGGCTACCTCAGCACCTGTCGCATCAGGTACCTCACCTGCACCGTCGGTTGTCATGTTGCCACCTGAACCCAGGGTCCCTACTCCGGAGAGGTTCTCTGGGGACCGCGGCAAGTACAGGGCCTTTCGTAACGCCTGCAAACTTTTCTTCGCGCTACAGCCCAGGACCTTCTCCCTGGAATCTACCAAGGTGGGCTTTGTCATAGCCCTATTGTCCGGTGAACCTCAGGCCTGGGCACACCGCCTCCTGGAACAGAAAAACACCTGCCTTGACCAACTAAGTACTTTCCTCCAGGCCATGGACCTCCTCTATGAGGACCCTCAACTGGCCGCTACCGCCGAAGCAGCATTATGCTCTCTCCAGCAGGGTCGCAGAGCCGCTGAAGACTATGTATCGGACTTTAGGCGCTGGAGCGCCGATACCAGCTGGAACGACGCCGCCCTGCGACACCAATTCAGGCTGGGACTATCTGAGCCCTTAAAGGACGAGTTGGCCCGGGTCGGTATACCGAACACGCTCGATGCCTTGATCCTTCAAGCTATTCAGATCGACAGGCGACTAAGGGAGCGTAGAGCTGAACGGTCAGCGGGACCATCCCGTCCAGTATGGATGTTGCCACGGGTACCCTATCCTCCTCATTCCGCTTCTTCGACCTCCCCACGCTCCACTACCGATGCCTCTGAACCCATGCAACTGGGGTTGATCTGACCTTCACTTACTCCGGAGGAGCGCCAGCGACGCCGGGTTCACAACCTCTGCCTCTACTGCGGGGACTCAGGACATTACGTGAGGATGTGCCCCGCTAAACTGCGTAAGTGCCACCTCTCCTCTACTGTCTCGCCTGTTCTGCCTAACCATTCCGCTCACCTGATCGTTTCCATCTCTCTACAGCTCCCAGGAAGGAACATCCGGACTCCCGCCATTATTGACTCCGGTGCCTGCAGCGGCTTCATGGACCTTTCCTTCGCCTTGAAACATCAAGTCCCTTTGAGGCCCAGACCTAAAGAACTCACGGTCCACCTTGCCGACGGATCGGCCATCAGATCAGGACCAGTGACACAGCAGACTATTCCCCTGCGCACAACCACTGCGGACAAGCATCAAGAACTATTGTGCTTGGACATTATAGAATCCCCTCTCTTCCCAATTATCTTGGGGATACCATGGCTAAAAGCTCATAATCCTCAGATCGACTGGAACACTGGAGAGGTTCGCTTTCCATCTCTCTATTGCCGTGAACACTGTTTTCCAGCACCATCCGACACCTCGTCCCCATTACTTTGTCTGGGGAGTGATATGGAGAACCGGCGGCTGGTCCCGGAGGCCTATCACAACTTTCTAGATGTCTTTAGCAAGAAGGGCGCGGAGACTCTACCTCCGCACAGGCCCTACGATTGCCCTATTGACCTTCTTCCGGGGGCAGAGGTCCCTTTTGGAAGAATTTTCCCCTTATCTGAACTAGAGCTTGGAACTCTCAAGACGTATCTGGATGACAACTTAGAGAAGGGATTCATACGTCCCTCCACCTCTCCTGCCGGAGCCGGTATATTCTTTGTAGAAAAGAAGGACCACTCCCTACGCCCCTGTGTGGATTACAGAGCCCTGAATAAAATAACTATTAAAAATAGGTATCCCCTGCCATTAGTACCCAAACTTTTTCAAAGACTTGGGACAGCAGCCATTTTCACTAAACTGGACCTCCGCGGCGCCTACAACTTAGTCCGCATTCGGAGCGGTGATGAATGGAAAACAGCGTTTCGCACCAGATTCGGGCACTTTGAATACCTGGTCATGCCCTTCGGGCTATGCAATGCCCCTGCCACGTTCCAACATTTCATAAACGATATTTTTAGAGACTACCTAGATCTGTTCGTTATCGTCTACCTAGACGATATCCTGGTCTTCTCTTCCTCCTTAACCGACCATCGTGAACACGTCTGGAAGGTATTGGCCCGACTTCGCCAACATGGTTTGTACGCCAAGCCCGAGAAATGTGCATTCGAACAACAAGATATTCAGTTCCTAGGGCTAATCATTTCGGTAGAGGGTATTAAGATGGACCCTCAGAAGGTCACGGCCATTCTGGATTGGCCAGCCCCCAGCGATAAGAAGGGGATCCAACGCTTCGTGGGCTTTGCGAACTTCTACCGGAAATTCATTAAAGGATTCTCCTCTATCATTGCCCCCATTACCAACTTAACTAAACAAGGTAACCGGTTTCACTGGTCCCCCGAAGCTCAGGCCGCCTTCGCTAACCTTAAGAATCTGTTCATCTCGGCCTCTGTCCTAAAGCACCCTAACCCGGCCTTACCTTACATCTTGGAGGTGGATGCCTCTGAAGTGGCAGTTGGAGCAATACTTTCCCAGAGACAAGGCCCAAAGGCCGCATTGCATCCAGTAGCCTTCTTCTCCCGTAAACTAACAGAGGCCGAGAAAAACTACGACGTCGGGGACAGGGAACTTCTGGCAATAAAGTCCGCACTTGAGGAATGGCGCTACCTCCTGGAAGGAGCAGCACATCCTATTCTGATCTATACCGACCATAAGAACTTGGAATACTTAAAGATTGCCAAGAGACTGAGACCACGCCAGGCCAGGTGGGCACTCTTTTTTACCCGATTTTCGTTTCACATCACGTACCGACCCGGATCAAAGAACACCAAACCGGACGCCCTTTCCCGGATGTTTGCCGAATCTAAGGTCCTTTCCCCTCCGGATACCATTCTACCTCCCGGTAACTTCCTCCTGTTACAAGAGGACCTCCTGTCCCAAATCAGACAGGCCTCCTCAGGACCATGCCCAGTTCCTGGCCTTGCCCTACAGTCTAAAGACGGTCTGCTGTGGAACAAGGACAAGATTTTTGTACCTCAACAACTTCGGGTGGCCGTCTTGAAATCCTGTCATGACCACCAGTTAGCCGGCCACTTCGGTGTGTACAAAACTTCCGAACTTCTCCAGCGGACATTCTGGTGGCCACGATTATCCCAAGATTGCAAGCGCTATGTGGAATCTTGTACCACCTGCATCCAGAACAAAAACAGCAAAACCAGAGCCTGGGGGTTACTAAAACCACTACCCGTCCCGGAGAGGCCATGGAGGATGATCTCAATGGACTTCATAGTTGAACTACCTCCATCAGAAGACTTTACGACCATCTTTGTAGTGGTGGATAGACTCTCCAAGATGGCCCATTTCCTACCCATGAGGGGCGTCCCCTCGGCCTCTGAGACTGCAAAGATCTTCATCAGGGAAATAGTAAGGCTGCACGGTGTACCTGCTAACATTACATCTGACCGGGGGGTACAGTTTACATCAAGATTTTGGAGAGCACTATGTAAATCACTGAAGATCGATCTGTTCTTTTCCTCAGCATACCATCCCCAAACCAACGGCCAAACAGAACGCACCAATCAAACGCTCGAGCAGTACCTGCGCTGCTTTTCAAGCTTCTCCCAGAACGATTGGGCCCCTCTTTTGCCTCTTGCTGAGTTTGCCTACAACAACTCTGTTCATTCTGCCATCAAGCAATCCCCATTTTTCGCAAACTACGGGTTTCACCCATTATTTCTATCTAACAACATGCCCGAATGTCCGGTACCAGCCGCCCAGGAAACTCTAAATTTCTTCTCCACCAACAATAAACTTCTCCAGGAGACCATGACTAAGGCACAAAGCTACAACAAGGAAATTTTCGACAGGAAGAGGAGAGGGAAGCTCAACCTGGCACCTGGGGACCAAGTTTGGCTCTCTACCCTGAATCTAAAATTGGCATGCCCATCCAAGAAGTTGGGCCCTAAATTCGTGGGTCCCTTCCCTATAACAAGGAAGATTAACGAGGTAGCTTACGAATTGAAACTGCCTGAGTCCTTCCGGATCCACCCAGTTTTTCATGTAGCCCTGCTTAGGCCCACGGTCCCCGATCCCTTTACAGATCGGGACATCAATCCTCCCGAACCCGTGCTTATCGATGGAGAAGAGGAATTTGAGGTTGAGTCCATTCTGGGTTGTAGACGAAGACGAAACCAGATCCAATACCTGGTGAAATGGAAGGGTTACGGCCCAGAAGAAAACTCATGGGAGCCAGAGATGAATGTCCATGTGGAAAGGCTAATCAAGGACTTTGAGAGATCTCACCCAGACAAAGTGGCCCAGTTGGGCATCCGGAGGCTGCCCCTTGGGGGGGGGCAATGTCAGGAAAGGCGTTTTTACAATCTGCCTGGCAACAGTGCCGCCAGGAGATTGTCTACACTCCATAGGTCCACTCCGCGCATGCGCGTGCACAATAGCGCGATCGGCGTGCGCGGGCGTGCGCGTTCACGGGAGCGCGCGCGCGTGCGTTCGCGGGAGCGCGCGCGGTGACAGCATTTGGCGCCAAACAAGGTATTTAAACTATCTGCCTACCTTGCTTCTTGCTGTCTGGTCTACAGCGTTCCCGAGACCCCTGCTATTGACTTCTGATTCCTGTACTCCTGTTATCTGATCCGGCTTGTCTCTGTTAACCCCGATTGCTGCCCGCCCCGACTTCGGCTTGCTCTGACAACTCTCTTGGTCATCCCTGTACCTAGTCGCCTGCTGGTCCGACCCATCGGTCTGCTCGAACTATAAGGCACCTCCACCTGAACTACAGTGCACCCTGCCTGAAGCCACCGTGCATCTCTGCCTGAATCATAGCGCACCTCTGCCTGAACTACCCTGCACCTGTGCCTGAGCTACAGCACACCTCAGCCTGTACTACAATACACCACCTTGTTTCCGCAGTCTGATCTGGGACTTTTATACATCTGCCTGCCGTCTGCATTCTGATTAGTCCTACTGTGCACCTTCCAGCTATCTTCGGACTGTTCCAGTTTGCCGTGCACCATCTGCTGCCGCAACTACCCAATATCCTGCTTACCTGCCAGGCACTTGTGCCCCCTGTCCTCCTGAGCCTCTGTCTGCTCTATCAGGGGCTCTCGAGCCAGGGGTTTACGAGAGGCCGCTCCCTGCACGTTGGGCTCCCATCACAAGGTACGTGACAGATATATACAACAATCATAAGATATCAACTTAATTGATCAGTTATTATGACTGGTCCAGGTGGGTTATCAATATGTTATCATACAATACAGTGTGTTCTCCTTATAACGACTCAACACAAAAAGCAAAAAAGAGAAAATATAATTATGTAATTATACAATAGATAACCAGCAGATGGATCCAGAGGAGATGGAGAACTTGCTCGACATGTTGCGTGTTATTGTAAACGCTTCCTCAGGAGCATATATATATAATTCTATAAAACATACAAAAAACAGTACATGAAACGTGAGGCCTATATAAAATATACATAAAAGCATTTTAATACAGAAATTATCTACACACAAAAAAGGACATATATCACAATGATTCTGTGGCCGAGCACCGATCCCTCCCTCCCTAGGCCCACGTTGGTGGGAACACAGCCATAGACGTGCGGGTCATCTCAGCCCAAGGAGTACATAATTGTAGGTTGTAGGATATGTTTATAAGTATAGTCAAAAAACATTTGTGTAGATAAAGCAATTATTAAGTATTAAATAGAGTAAGTATAGAAATGTCATATATACTTACTTCAGAATAGCGTATTAAGCCAGCGTTGGCAGGTCAACACATCTAACTAGACAGTGGCAATGTATAAATACTATATACCCGGTCAAGAAGATGGTATCTGTAGATAGTAATAATAGAAATTATTTTTATATATATCATTATTTGTGCATATCATAGTTTGTCTAGCAGAAGACAAGGAAGGGAGGAGAGGAGTGTGAGACAAAAAGGAAAAGAAGGGAAGGGGGGGGGGGAGAAGGAAGGGGGAAAAAGAGGAAAAGAAAAACAGAAACAAACAAAAGTGAAAAAATAATGAAAGTGAAAGATAAAAATGATAATAAGAATGTTGGAAAGAGGGGATTAGGAAAACACAACACAAACATAGAGGGAGGGAGGGAAAGATTGAGAGGTAGGTTGATGGGATGAGGACAGCTGGACAAGTGAGGAGAGGGGAGAAAGGTTGGAAAAGGAGGGGAGGGGGAAAGGGAAAAGAGAAAAGAGGGGAAGGGAACAAACAGAGGGGGGAAAAAGGAGGGGAAGAGAGAACCAGAGAGAGAAGGGGGAAAAAAAAGGAAGGGAGGGAAAAAAAGGAGGGGGGATTTGTACCCTCTGCTAATTGTATAGTAAGTGACTAATATAATAGAATTATCTATGTTGGTAGAGGGAAGGTTATGACGTTAGATAATGTTAACATACAAGGCATAAAAATGGGACTCACCGCATTGATATATTTAAGGTAATTCCGATAGAGCGATCAGTGCTGGTAAGCAAAAAGCCATTGGAGTGCACTCCAGCCCTTCCGAATTAGGTTAATTGTTTAGGTATAGCGAGAACGTAGAAGCTTATTCCAAAGCGTATCAGACTATTTTTAAGTCTCCAAAAATGATCATCATACTACCTATTCTGGGTAAGAAGAGTAGAATTTAACCTATATAGAGAAAAATATATATATAGGTAGTTAGTCCATGATATTCGTGCTGGAGGCCTAAGAAACAAGCTATAAGACCGGGTCAGAGGTTTCTAGCCTTACCTAAATTCGGATGATGGTAAGAGTGGCGGGTGCTCCTGTGCTCGATAGAGGATCGTCTATGCTATGTGTGCAGCGTCTTACCCATTTTAAGTGCGACTCCACCGGAAGCGTCACCGCCAACCGGAAGTGATAGTCTCCACTCATTCCAAGCGTTAGCACGTAGGCGTGTGTGCGCCGTAAATACGGCGGACGGAAGCCAGTGCGGAGATGGTAGGGGCGAGGATATTATGCACTAGTGACTCCATGTCCATGATTGGAGAGTTACCGGTCGTTTACCAATACACAAATGTTTTTAAAACTTGATCAATTTTATAATTTACATAGTACTAGTCATAATAGCAATGCTGGGGGGACAGGTCGGGAAATCGGCAACATAGATCAGTGAAATTAAAACCGTGACAAAATATTTTTGTCACAAAACATTTTATCTAAATTAAAATTAAGGTATAAACTATACACGTCTGTAAAACATCTATATGTTTATATAAGTCAGTCATAGCTTGTGCAATAACCACATAGATTTGCATTTACATTACAGGCAATCAAATCGTATTGCATAGGTTAGTTAGCTCATTTGCACAATAGTTTCAAATTAGAAAAACAATGTTACGAGACTACATGAAAGATCTAAGAGGATAAAGTAGTGTAGAAATGAATAGCATCCTCTGCATAGAGGAAAAGAAGGAAAGAACAAGAAGAGAGACATGGTAAAGTTAATCAAGTATATGTAAGAATGGTGATAAGTATGGGCATAAATTCCCACACAGGGGATGATATCCAATGGGGATGGGAGCTGGGGATTTCAGATGGTGTAAATGTCATCCACTGTCAGTACATTAGGACAATAGTGTATGTGCCATCACATTTAGCACGTGATAATGTAATAATGATACATTTTAGTGTATTAAATATTTAAGAATTAAGGTGAATATTGTATAATAATGTAATGATGCTTAGTGATAAATAAATAATGAGTGAATAAAAAATAAATAAAAAATAAAATGTATATATATATATTAGTAGTCACCGTGCAGAAACAATTAACACTGGGTAAATCAGTGCAAGTGAATAAGTCAAAGGTAAGTGAATAGGTAAATGATTAAATTATTATATTATAGTGCACTGACAGTGGGGGACATATAACGAATATATATTGTATTTATTTACAAAAATGGTTTGTAAGATATATTTTCATTTAACCCAGGGGGCTGGATCGCGTTTAATTGTTCGATCCAGAGTGTCTCCCTCTGGAGTATTATTCTATCCCACTCTCCTCCCCTTGGATTTTGGGGAATGATGGCCAGAACAGTGAATGAAACACATGAGGTGTCAAATCTGTGGTAAAGGTCAAGATGCCTACTGATGGGAGTGAGCATCTTGCCACCACTTGAGTAGTATAGATGGTCATTTATTCTTTGTCTGAATTGTCTGGCCGTCTTTCCCACATAGAAGCATCCGCATTTACATGTCATCAAATAAACTATACCTCGTGTAGAGCAGTTGGCAGAGAATTTGGGTCTAAATATTTCCCCATTGGGGAGTATAGTATAGGTGGCTTAGCAGGACCCATTTACAAAACGAGCACCTGCCACACCTGGTAGTCCCCAGAGGTGATTGAACTACTACATTGACTGGTTTAGTATAATGACTTCGAACTAGTCTGTCACGAAGTGATGTGGCTCTCCTATATACAATTTGTGGGTGTTGGTCCACATATTTGCTTAGGGTAGGGTCTTCCTTAAGAAGATGCCAATGGGTCTTGAACATTTTTGGGATATCCTCATGATGAGAGGAGAATTTTGTTATCAGTTTGACCGTTTGGGTAGGGGAGGGAGGTTTCTTTTTAAACAGTAATATATTTCTTGTTTGACTCAAAGTCTTGTTATACGCTTGGCGTAACAAGGTTTTGCTGTATCCCCGAGCCCGGAGACGGATTTGTAGCTGTTTGGCTTGTTGTTGAAAATTAGTAAGAGACAAGCAATTTCGTCGTAAACGAATATACTGCGCATAGGGGATGCTTTGAATGAGTGCTAGGGGATTGGCACTGGCCGCATGCAGCAGGGTATTTCCTGCTGTATCCTTCCGATAAAGGTCAGTGGCCAAGGATTCATCCTTATTTCTGAGTATGGTCACATCAAGAAAATTGGTTTTATTAGTGTCACAACTGAAGGTGAACTTAAGATTGTATTTGTTAACATTTAGTTTGGCAATGAATTCATCTAGGGTCTTACGATCCCCCATCCAAATCAAAAAGATGTCATCAATATATCGCATCCAACAAAGGATGCGATCAGTGTACTGTGACAAACTATCATTGGAAAAGATATCCCTCTCCCACCCCCCCCAGGTACAGATTGGCGTAGGCCGGTGCACAACATGTGCCCATGGCCACGCCCTGTACCTGGAGGTAATGGGAGAGGTTAAATCCAAACCAATTGTGGGTAAGAATGAAACTAAGTAGCTTCACAATAAAATCATTGAATGGCCATTGGTAGTGGTCCTCCTCGCGGAGGAATGTCCGAATCGTCTCGACTCCCTACTCGTGAGGGATGCTGGAGTAAAGAGCCTCCACATCCAAGGTCACGCGCAGGGAGCCGGGAGGGACGGACACACCTTCCAATTGTTTGAGGAGGGCCAGAGTGTCTTTTGTATACGAAGGTAGAGCTACCACATGTGGCATGAGTACAGAGTCAATTAGTCTACTTGCATTTTCTGTTAGGCTTCCGATACCCAAAATAATCGGTCTCCCAGGGGGCGACAGGGGGTTCTTATGCACTTTGGGGAGTGCATAGAAGGTCACCACCCTGGGAGACCGAACATTCAGGTAATCGTAGAGGTCCTGATCAATCAGGCCTCGAGTAAAGGCATCATTGATGATATCCAGAAATGTGTTTTTATATGTAGCTGTAACAGTGGGAGATACACAACAATACCACTGACGGTTAAGCAAAATATCAAGGCACATATTTTCATAGAAAAGTCTAGTCATTAACACTATATTTTCGCCTTTATCGGCCGCCTTAATAATTATATCAGGATGTCTTTGTAATTTAGAGATAGTTTGTCGTTGGGTTTTGGTAAGGTTATCCGGTCTGGGGGTAATTTTGTACCGTTTAACATCACTAATTATGTTGCGCATAAAGGCCCAGGCCTGAGGGCTTGTGGTGAGGTCAGGGAAATTCTTAGATTTAGGTTTAAATTTTTTTTTTTTTTTTTTAGGAGACAGTGAGGTACTAATCGTGGAATTGTCATCCACGTCCTCTGTGCCATCATTCTCATCTAGGAGGAGGATCAGGTCTCGTAGTGCCCTGAATTCCTCCATTTTAAAGTGTTTTATTTTTTCGGAGAATTCCTTCTCCTCCCTAGCCCGGATACGGTCTTTGTAAAAAATTTATTTGAATTTAAGGTTTCTAATAAACATGTAGATGTCTTTAATTAGTTCGTATTTATCCAGTTTGTCAGATGGACAAAAGTTCAGCCCAAATCTAAGTACCTCCAATTCATCATGAGAAAATTGGTAGGGAGTTACATTGAGTATGTCTAGTTCTACGTCTAGGATGGTGGAATCCCCAGCGCGGGAAAATTTAGAATGGATAATTGAGAATGAGTAGGACTGACATGAGAGTCAAGTGTACTTTGTTTTCTATAAGTTTGCAACTGTACAGACGGATGCATTTGGGGTGTTGTCTACATGGTAGGGATAGTACTTTGGGAAATAGAGTCTAACGATGGAATGGAGCTTGAAAGGTTGATAGGTGCAAGTCCCACATGTTGTACTACAGGGGCCGTGGTAGAAGTTGGGTTTTGAGCAGTTAGCATTTGTAATGCTTTCTGCGCTGTCTGACCCATATATTTATTTTGGGTATTGTTTCCATTACTTCTAAACTTGGCCGTACCTTGATGGGGATGCTGGTCAGATAGTCTATTGTCCTGGTTTTCTGGTCTTTTTTTAGGATATGGTGTAAAGTTCCCTTCAGCTTGGGTTCTCTTACGCGACTACCCATTATTGTGTGTGCCATTAAATCCTCGTCCCTGTGTTTGATGTACAGAGGAGGTAGACATAGAGGAATCTGACTCAGTGTCCTCATCGGTAATCCCTATAGTGCTGTCGGTGCGTGGGGTTTGAGATTTGTTAAATCTTTTAGGCCCTCACCCTTGGAAGGGATTTTGCCAGCGATATGCAAAGCCTTTAGCAAATGCTGTTCTATCCTTCACTAGTTTATTTTGTTTTTTTAGGATAATATCCTTATTGATTTTAGTGATGTAGTCTTTAACATCTTGCCACTTCTTATTAAAGTCTATTTAATATTTAATAATTGCTTTATCTACACAAATGTTTTTTGACTATACTTATAAACATATCCTACAACCTACAATTATGTACTCCTTGGGCTGAGATGACCCGCACGTCTATGGCTGTGTTCCCACCAACGTGGGCCTAGGGAGGGAGGGATCGGTGCTCGGCCACAGAATCGTTGTGATATATGTCCTTTTTTGTGTGTAGATAATTTCTGTATTAAAATGCTTTTATGTATATTTTATATAGGCCCCACGTTTCATGTACTGTTTTTTGTATGTTTTATAGAATTATATATATATACTCCTGAGGAAGCGTTTACCATAATGCGCAACATGTCAAGCAAGTTCTCCATCTCCTCTGGATCCATCTGGGGGTCCACTAATTTGTCTGTGTACCTTGTGAACTCTTAGAATGTCTCTTTCTAACAGAAGAAGGATCTGAGCATCTTTGTCAAGCGGTGGTATCTCATTTTCTATTGCCTTCAGGTGAGAGTGATGGAAAGCAGCAGCTGGAGTAGGGATTTCTTCCCTGTTAGCAGGTATCTGATTGCACTCAACAAGTGTAGGTAGGGGTAATTGCAAGTTACCTTTGAGAGAAGATACCATGAGTCCATGAGCCCTTTTTCCAGAAACCTCTATAGTTCCACTACAGGTACCCAAGGTGTAAGGATGAGTTTCACCTTTTATTTCAAATAGATTGAACAGTTCTGATTTTGCAAGTGATATATTGCTCTGATCATCTAAGATAGCATATGCCTTTAGAGTCTTTTCTGGTTGATCCTTGTGGTATATGTTCACCAATCATATTTTAGCACAGGACTTATCACAGTGGTCTTCTCCACAAACTTCAGTGCAGGATGAAGAAATGATGGTAGAATTAGGCACTTGGTCTGTATTCTCCCCACCATGCGTTAACCTGGGAGGAGAGTTGTCAGGTTGTGCAGAGCTGGGCTCACGTGGATGGAGGGCTTGCACATGTTCTTCAGAGCCACACTCTATGCACTTGATGGACACATTACAGTCCCTTGCAAAATGTTCTGTAGAAGCACAGCACCTGAAACATACCCTAAATGTCTTTAAAAGCTCCTTACGCTCTTCAAGAGGCTTTTTCCTAAAGCCGATACATTTATTGAGGGGGTGTGGCTTCTTGTGAATGGGACACTCTCTGTTAGGGTTTTCAATCTTCCTACTCTGTTTGTTCGTGGCCACAACTGTGGTAGGAGTGGGAAGGATGTCAGTCTTTTTCACGGATACTGGGCCTCTATGGTTTCTATAGTTGCCCTGAAGACTCGTACTCTTAGGAAAGGGTGAGAAGAGACTGTACTCACCGTAGGAAAAACTTGGATCGTTCTTGGTCTCTGCAATTGTCCTGATGAATTCACAGAAGAAAGAGAATGGAGGAAATGAAACCTTGTTCTCTTTTTTGTATGATGACCCTGGTGCAGACCATTTCTCTTGCAAACCATACGAGAGCTTGGAGACGATTGGGTTTACCCCTCTTGCAGTGTCAAGGTAACTGAGTCCAGGTAGTTTTGGGTCTGCCTTGGCTAGCTGAAGCTCAAGGAGAAGGTCACTCAGTCTCTGGAACTCCTTGTTGCCCTTACCAGATATCTTTGGGAAAGTTTCCAGATGCATGAACAAGGCATTTTCTATAGCTTCTGGACTGCCATAACTTTGCTCTAGTCGCTCCCATGCAGCTGTGAGGCCTGCAGTAGGATTGTCCATGAAAAACGATCTTAATGGCTTAACACGTGCAGCAGATAGAGGACCAAGCCATCTGATCAGCAGATCCAATTCTTGAGCAGCTGTAATGCCAAGATCACTGATTGCAGTTCTGAAAGCACATTTCCAACTTCTGTAGTTCTCAGGTTGGTCATCAAAACTTGTAAGACCAGTCTTTGTGAGTTCTCTGAGAAGTATGTACCTCACAAACTCTGCTGTCTCAGTTGTCTCTGCCTTTATGCGAGATGCTGTTGGCTGAATGATGCTGATTGTGTTATCCTTGACATTGTTGTTAAAGGACACAGGGAAATATGGTTCAGCAGATGCATTCAGGTGAGTTGCTTGCTTGAAGTCAGATGTTCCAATGGTACGTTGATTCAAGGCTGTACCAATGACTGGAAATTGATGACTTGCTTGAAGCTTGCTCTGAGACGTATGAAGGAAGGCTAGGTAGGCAGGTAGGAAATGCACTGGAGTGATTTTGTGTGCAGGAAGTTGCTGGAACCTCTTTAACTTGAAGTTGTGAAGGAGTCTCTATGTAGTCGGGAGCATTGGAGACAATGGAGTGTGCACTGCAGTGGCTTAGGACATAGTCTTTAGTGCGTTTGAGGGGTCTTCCATATCTGCTATGTTTAGGTTAATGCTGTCTTTCTCACTTGCACCTTCGTCTGCACTGATAGCTTGCTCTATGACCCTTAGCTTTGCCATAGCTGCGTCATGTTTACACTGTTCGTTTAAGGTTTCTATTGTTGCTCTTTGACGTGCTGACTGAGCTTTCAACTGCTCTCTTTTCTGCATATGCCACCTGCACCTTGCTGGCTTCCACTTCAGCGTGGGCATTAATAAGTCGCTTACTGAGTGTTGAGTATCTTGAACTATGGGATCTAAGAGACTTTTTAGAATGTCTGGTGGAAACAGATCTGTGAGATGCAGTGTCCTGTAACAGCTTTATATTTGCTTCTGCCTTTAATCTGGTTTTCTGGATAAAACTGTCTCTTTCTAGATTAAGGGCATTGACGCTCTTTAATTTCACCAGTGAAACTTCTGTGTTCATGTTTTGTAAGACATTCGTGAATTTGCTACTGGTTAACTGGTAGAGCTCATATTAGGCAGAAAGTTGTTTAATGGTGCCCTCTAGTGTCAGTAGTTCACATTCAACAGACACTGTATTAGCTTCAGCAACAATTTTCTTCCAGAATAATTCCAAGCTATTTGACAATTCAGTCCTTAAAGCTTCATAATTCGCCATTACTTTCCAAGTGGGTTTAACTGAGCGTTTGGGTAACTCGGTTTCTTCAGGAACTTGTGGAGAGGTAGATGTGAGTTCACATTCAGAGTTATGATAACTCATAGCAGATTGACTGAGTGATAGCAGGCAGGATCTGTGTGCTGAAATATGACACCATGCAGCCTGACTAAGGCTATGTGGCTGTCATGTGCTGCTCTGTTCTTCTTTCTTGCAATGAGGGCAGTAAATCTTGTCTGTATAAGTACTGTATGCAGAAATCTTGTAATTAGGCTGTGAAACTCAGTTTTTCTACTGTTCTGGACCAACTACAAGGCAATAAAGTTAATCTCCAGCTTTATATAGGGCTTACATGACCTGGTGTTTCTATTTATCCCATGCATCGATACAGGCAGTTAAACTCAATGAATAACTCACTGTAGGAAGACAGACGAATAATCCTTTTGAATGTTCCGTTTAACCACTTAACGACCGCCCACCGCCGATTTACGTCGGCAGAATGGCACGGACAGGCAGAATCACGTAGATCTACGTGACTGCCTTTGTACAGTTGGGGGGTCCATCCGGACCCCCCTTCTGTGCCGTGAGCGGTCGTTACTTCACCGGGAGCGATCCCAGATGAGGGGGCGGCCTTTCGATTCCGGCCCCCCCCTCGCGATCGCTCCCGGCGAATGGAAATGCCTCCTCTGTCTGTTTCAGACAGAGGAGGCAGGAGGAAGTGATGTCATCTCCTGTGCGGCGCTCACATATACCGAGCGCCGTACAAGAGAAGACATCAGGTCAGTGAGCACAACACTACACTGACACCAGGACACATAGGAACACTAATCGCCCCCCCCCAGGACCCCCAGACCCCCCCAGATCACCCCCCAGCCCCCAGTCACAGTGTCACTGATTGCAGTGACCATTTATTTAGTGATCACTGCAATCAGTGACATTTGTGACTGTGAAAGTGTCACTAAAGTTTAGTTTTAGGTCCAGTGTAGCCCCCTAACCCCCCCTAATAAAGGTTTAACCCCCTGATCACCCCCCAGATAACCCTTTCACCCCCTATCACCGCTGTCGCTATGCGATCATTTTTCTGATGGCTGTCTTAGCATCAGTGATGGCGATCGGTAGCCAGTAATTTTTTTTAGGTTCGCCGCAGGTTTTTATAGCGTCGGGTACCCCAATATATTATCTAATAAAGGTTCAACCCCCTTGATCGCCCCCCAGGTAACCCTTTCACCCCCTATCACCGCTGTCGCTAATCGATCGTTTTTCTGATGCTGTCTTAGCATCAGTGATGGCGATCGGTAGCCAGTAATTTTTTTTAGGTTCGCCGCAGGTTTTTATAGCGTCAGGTACCCCAATATATTATCTAATAAAGGTTAAACCCCCTTGATCGCCCCCCAGGTAACCCTTTCACCCCCTATCACCGCTTTCGCTATGCGATCATTTTTCTGATGGCTGTCTTAGCATCAGTGATGGCGATCGGTAGCCAGTAATTTTTTTTAGGTTCGCCGCAGGTTTTTATAGCGTCGGGTACCCCAATATATTATCTAATAAAGGTTTAACCCCCTTGATCGCCCCCCAGGTAACCCTTTCACCCCCTATCACCGCTGTCGCTAATCGATCGTTTTTCTGATGCTGTCTTAGCATCAGTGATGGCGATCGGTAGCCAGTAATTTTTTTTAGGTTCGCCGCAGGTTTTTATAGCGTCAGGTACCCCAATATATTATCTAATAAAGGTTAAACCCCCTTGATCGCCCCCCAGGTAACCCTTTCACCCCCTATCACCGCTGTCGCTATGCGATCATTTTTCTGATGGCTGTCTTAGCATCAGTGATGGCGATCGGTAGCCAGTAATTTTTTTTAGGTTCGCCGCAGGTTTTTATAGCGTCGGGTACCCCAATATATTATCTAATAAAGGTTTAACCCCCTTGATCGCCCCCCAGGTAACCCTTTCACCCCCTATCACCACTGTCACTAAGCGATCGTTTTTCTGATCGCTGTCTTCGTGTCGGTGATGCCAATCGGTAGCCAGTCATTTTTTTTAGGTTCGCCGCAGGTTTTTATAGCGTCAGGTACCCCCAAATATGATCTAATAAAGGTTTTAACCCCCTAATTGCCCCTAGTTAACCCTTTCACCAGTGATCACCATATAAGTGTTACGGGTGACGCTGGTTAGTTAGTTTGCTTTTTATAGTGTCAGGGCACCCGCCGTATATAACCCAATAAAGGTTTAACCCCCTGATCGCCCGGTGGGTGATATCAATTAGGTTTTAGCGTCAGAGAGGGTCTGCGTCACACCCCAGGCAGCGTCAGGTTAGTGCCAGTAACGCTAACACCCACGCGTAAAGCATACACCCCCCTTAGTGGTATAGTATCTGAACAGATCAATATCTGATCTGATCAGATCTATACCAGCGGTTTAGGGTTCCCAAAAACGCAGTGTTAGCGGGATCAGCCCAGATACCTGCTAGCACCTGCGTTTTGCCCCTCCGTCCAGCCCAGGCCACCCAAGTGCAGTATCGATCGATCACTGTCACTTACAAAACACAACACACATAACTGCAGCGTTCGCAGAGACAGGCCTGATCCCTGCGACTCCAGTGCTGTAGGAGGTGATTTCACCACCACAGTTAAAAAAAAAAAAGCATATATGCCGAAGCATGGGGGCAGCAGGGGCAGCAGGGCGGAGGAGCAATTTTGCTCCTAATGCCGCATACATACGGTCGAAATTCCGACGGAGGCTTGCCCGTGGAAACGTTTGACCATGTGTGTGCGGCATAACTTTTTTGCGGGAGGATGCCCCCATGCTTCGGCATATATAAATGGTGCATGTATGCCCATCATTAGAAGTGGGTGGATGAAGGGCGGTATTCTAATGGTGGGCATACCCACCAATCAATCTCTTTTTTCGTTCAGCCAACAGGCTGCATGAAAAAAAAAGATTACAATACATGTCCAACAAGGACCAGCAACGTACTGGTATGTTGCTGGACTTTGAATGGTTATACCAGATTGATGCCTGCGGGTTTAGGCATCATCTTGGTATCATTCTTTTCAGCCAGCGGCCGGCTTTCATGTAAAAGCAATCACAGCGGCTAATTAGCCTCTGGACTGCTTTTACAAGCAGTGGGAGGGAATGTCCCCCCCCCGGATATAAAAAGCGCCATTGGGAAATTGGGAAAGCATTTTATCACACCGATCTTGGTGTGGTCAGATGCTTTGAGGGCAGAGGAAAGATCTAGGGTCTAGAAGACCCCAGTTTTTTCAAAAAAAGAGTACCTGTCACTACCTATTGCTATCATAGGGGATATTTACATTCCCTGAGATAACAATAAAAATTATAAAAAAAAAAATATATGTAAGGAACAATTTAAAAATAAAATAAAAAAGCAAAATTAATAATAAAAAAAAAAAAAAAAAAAAAAAAAGCACCCCTGTCCTGCCCTGCTCTTGCCCAATGGCGAACGCAAGCGTCGGTCTGGCGTCATATGTAAACAGCAATTGCACCATGCATGTGAGGTATCACCGCGAAGGTCAGATCGAGGGCAGTCATTTTAGCAGAAGACCTCCTCTGTAAATCTAACGGGGTAATCTGTAAAGGCTTTTAAAGGCTTTTAAAAATGTATGTAGTTTGTCGCCAATGCGCGTTTGTGCGAAATTTTAAAGCATGTCGTGTTTGGTATCTATGTACTCGGCCTAAGATCATCTTTATTATTTCATCAAACATTTGGGCAATATAGTGTGTTTTAGTGCATTAAAATTAAAAAAAGTGTATTTTTTCCCCAAAAAATGCGTTTGAAAAATCGCTGCGCAAATACTGTGTAGAAAAAAAAAATGCAACACCCACCATTTTAATCTGTAGGGCCTTTGCTTTAAAAATATATATAATGTTTGGGGGTTCAACATAATTTTCTTGCAAAAAAAAAATATGTTTTCATGTAAACAAAAAGTGTCAAAAAGGGCTTTGTCTGCAAGTGGTTAGAAGAGTGGATGTAAGCTTCCTAATGTTGTGTATAAAATGCCAGAACAGTTCAAAACCCCCCCAAATGACCCCATTTTGGAAAGTAGACACCCCAAGCTATATACTGAGAGGCATGTCGAGTCCATGGAATATTTTATATGTTGACACAAGTTGCGGAAAAAAGTCAATTTTTTTTTTTTTATTTTTTTTTTGCACAAAGTTGTCACTAAATGATATATTGCTCAAACATGCCATGGGCATATGTGGAATTACACCCCAAAATAAATTCTGTTGCTTCTCCTGAGTACAGGGATACCACATGTGTGAGACTTTTTGGGAGCCTAGCCGCGTACGGGACCCCAAAAACAAAGCACCGCCTTCAGGCTTTCTAAGGGTGTAAATTTTTGATTTTACTTCTCACTGCCTATCACAGTTTCGGAGGCCATGGAATGCCCAGATGGCACAAAACCCCCCCAAATGACCCCATTTTGGAAAGTAGACACCCCAAGCTATTTGCTGAGAGGTATTGTGAGTATTTTGCAGATCTCGCTTTTTGTCACAAAGTTTTGAAAATTGAAAAAAAAAAAAAAAAAAAAAAATTTTCTTTCTTCATTTTCAAAAACAAATGAGAGCTGTAAAATACTCACCATGCCTCCTCAGCAAATAGCTTGGGGTGTCTACTTTCCAAAATGGGGTCATTTGGGGGGGTTTTGTGCTATTTTGGCATTTTATGGCCTTAGAAACTGTGATAGGTAGTGAGGAGTGAAATCAAAAATTTGTGCCTAGAAATCCTGAAGGCGGTGCTTGGTTTTCGGGGTCCCGTACGCGGCTAGGCTCCTAAAAAGTCCCACACATGTGGTATCCCTGTACTCAGGAGAAGCAGCAAAATGAATTTTGGGGTGCAATTCCACATATAACCATGGCATGTGTGAGCAATATATCATTTAGTGACAACTTTTTGTAATTTATTTTTTATTTTTATTTTTTGTCATTATTCAATCACTTGGGACAAAAAAAAAAAATATTCAACGGGCTCAACAGGCCTCTCAGCAATTTCCTTGGGGTGTCTACTTTCTAAAATGGGGTCATTTGGGGGGGTTTTGTGCTATTTTGGCATTTTATGGCCTTCGAAACTGTGATAGGTAGTGAGGAATGAAATCAAAAATTTGCGCCCTTAGAAATCCTGAAGGCGGTGCTTGGTTTCCGGGGTCCCGTACGTGGCCAGGCTCCTAAAAAGTCCCACACATGTGGTATCCCCGTACTCAGGAGAAGCAGCAAAATGTATTTTGGGGTGCAATTCCACATATAACCATGGCATGTGTGAGCAATATATCATTTAGTGACAACTTTTTGTAATTTTTTTTTTTTTTGTCATTATTCAATCACTTGGGACAAAAAAAAAAAATATTCAATGGGCTCAACATGCCTCTCAGCAATTTCCTTGGGGTGTCTACTTTCCAAAATGGGGTCATTTGGGGGGGTTTTGTACTGCCCTGCCATTTTAGCACCTCAAGAAATGAGATAGGCAGTCATAAATTTAAAGCTGTGTAAATTTCAGAAAATGTACCCTAGTTTGTAAACGCTATAACTTTTGCGCAAACCAATAAATATACGTTTATTGACATTTTTTTTACTAAAGACATGTGGCTGAATACATTTTGGCCTAAATGTCTGACTAAAATTGAGTTTATTCGATTTTTCTTATAACAAAAAGTAGAAAATATCATTTTTTTTCAAAATTTTCGGTCTTTTTCCGTTTATATCGCAAAAAATAAAAATCGCAGAGGCAATCAAATACCATTAAAAGAAAGCTCTATTTGTGGGAAGAAAAGGACGCAAATTTCATTTGGGTACAACATTGCATGTCCGCACAATTTACAGTTAAAGCAGCGCAGTGCCGAATCCCAAAAACAGGCCTGGTCCTAATGGCCCGAAATGGTCCGGGGCTTAAGTGGTTAATGATGGATATTCATAGGTAGAAAAACGTTGCAGTTGTAAGCCACACGGAAAGATGTTTCAGCATGGAAGGATACAGGGCTAATGAGAGAGAAACAGGAAGTGTAGGAGAACATGCAGAACTACGGTGGGAGAGAGAGTTCATCTGGACAGAAAGGGACAGAGCTTACAGACACAGAGCAATAATAATAAAGGTAAACTTACACTTTAAATCAAATCCTGGGACAGTCCTGGTGAGTCCAGGGCCTTTGGGAGGTAGGTATAACTTTCACACAAACTAATTAATATACACTTATTGTGAATTATTTTTTACAATTTTTTACCAAAGACATATAGCAGAATAAATTTTGGCCTAAGTATATGAAGAAATAAGATTTTTTAATTGGATATGTTTTACTGTATAACAGAAAGTAAAAAATATTTTTTTTTTCCAAATTTTATAAATAAAAAAAACCCAGTGCTGATCAAATATCACCAAAAGAAAGCTCTATGTGTATATAAAATACATATACATTTTATCTAGGTACATTGTTGCAATTGCCCGTTAAAGTTAAGGTTGCCACCTGTCCAGTTTTGACCCAGACAGTACGGGTTTTGAGACATGTGCCCGGGTTTCCACCCGCCGGAAACCAGGGCACACATTCCACCGTCATATTGCCAGTGGCAGCGGATCTATGACCCCGGCCGCAACATCTGGAGATAGGCGCCGCGCATCCCATGCCCGCTATCGATTTCACACAGTGCCAGTGTACATCGGTGCGCTCTGAGCCCAGCGGGTGCACTGATTGGCCGAATGGTCACGACATGAGGGTCTGTGATTGGTCCGGCAGAGGCTGCTGGTCACATGTGGAGGCGGGGCTGGACTGTGGATAATCCAGCCTGCTTGTTCCCGGAGTCCTGCCTCACGCTGTGTGTCTCCTAAGGTCGCTCTCATCTGCTCTGTCAGCCCCTCTCCTGTCAGTCACCCCCCTCCTCTCTGTCACCCCCCCTCCTCTCTATCACCCCTCCTCTCTATCACCCCCCCTCCCCTCTGTCAGCTACCTTGCCCTCTGTCAGCTACCCCCCCTTCCCTCTGTCAGCTACCCCCAAACAGCACGCACCCCCCCTTCTTCCCCCGCTCCAGCGGGGCTAATGTCCTGCAGCCAGGTCACACTGCACTATCTGTCTGTGCGCTCTCTCTCTCCCACCCATCCGCCGGTGCTGATGCCACCAGAGACAGTGAATGGAGGGCCACTGGACTGGGACGCTTTTGCAGGAGAGAGCATGGTATCACAGACTCCGCCCCCTAACAGGTTCACACACACATCTTTGCAGCGGCTCCTGGAAGGTAAGGATTTTTTTGTCTCGCTGTAATGGAGGTCTCTATTGGGGGGAACAGGCAATGTCTGATATATATATATATATATATATATATATATATATATATATATATATATGTTATCTTCTTCTCTATTTGTGGGGTGCCTGTGGATTGCTTTGATTTTTTTGGCTTTTTTTGTAATTAAAAGGTGCTTGAAAGGGTTGTAGAATGCACAGTGCCACTTTGTGAACAGTTTGTATGGGGTTGGGTTCAGTAGAGCTAATTTGGGTTTTTGGATGGAGGTACACTGCTCTTCTGACACTGTCCACTGATCTTCTGACAGACACTGTCCACGGATCTTCTGACACTGTCCAAGGATCTTCTGACAGACACTGTCCACGGATCTTCTGACAGACACTGTCCACGGATCTTCTGACACTGTCCAAGGATCTTCTTACAGACACTGTTCACGGATCTTCTGACAGACACTGTCCACGGATCTTCTGACACTGTCCAAGGATCTTCTGACACTGTCCAAGGATCTTCTGACAGACACTGTCCAAGGATCTTCTGACAGACACTGTCTACGGATCTTCTGACACTGTCCAAGGATCTTCTGACACTGTCCACGGATCTTCTGACACTGTCCACGGATCTTCTGACACCGTCCACTGCTCTACTGGCTGACAATGTCCGCTTTTAAGGTAGGCTAGTCTCATATTCTAATTTCTAACTGACATTTCTTTTATTAATAAAATCATATTTTATGGCTACGCGAATGCTTTTGTTTAATTTAACCATGCCCATTTAAGTCCCCCCCCCCACTGTTAATGCAATTTGGTCTCAGCCACTGTTCACCGTAGCACACCTCATTACTACTCTCTTTGGGTAACCCAAAAGGTGTCCCAGGTATTTTACAATCCTATAGCGTGTACTACAAAAAAATTGCCGTGTGCCGCGAAAGTGTTCGGGTTTGGCTTGAAGAAAAGGTGGCAACCCTAGTTAAAGTAGCACAGTGCTAAATAGCAAAAAATGCCCTGGTCATGAAGAGGAAAACCTTCGGGAGGTCAAGTGGCTAAGTACATAGCATAACACTAGGATTATAGCTGTTTCCATGTAAACCAAGTTGTCAATCTATCGTACAGTGATAGGTGACAGTTATTTGATCAATGGAACCAAGAAGACACAGGCCCTAGTCTCTATGACAACCCTATTGGTACGCCATCCGCCTTAGAACTTCCCACAGTTCTCTGCGAGCAGCCTCGACTTCATCTCGAAGACGGCAACCAACCCTAATGTGCGTGAAATCCCGCCCAACCCCATGTCCCGTGACCTCGGTGTTGTTGATTGGGCAGCTGACAAGTCCTTCCCAGCCTGTTTCTAGCCGTCAGGGTAGGTTGTGGCGGCTCCGAGGGCTGGAGGAGCGGAAATCCCGGGTACGGCTAGCTAGGGTGGGGAAGAGATTGGTGTCCGCCCTCCTCCAGTATTCTCGGCTGGATGCTCGGCGCCCTGTGACCAGGCTCCGGATCCGGGCCAGTGAGCTGAGCGAACGTCTCCCCCCCCCCCCCCGGGAGGGAGAGGCCCCCGGTGCGGGCCACAGTGCCGGGGGGAAGGGATGACTCTGGACTCCATGATGGCCTGCTGTCTGAGTGAGGAGGTGAAGGAGTCAAAAAGGATCAATGCCGAGATCGAGAAGCAGCTGAAGAAGGACAAGAAGGACTCCAGGCGGGAGCTGAAGCTGTTACTGCTAGGTACGTGGAGGGGGGAATGTGTGTGTCAGATAAATGGAGGGGGTGCTGTGAGTTAGGGAAATATGGGGGGGGGGGTTGCAATATGTGTTAGGTAAATGGAAGGGGTGCTGTGTATTATGGAAATATTGGGGTGGGTGGGGGGGGTTTGCAGTTGTGTTAGGTACATGGAGGGGGGAGGGGTGCTAGGGAAATATGGGGGGTTGCAGTGTGTTAGGTACAGGGGGGTGGGGGGTTGTAGCCTGTTGGGTACATGGAAGGGGGTGCTGTGTTATGGAAATATTGAGGTGAGGGGGGTTGCAGTTGTGTTAGGTACATGGAGGGGGTGCTAGGGAAATATGGGGGGTGGGGGAGTTGCAGCCTGTTGGGTACATGGAGGGGGTGCTGTGTGTTATGCTAATATTGGGGTGAGGGGGTTGTGTTGGGTACATGGATGGGGGGGGGTTGCAGTGTGTTAGGTAAATGGGGGGGGGGGGGTTTGCAGCCTGTTGGGTATATGGAAGGGGGTGCTGTGTTATGGAAATATTGGGGTGGGTGGGGGGTTTGCAGTTGTTAGGAACATGGAGGGGGGTGCTAGGGAAATATGGGGGGGTTGCAGTGTTAGGTACATGGGGGGGGGGGGAGGAGTTGCAGCCTGTTGGGTACATGGAGAGGGGTGCTAGGGAAATATGGGGGGGTTGCAGTGTGTTAGGGAAATATGGGGGGGTTGCAGTGTGTTAGGGAAATATGGGGGGGTTGCAGTGTGTTAGGGAAATGAGGGGGGGCAGTGTGTTAGGGGGGGGCAGTGTGTTAGGTACATAGAGGGGGGCAGTGTGTTAGGTACATAGAGGGGGGGCAGTGTGTTAGGTACATAGAGGGGGGGCAGTGTGTTAGGTACATAGAGGGGGGGCAGTGTGTTAGGTACATAGAGGGGGGGGGAAGTGTGTTAGGTACATAGAGGGGGGGGGGGAAGTGTGTTAGGTACATAGAGGGGGGGGGGAAGTGTGTTAGGTACATAGAGGGGGGGGGGAAGTGTGTTAGGTACATAGAGGGGGGGGGGAGTGTGTTAGGTACATAGAGGGGGGGGGGGAAGTGTGTTAGGTACATAGAGGGGGGGGGGAAGTGTGTTAGGTACATAGAGGGGGGGGGGGAAGTGTGTTAGGTACATAGAGGGGGGGGGGGAAGTGTGTTAGGTACATAGAGGGGGGGGGGGGAAGTGTGTTAGGTACATAGAGGGGGGGGGGGAAGTGTGTTAGGTACATAGAGGGGGGGGGGGAAGTGTGTTAGGTACATAGAGGGGGGGGGGGAAGTGTGTTAGGTACATAGAGGGGGGGGGGAAGTGTGTTAGGTACATAGGGGGGGGGAAGTGTGTTAGGTACATAGGGGGGGGGAAGTGTGTTAGGTACATAGGGGGGGGGGGAAGTGTGTTAGGTACATAGGGGGGGGGAAGTGTGTTAGGTACATAGGGGGGGGGGAAGTGTGTTAGGTACATAGGGGGGGGGGAAGTGTGTTAGGTACATAGGGGGGGGAAGTGTGTTAGGTACATAGGGGGGGGGAAGTGTGTTAGGTACATAGGGGGGGGAAGTGTGTTAGGTACATAGGGGGGAAGTGTGTTAGGTACATGGAAGGGGGTGAGGGGGTTGCAGTTGTTAGGTACATGGGGGGGGTTGCAGTGTGTGTATTAGGTAAATAGGGGTGCTGTGTGTGGTAAATGGGGGGGGGGTGCTGTGTGTGTGGTAAATGGGGGGGGGGGGTGCTGTGTGTGTGGTAAATGGGAGGTGGGGTGCTGTGTGTGTTAGGTTAATGGGAGGGGGGGCGGTGTGTGTCAGGTACATGAAGAGGGGTGCTGTGTTCGGTACATGGAGGGGGACTTTGTGTGTGTTAGGTACATGGAGGAGGTGTGTGCATGTTTAAGTAAATGGGAGGGTGTGTGTGTGTGTGTCAGGTACATGAAGAGGGGTGCTGTTAGGTAAATGGGGGGGGGGTGGGGGTTGTGTGTGTCGGGTACATGGAGGAGGGGTGTGTGTGTGTGTCGGGTACATGGAGGAGGGGTGTGTGTGTGTGTGTCGGGTACATGGAGGAGGGGTGTGTGTGTGTGTGTGTGTGTGTGTCGGGTACATGGAGGAGGGGTGTGTGTGTGTGTGTGTGTGTGTCGGGTACATGGAGGAGGGGTGTGTGTGTGTGTGTGTGTCGGGTACATGGAGGAGGGGTGTGTGTGTGTGTGTGTGTCGGGTACATGGAGGAGGGGTGTGTGTGTGTGTGTGTGTCGGGTACATGGAGGAGGGGTGTGTGTGTGTGTGTGTGTCGGGTACATGGAGGAGGGGTGTGTGTGTGTGTGTGTGTCGGGTACATGGAGGAGGGGTGTGTGTGTGTGTGTGTGTCGGGTACATGGAGGAGGGGGTGTGTGTGTGTGTGTGTGTCGGGTACATGGAGGAGGGGTGTGTGTGTGTGTGTGTGTCGGGTACATGGAGGAGGGGTGTGTGTGTGTGTGTGTGTGTGTCGGGTACATGGAGGAGGGGTGTGTGTGTCGGGTACATGGAGGAGGGTGTGTGTGTGTGTGTCGGGTACATGGAAGAGGGTGTGTGTGTGTGTGTGTGTGTGTCGGGTACATGGAGGAGGGGGTGTGTGTGTGTCGGGTACATGGAGGAGGGTGTGTGTGTGTGTGTGTGTGTGTGTCGGGTACATGGAGGAGGGGGTGTGTGTGTGTGTGTGTGTCGGGTACATGGAGGAGGGGGTGTGTGTGTGTGTGTGTCGGGTACATGGAGGAGGGTGTGTGTGTGTGTGTGTGTGTCGGGTACATGGAGGAGGGTGTGTGTGTGTCGGGTACATGGAGGAGGGGGTGTGTGTGTGTGTGTGTGTCGGGTACATGGAGGAGGGGGTGTGTGTGTGTGGTCGGGTACATGGAGGAGGGGGTGTGTGTGTGTGTCGGGTACATGGAGGAGGGGGTGTGTGTGTGTCGGGTACATGGAGGAGGGGGTGTGTGTGTCGGGTACATGGAGGAGGGGGTGTGTGTGTGTCGGGTACATGGAGGAGGGGGTGTGTGTGTCGGGTACATGGAGGAGGGGGTGTGTGTGTGTCGGGTACATGGAGGAGGGGGTGTGTGTGTCGGGTACATGGAGGAGGGGGTGTGTGTGTGTCGGGTACATGATGGAGGAGGGGGTGTGTGTGTGTGTGTGTGTCGGGTACATGGAGGAGGGGGTGTGTGTGTGTGTGTGTGTGTCGGGTACATGGAGGAGGGTGTGTGTGTGTGTGTCGGGTACATGGAGGAGGGTGTGTGTGTGTGTGTCGGGTACATGGAGGAGGGTGTGTGTGTGTGTGTGTCGGGTACATGGAGGAGGGGGTGTGTGTGTGTGTCGGGTACATGGAGGAGGGTGTGTGTGTGTCGGGTACATGGAGGAGGGGGTGTGTGTGTGTGTGTCGGGTACATGGAGGAGGGGGTGTGTGTGTGTGTGTGTGTGTGTGTGTGTGTGTGTGTCGGGTACATGGAGGAGGGGGTGTGTGTGTGTCGGGTACATGGAGGGGTGTGTGTGTGTGTGTGTGTGTGTGTGTGTGTGTGTCGGGTACATGGAGGAGGGGGTGTGTGTGTGTGTGTGTGTCGGGTACATGGAGGAGGGGGATGTGTGTGTGTTGTGTCGGGTACATGGAGGAGGGTGTGTGTGTGTGTGTGTGTGTCGGGTACATGGAGGAGGGTGTGTGTGTGTCGGGTACATGGAGGAGGGGGTGTGTGTGTGTGTGTGTGTCGGGTACATGGAGGAGGGGGTGTGTGTGTGTGTGTGTGTCGGGTACATGGAGGAGGGGGGTGTGTGTGTGTGTCGGGTACATGGAGGAGGGGGTGTGTGTGTGTCGGGTACATGGAGGAGGGGGTGTGTGTGTCGGGTACATGGAGGAGGGGGTGTGTGTGTGTCGGGTACATGGAGGAGGGGGTGTGTGTGTCGGGTACATGGAGGAGGGGGTGTGTGTGTCGGGTACATGGAGGAGGGGGTGTGTGTGTGTCGGGTACATGATGGAGGAGGGGGTGTGTGTGTGTGTGTGTGTCGGGTACATGGAGGAGGGGGTGTGTGTGTGTGTGTGTGTGTGTCGGGTACATGGAGGAGGGTGTGTGTGTGTGTGTCGGGTACATGGAGGAGGGTGTGTGTGTGTGTGTGTGTGTCGGGTACATGGAGGAGGGGGTGTGTGTGTGTGTGTCGGGTACATGGAGGAGGGTGTGTGTGTGTCGGGTACATGGAGGAGGGGGTGTGTGTGTGTGTGTCGGGTACATGGAGGAGGGGGTGTGTGTGTGTGTGTGTGTGTGTGTGTGTGTGTGTGTGTGTGTCGGGTACATGGAGGAGGGGGTGTGTGTGTGTGTCGGGTACATGGAGGAGGGGGTGTGTGTGTGTCGGGTACATGGAGGAGGGGGTGGTGTGTGTGTGTCGGGTACATGGAGGAGGGGGTGTGTGTGTGTGTGTGTGTCGGGTACATGGAGGAGGGGGTGTGTGTGTGTGTGTGTGTGTGTGTCGGGTACATGGAGGAGGGGGTTGTGTGTGTGTGTCGGGTACATGGAAGAGGGTGTGTGTGTGTGTGTCGGGTACATGGAGGAGGGGGTTGTGTGTGTGTGTCGGGTACATGGAGGAGGGGGTTGTGTGTGTGTCGGGTACATGGAGGAGGGGGTGTGTGTGTCGGGTACATGGAGGAGGGGGTGTGTGTGTGTGTGTGTGTGTGTGTGTGTGTGTCGGGTACATGGAGGAGGGGGTGTGTGTGTGTCGGGTACATGGAGGAGGGGTGTGTGTGTGTCGGGTACATGGAGGAGGGGGTGTGTGTGTGTGTGTGTGTGTCGGGTACATGGAGGAGGGGTGTGTGTGTGTGTGTGTCGGGGTACATGGAGGAGGGTGTGTGTGTGTGTGTGTGTGTCGGGTACATGGAGGAGGGTGTGTGTGTGTCGGGTACATGGAGGAGGGTGTGTGTGTGTGTCGGGTACATGGAGGAGGGGGTGTGTGTGTGTGTGTGTGTGTCGGGTACATGGAGGAGGGGGTGTGTGTGTGTGTGTGTGTGTGTGTGTGTGTCGGGTACATGGAGGAGGGGGTGTGTGTGTGTGTGTGTGTGTGTGTCGGGTACATGGAGGAGGGGGTGTGTGTGTGTGTGTGTGTGTGTGTCGGGTACATGGAGGAGGGGGTGTGTGTGTGTCGGGTACATGGAGGAGGGTGTGTGTGTGTGGTTGTGTGTCGGGTACATGGAGGAGGGGGTTGTGTGTGTGTCGGGTACATGGAGGAGGGTGTGTGTGTGTGTCGGATACATGGAAGAGGGTGTGTGTGTGTGTGTGTGTCGGGTACATGGAGGAGGGGGTTGTGTGTCGGGTACATGGAGGAGGGGGGTGTGTGTGTGTCGGGTACATGGAGGAGGGGTTGTGTGTGTCGGGTACATGGAGGAGGGGGTTGTGTGTGTCGGGTACATGGAGGAGGGGGTTGTGTGTGTCGGGTACATGGAGGAGGGGGTTGTGTGTGTGTGTCGGGTACATGGAGGAGGGGGTTGTGTGTGTGTGTCGGGTACATGGAGGAGGGGGTTGTGTGTGTGTGTGTCGGGTACATGGAGGAGGGGGGTTGTGTGTGTGTGTGTCGGGTACATGGAGGGGGTACATGGAGGAGGGGGGTGTGTGTGTGTGTGTGTGTGTGTGTGTGTGTGTGTGTCGGGTACATGGAGGAGGGGGTTGTGTGTGTGTGTGTGTGTCGGGTACATGGAGGAGGGGGTTGTGTGTGTGTGTCGGGTACATGGAGGAGGGGGTTGTGTGTGTGTGTGTCGGGTACATGGAGGAGGGGGTTGTGTGTGTGTGTCGGGTACATGGAGGAGGGGGTTGTGTGTGTGTGTGTGGTGTGTCGGGTACATGGAGGAGGGGGTTGTGTGTGTGTGTGTGTGTGTGTGTGTGTGTGTGTGTGTGTGTGTGTGTGTGTCGGGTACATGGAGGAGGGGGTTGTGTGTGTGTGTGTGTCGGGTACATGGAGGAGGGGGTTGTGTGTGTCGGGTACATGGAGGAGGGGGTTGTGTGTGTCGGGTACATGGAGGAGGGGGTTGTGTGTGTCGGGTACATGGAGGAGGGGGTTGTGTGTGTCGGGTACATGGAGGAGGGGGTTGTGTGTGTCGGGTACATGGAGGAGGGGGTTGTGTGTGTCGGGTACATGGAGGAGGGGGTTGTGTGTGTCGGGTACATGGAGGAGGGGGTTGTGTGTGTGTGTGTGTGTCGGGTACATGGAGGAGGGGGTTGTGTGTGTGTGTCGGGTACATGGAGGAGGGGGGTTGTGTGTGTGTGTCGGGTACATGGAGGAGGGGGTTGTGTGTGTGTGTCGGGTACATGGAGGAGGGGGTTGTGTGTGTGTGTGTGTCGGGTACATGGAGGAGGGGGTTGTGTGTGTGTGTGTGTGTCGGGTACATGGAGGAGGGGGTTGTGTGTGTGTGTGTGTCGGGTACATGGAGGAGGGGGTTGTGTGTGTGTGTGTCGGGTACATGGAGGAGGGGGTTGTGTGTGTGTGTGTCGGGTACATGGAGGAGGGGGTTGTGTGTGTGTGTGTGTGTGTGTCGGGTACATGGAGGAGGGGGTTGTGTGTGTGTGTGTGTGTGTGTGTGTGTGTCGGGTACATGGAGGAGGGGGTTGTGTGTGTGTCGGGTACATGGAGGAGGGGGTTGTGTGTGTGTCGGGTACATGGAGGAGGGGGTTGTGTGTGTGTCGGGTACATGGAGGAGGGGGTTGTGTGTGTGTGTGTGTGTGTGTGTGTGTCGGGTACATGGAGGAGGGGGGTGTGTGTCGGGTACATGGAGGAGGGGGTTGTGTGTCGGGTACATGGAGGAGGGGTGTGTGTGTGTGTGTCGGGTACATGGAGGAGGGGTGTGTGTGTGTGTGTGTGTGTGTGTCGGGTACATGGAGGAGGGGGGTGTGTGTGTGTGTGTCGGGTACATGGAGGAGGGGGGTGTGTGTGTGTCGGGTACATGGAGGAGGGGGGTGTGTGTGTGTGTGTGTGTGTGTCGGGTACATGGAGGAGGGGGTTGTGTGTGTGTGTGTGTGTGTCGGGTACATGGAGGAGGGGGGTTGTGTGTGTGTGTGTGTCGGGGTACATGGAGGAGGGGGGTGTGTGTGTGTGTGTGTCGGGTACATGGAGGAGGGGGTTGTGTGTCGGGTACATGGAGGAGGGGGTTGTGTGTCGGGTACATGGAGGAGGGGCGTGTGTGTGTGTGTGTGTCGGGTACATGGAGGAGGGGGGGGTGTGTGTGTGTCGGGTACATGGAGGGGGGGTTGTGTGTGTGTCGGGTACATGGAGGAGGGGGGGTTGTGTGTGTGTGTGTGTGTGTGTGTCGGGTACATGGAGGAGGGGGTTGTGTGTGTGTGTGTGTCGGGTACATGGAGGAGGGGGTTGTGTGTGTGTGTGTGTGTGTGTGTGTCGGGTACATGGAGGAGGGGGTTGTGTGTGTGTTGTGTGTGTCGGGTACATGGAGGAGGGGGTTGTGTGTGTGTGTGTCGGGTACATGGAGGAGGGTGTTGTGTGTGTGTGTGTGTGTCGGGTACATGGAGGGGGGGGAGCTTGTGTGTGTGTCGGGTACATGGAGGGGGGGGGGGGTTGTGTGTGTGTGTCGGGTACATGGAGGGGGGGGGGGTTGTGTGTGTCGGGTACATGGAGGGGGGGTTGTGTGTGTGTGTCGGGTACATGGAGGAGGGGGTTGTGTGTGTCGGGTACATGGAGGAGGGGGTTGTGTGTGTGTGTGTGTGTCGGGTACATGGAGGAGGGGGTTGTGTGTGTGTGTGTCGGGTACATGGAGGAGGGGGTTGTGTGTGTCGGGTACATGGAGGAGGGGGTTGTGTGTGTGTGTGTGTGTGTGTCGGGTACATGGAGGAGGGGGTTGTGTGTGTCGGGTACATGGAGGAGGGGGTTGTGTGTGTCGGGTACATGGAGGAGGGGGTTGTGTGTGTGTGTGTGTCGGGTACATGGAGGAAGGGGTTGTGTGTGTGTGTCGGGTACATGGAGGAGGGGGTTGTGTGTGTGTGTCGGGTACATGGAGGAGGGGGTTGTGTGTGTGTGTGTCGGGTACATGGAGGAGGGGGTTGTGTGTGTGTGTGTGTGTGTCGGGTACATGGAGGAGGGGGTTGTGTGTGTGTGTGTGTGTGTGTGTCGGGTACATGGAGGAGGGGGTTGTGTGTGTGTGTGTCGGGTACATGGAGGAGGGGGTTGTGTGTGTGTGTGTCGGGTACATGGAGGAGGGGGTTGTGTGTGTGTGTGTCGGGTACATGGAGGAGGGGGTTGTGTGTGTCGGGTACATGGAGGAGGGGGTTGTGTGTGTGTGTGTGTGTGTGTGTCGGGTACATGGAGGAGGGGGTTGTGTGTGTGTGTGTGTGTGTGTGTCGGGTACATGGAGGAGGGTGTTGTGTGTGTGTGTGTGTGTGTCGGGTACATGGAGGGGGGGGGGGGTTGTGTGTGTGTCGGGTACATGGAGGGGGGGGTTGTGTGTGTCGGGTACATGGAGGGGGGGTTGTGTGTGTGTGTGTGTCGGGTACATGGAGGAGGGGGTTGTGTGTGTCGGGTACATGGAGGAGGGGGTTGTGTGTGTGTGTGTGTCGGGTACATGGAGGAGGGGGTTGTGTGTGTGTGTGTGTGTGTCGGGTACATGGAGGAGGGGGTTGTGTGTGTCGGGTACATGGAGGAGGGGGGTTGTGTGTGTGTGTGTGTGTGTGTCGGGTACATGGAGGAGGGGTTGTGTGTGTCGGGTACATGGAGGAGGGGGTTGTGTGTGTCGGGTACATGGAGGAGGGGGTTGTGTGTGTGTGTGTGTGTGTGTGTGTGTGTGTCGGGTACATGGAGGAAGGGGTTGTGTGTGTGTGTCGGGTACATGGAGGAGGGGGTTGTGTGTGTGTGTCGGGTACATGGAGGAGGGGGTTGTGTGTGTGTGTCGGGTACATGGAGGAGGGGGTTGTGTGTGTGTCGGGTACATGGAGGAGGGGGTTGTGTGTGTGTGTGTGTGTCGGGTACATGGAGGAGGGGGGTTGTGTGTGTGTGTGTCGGGTACATGGAGGAGGGGGTTGTGTGTGTCGGGTACATGGAGGAGGGGGTTGTGTGTGTGTGTGTGTCGGGTACATGGAGGAGGGGGTTGTGTGTGTGTGTGTGTGTGTGTCGGGTACATGGAGGAGGGGGTTGTGTGTGTGGTGTGTGTGTCGGGTACATGGAGGAGGGTGTGTGTGTGTGTCGGGTACATGGAGGAGGGTGTGTGTGTGTGTCGGGTACATGGAGGAGGGTGTGTGTGTGTGTCGGGTACATGGAGGAGGGGGTTGTGTGTGTCGGGTACATGGAGGAGGGGGTTGTGTGTGTCGGGTACATGGAGGAGGGGGGTTGTGTGTGTCGGGTACATGGAGGAGGGGGTTGTGTGTGTCGGGTACATGGAGGAGGGGGTTGTGTGTGTGTGTGTGTGTCGGGTACATGGAGGAGGGGGTTGTGTGTGTCGGGTACATGGAGGAGGGGGTTGTGTGTGTGTCGGGTACATGGAGGAGGGGGTTGTGTGTGTCGGGTACATGGAGGAGGGGGTTGTGTGTGTCGGGTACATGGAGGAGGGGGTTGTGTGTGTGTGTGTGTGTGTGTGTGTCGGGTACATGGAGGAAGGGGTTGTGTGTGTCGGGTACATGGAGGAGGGGGTTGTGTGTGTGTGTCGGGTACATGGAGGAGGGGGTTGTGTGTGTGTGTGTGTCGGGTACATGGAGGAGGGGGTTGTGTGTGTGTGTGTGTCGGGTACATGGAGGAGGGGGTTGTGTGTGTGTGTGTGTGTGTGTGTGTCGGGTACATGGAGGAGGGGGTTGTGTGTGTGTGTGTGTCGGGTACATGGAGGAGGGGGTTGTGTGTGTGTGTGTGTGTGTGTGTGTCGGGTACATGGAGGAGGGGGTTGTGTGTGTGTGTGTGTGTCGGGTACATGGAGGAGGGGGTTGTGTGTGTGTCGGGGTACATGGAGGAGGGGGTTGTGTGTGTGTGTGTGTGTGTGTGTGTCGGGTACATGGAGGAGGGGGTTTGTGTGTGTGTGTGTGTGTGTGTGTGTGGTGTTGTGTCGGGTACATGGAGGAGGGGGTTGTGTGTGTGTGTGTGTGTCGGGGTACATGGAGGAGGGGGTTGTGTGTGTCGGGTACATGGAGGAGGGGGGTTGTGTGTGTGTGTGTGTCGGGTACATGGAGGAGGGGGTTGTGTGTGTGTGTGTGTGTCGGGTACATGGAGGAGGGGGTTGTGTGTGTGTGTGTGTGTGTGTGTGTGTGTCGGGTACATGGAGGAGGGGGTTGTGTGTGTCGGGTACATGGAGGAGGGGGTTGTGTGTGTGTGTGTGTGTCGTGTACATGGAGGAGGGGGTTGTGTGTGTGTGTGTGTGTGTGTGTGTGTGTCGGGTACATGGAGGAGGGGTGTGTGTGTGTGTCGGGTACATGGAGGAGGGGTGTGTGTGTGTGTCGGGTACATGGAGGAGGGGGTTGTGTGTCGGGTACATGGAGGAGGGGGTTGTGTGTCGGGTACATGGAGGAGGGGGTTGTGTGTCGGGTACATGGAGGAGGGGGTTGTGTGTGTGTGTGTGTGTGTGTCGGGTACATGGAGGAGGGGGGTGTGTGTGTGTGTCGGGTACATGGAGGAGGGGGTTGTGTGTGTGTGTCGGGTACATGGAGGAGGGGGTTGTGTGTGTGTGTGTGTCGGGTACATGGAGGAGGGGGTTGTGTGTGTGTGTGTGTCGGGTACATGGAGGAGGGGGTTGTGTGTGTGTGTCGGGTACATGGAGGAGGGGGTTGTGTGTGTGTGTGTCGGGTACATGGAGGAGGGGGTTGTGTGTGTGTGTCGGGTACATGGAGGAGGGGGTTGTGTGTGTGTGTGTCGGGTACATGGAGGAGGGTGTGTGTGTGTGTGTGTGTGTGTCGGGTACATGGAGGAGGGTGTGTGTGTGTGTGTCGGGTACATGGAGGAGGGTGTGTGTGTGTGTGTGTGTGTGTCGGGTACATGGAGGAGGGGTGTGTGTGTGTTTTTGTGTCGGGTACATGGAGGAGGGGGGTGTGTGGTGTCGGGTACATGGAGGAGGGGGGTGTGTGTGTCGGGTACATGGAGGAGGGGGGTGTGTGTGTCGGGTACATGGAGGAGGGGGGTGTGTCGGGTACATGGAGGAGGGTGTGTGTGTGTGTGTGTGTGTCGGGTACATGGAGGAGGGTGTGTGTGTGTGTGTGTGTGTCGGGTACATGGAGGAGGGGTGTTGTGTGTGTGTGTGTCGGGTACATGGAGGAGGGGGGTGTGTGTGTGTCGGGTACATGGAGGAGGGGGGTTGTGTGTGTGTGTCGGGTACATGGAGGAGGGGGTGTGTGTCGGGTACATGGAGGAGGGGGTGTGTGTCGGGTACATGGAGGAGGGGTGTGTGTGTGTGTGTGTGTGTTTGTGTCGGGGTACATGGAGGAGGGGGGTGTGTGTGTCGGGTACATGGAGGAGGGGGGTGTGTGTGTGTCGGGTACATGGAGGAGGGGGGTGTGTGTGTGTCGGGTACATGGAGGAGGGGGGTGTGTGTGTGTCGGGTACATGGAGGAGGGGGGTGTGTGTCGGGTACATGGAGGAGGGGGGTGTGTGTCGGGTACATGGAGGAGGGGGGTGTGTGTCGGGTACATGGAGGAGGGGGGTGTGTGTCGGGTACATGGAGGAGGGGGGTGTGTGTCGGGTACATGGAGGAGGGGGGTGTGTGTCGGGTACATGGAGGAGGGGGGTGTGTGTGTGTGTCGGGTACATGGAGGAGGGGGGTGTGTGTGTGTGTCGGGTACATGGAGGAGGGGGGGTGTGTGTGTGTGTCGGGTACATGGAGGAGGGGGGTGTGTGTGTGTGTGTCGGGTACATGGAGGAGGGGGGGTGTGTGTGTGTGTGTCGGGTACATGGAGGAGGGGGGTGTGTGTGTGTGTGTGTCGGGTACATGGAGGAGGGGGGTGTGTGTGTGTGTGTCGGGTACATGGAGGAGGGGGGTGTGTGTGTGTGTCGGGTACATGGAGGAGGGGGGGTGTGTGTGTGTGTGTCGGGTACATGGAGGAGGGGGGTGTGTGTGTGTGTGTCCGGGTACATGGAGGAGGGGGGGTGTGTGTGTGTGTGTCGGGTACATGGAGGAGGGGGGTGTGTGTGTGTGTCGGGTACATGGAGGAGGGGGGTGTGTGTGTGTGTCGGGTACATGGAGGAGGGGGGGTGTGTGTGTGTGTCGGGTACATGGAGGAGGGGGGGGTGTGTGTGTGTCGGGTACATGGAGGAGGGGGGTGTGTGTGTGTCGGGTACATGGAGGAGGGGGGTGTGTGTGTGTCGGGTACATGGAGGAGGGGGGGTGTGTGTGTGTGTGTGTGTGTGTGTGTCGGGTACATGGAGGAGGGGGGTTGTGTGTCGGGTACATGGAGGAGGGGGTTGTGTGTGTGTGTGTGTCGGGGTACATGGAGGAGGGGGTTGTGTGTGTCGGGTACATGGAGGAGGGGGTTGTGTGTGTGTGTGTCGGGTACATGGAGTGAGGGGGGGTGTGTGTCGGGTATATGGAGGAGGGGGGTGTGTGTCGGGTACATGGAGGAGGGGGGGTGTGTGTCGGGTACATGGAGGAGGGGGGGGGTGTGTGTCGGGTACATGGAGGAGGGGGGGTGTGTGTCGGGTACATGGAGGAGGGGGGGTGTGTGTCGGGTACATGGAGGAGGGGGGGGGGTGTGTGTCGGGTTCATGGAGGAGGGGGGGGTGTGTGTCGGGTTCATGGAGGAGGGGGGGGGTGTGTGTCGGGTACATGGAGGAGGGGGGGGGTGTGTGTCGGGTACATGGAGGAGGGGGGGGTGTGTGTCGGGTACATGGAGGAGGGGGGGTGTGTGTCGGGTACATGGAGGAGGGGGGGGTGTGTGTCGGGTACATGGAGGAGGGGGGGGTGTGTGTCGGGTACATGGAGGAGGGGGGGGTGTGTGTCGGGTACATGGAGGAGGGGGGGGGGTGTGTGTCGGGTACATGGAGGAGGGGGTTGTGTGTCGGGTACATGGAGGAGGGGTGTGTGTGTGTCGGGTACATGGAGGAGGGGGTTGTGTGTCGGATACATGGAGGAGGGGTGTGTGTGTGTCGGGTACATGGAGGAGGGGTGTGTGTGTGTGTGTGTGTCGGGTACATGGAGGAGGGGGTTGTGTGTGTGTGTGTGTGTGTGTGTGTGTCGGGTACATGGAGGAGGGGGTGTGTGTGTGTGTGTGTGTGTGTGTCGGGTACATGGAGGAGGGGGGGTGTGTGTGTGTGTGTGTCGGGTACATGGAGGAGGGGGTTGTGTGTGTGTGTGTGTGTGTGTGTGTCGGGTACATGGAGGAGGGGGTTGTGTGTGTGTGTGTGTGTCGGGTACATGGAGGAGGGGGTTGTGTGTGTGTGTGTGTGTGTGTGTGTGTGTGTGTCGGGTACATGGAGGGGGGGGGGTTGTGTGTGTGTCGGGTACATGGAGGGGGGGGGGTTGTGTGTGTGTCGGGTACATGGAGGGGGGGGGGGTTGTGTGTGTGTCGGGTACATGGAGGGGGGGGGGGGGGGTTGTGTGTGTCGGGTACATGGAGGGGGGGGGTTGTGTGTGTCGGGTACATGGAGGGGGGGGGTTGTGGTGTCGGGTACATGGAGGGGGGGGGTTGTGTGTGTCGGGTACATGGAGGGGGGGGTTGTGTGTGTCGGGTACATGGAGGGGGGGGTTGTGTGTGTCGGGTACATGGAGGGGGGGGGTTGTGTGTGTCGGGTATATGGAGGGGGGGTTGTGTGTGTGTCGGGTACATGGAGGAGGGGGTTGTGTGTGTGTGTGTGTCGGGTACATGGAGGAGGGGGTTGTGTGTGTGTCGGGTACATGGAGGAGGGGGTTGTGTGTGTGTGTGTGTGTGTGTGTGTCGGGTACATGGAGGAGGGGGTTGTGTGTGTGTGTCGGGTACATGGAGGAGGGGGTTGTGTGTGTGTGTGTGTGTGTGTCGGGTACATGGAGGAGGGGGGTTGTGTGTGTGTGTGTGTGTGTGTGTCGGGTACATGGAGGAGGGGGTTGTGTGTGTGTGTGTGTCGGGTACATGGAGGAGGGGGTTGTGTGTGTGTGTGTGTGTGTGTGTCGGGTACATGGAGGAGGGGGTTGTGTGTGTGTGTGTGTCGGGTACATGGAGGAGGGGGTTGTGTGTGTGTGTGTCGGGTACATGGAGGAGGGGGTTGTGTGTCGGGTACATGGAGGAGGGGGTTGTGTGTGTGTGTGTGTCGGGTACATGGAGGAGGGGGTTGTGGGTGTGTGTCGGGTACATGGAGGAGGGGGTTGTGGGTGTGTGTCGGGTACATGGAGGAGGGGGTTGTGGGTGTGTGTCGGGTACATGGAGGAGGGGGTTGTGTGTGTGTGTGTGTCGGGTACATGGAGGAGGGGGTTGTGTGTGTGTGTGTGTCGGGTACATGGAGGAGGGGGTTGTGTGTGTGTGTCGGGTACATGGAGGAGGGGGTTGTGTGTGTGTGTGTCGGGTACATGGAGGAGGGGGTTGTGTGTGTGTGTCGGGTACATGGAGGAGGGGGTTGTGTGTGTGTGTGTGTGTGTCGGGTACATGGAGGAGGGGGTTGTGTGTGTGTGTCGGGTACATGGAGGAGGGGGGTTGTGTGTGTGTGTGTGTGTGTGTCGGGTACATGGAGGAGGGGGTTGTGTGTGTGTGTGTCGGGTACATGGAGGAGGGGGTTGTGTGTGTGTGTCGGGTACATGGAGGAGGGGGTTGTGTGGTTGTGTGTGTGTGTGTCGGGTACATGGAGGAGGGGGGTGTGTGTGTGTGTGTGTGTGTCGGGTACATGGAGGAGGGGGTTGTGTGTCGGGTACATGGAGGAGGGGGTTGTGTGTCGGGTACATGGAGGAGGGGGGTGTGTGTGTGTCGGGTACATGGAGGAGGGGGGTGTGTGTGTGTCGGGTACATGGAGGAGGGGGTTGTGTGTGTGTGTGTGTGTGTGTCGGGTACATGGAGGGGGGGGGTTGTGTGTGTGTGTGTGTCGGGTACATGGAGGAGGGGGTTGTGTGTGTGTGTGTCGGGTACATGGAGGAGGGGGGGGGGTGTGTGTGTGTCGGGTACATGGAGGAGGGTGTGTGTGTGTGTGTGTGTGTGTGTGTGTGTGTGTGTCGGGTACATGGAGGAGTGTGTGTGTGTGTGTGTGTCGGGTACATGGAGGAGGGGGTTGTGTGTGTGTGTGTGTGTGTGTGTGTGTGTGTGTGTGTCGGGTACATGGAGGAGGGGGTTGTGTGTCGGGTACATGGAGGAGGGGGTTGTGTGTGTGTGTGTGTGTGTGTGTGTGTGTGTGTGTGTCGGGTACATGGAGGAGGGGGTTGTGTGTGTGTCGGGTACATGGAGGAGGGGGTTGTGTGTGTGTGTGTCGGGTACATGGAGGAGGGGGTTGTGTGTGTGTGTGTGTGTCGGGTACATGGAGGAGGGGGTTGTGTGTGTGTGTGTGTGTGTGTGTGTGTGTGTGTGTGTCGGGTACATGGAGGGAGGGGGGTGTGTGTGTGTGTGTGTGTCGGGTACATGGAGGAGGGGGTTGTGTGTGTGTGTGTGTGTGTGTCGGGTACATGGAGGGGGTTGTGTGTGTGTGTGTGTGTGTCGGGTACATGGAGGAGGGGGTTGTGTGTGTGTGTGTGTGTGTGTGTGTGTGTGTCGGGTACATGGAGGAGGGGGTTGTTGTGTGTGTGTGTGTGTGTGTGTCGGGTACATGGAGGAGGGGGTTGTGTGTGTCGGGTACATGGAGGAGGGGGTTGTGTGTGTGTGTGTGTGTCGGGTACATGGAGGAGGGGGTTGTGTGTGTGTGTGTGTGTGTCGGGTACATGGAGGAGGGGGTTGTGTGTGTGTGTGTGTGTGTCGGGTACATGGAGGAGGGGGGGGGTGTGTGTCGGGTACATGGAGGAGGGGGGGGGTGTGTGTCGGGTACATGGAGGAGGGGGGGTGTGTGTGTGTGTGTGTGTGTCGGGTACATGGAGGAGGGGGGGTGTGTGTGTGTGTGTCGGGTACATGGAGGAGGGGGGGTGTGTGTGTGTGTGTCGGGTACATGGAGG